>VZQC01011686.1:335758-454699 GCA_009823505.1 Rhizomys pruinosus
ACAGCTTGGTTACTGGCACAAAAACAAGACGCTGGTTGACCAATGGAACAAAACCGAAGATCCAAATCTGAGCACATACAATTTCAGCCATCTCATAATTTTAAAAAACAAGGGGTGCAGAAACCACAATGGGAGAAAAGACAGCGATCTTCAGCAAGTTTTGGTGGTCAAAACTGGATCTCTATTTGTAGGAATGAATGAAATTAAACCCCATACTCTCTACCTTGCATAAAAGTCAACTCCAGATGGATTTTAAAGACTCTCCAACCAGTGAACCCCAAGGCTGGCTGTGAAGGGGTGATAGAATAACACAGGGAGGGTTGGGGCAGCAAATACAAGACAGGTAGGCGTACGGGGAAAAGACCTGGTCGCTGTAAGGATCCGACAGCAGCTGCACAATCAATTGAAAAGGTCGCACAATTGACAATTGGGGACCTCATCAACTTAAAAGCTTCTGATATTTTTTTTCAAAAAAACAATCAAGGAACTGAAGAGAAATCCCACAGAGTGGGTAGGAAACCTCACTTGCAGATATAAGGTTTCTGCAAAGCATTGATTTCCAGAAATATATAAACGTAAAAACTCAAAAAAACAAAGGAAAAAAGAAAACATAAACGACACCTCAAAATGACAAAAAAAAAAGAACTGAACAGAGACTTCTTTACAAGTGAGGAATTAGAGAAGATTCTGAGAAACACCACAAGAAGTCCTCAACATCACTAAGTCATTAAGGGAAAATGCAAATCAAACCACTTTAAGATTACACTTACTCCCAAGTAAGACTGGGCTAGGATCAAGAAACAAATGATCAAGTGCTGGAGAGGTTGTTGGGAAAAGGGAACACTCATCCCACTGCTGTGTGGGATTGTAACCTTGTACAAGCCCACTATGGAAAGCAGTTGGAATGGAACACCTTGGAAGACTTGGAATTACTTGCCACCCGACCCAGCATACAGCTCCTGGGATGTTACCAACCCAACCACCCCTACCCACACAGCCAACTCGCCACAAGAGTACTGCACGGCCTGTTTCTTTCAGCTTCTCTTCCACAGATAGCAAGCAGATCTGGAAAACAACCTAAATACCCCAACTGAGTGATGGATAGAGAAAATGTGGTACATCTACACCAATGGAGTTCTAGTGGCACAGTAAAATGACAGTTGCATCACGAGCTTTGCAAGGAAATGGCTGGAGCATTAGGACATCATGCTGAGTGAAGTAAACACAGTCCCAGAAAAATACAAACAGACCGAATGGTATCCCTCATCTGTGGATGCTAGCCAAGTGACCCATTGTAAGTAATTTCCTGTGTAGGGCCCCGCAAGCTTCTGTACAAAAGCAGTTGAGACATAATGCATTTTGGAGAACAACAACAACAACAGAAAATACTGCATCAAGAACTGACTGAGAACAGTGAATCTTCTGCTCGAAAACAGTCAACGTCCCATGGTAAATATTGAGAAAGACTAAGAGATGTAAGCATGTCTTGGCAGAATGCAACGAGCTCTGACAGGGTGGACGAATGAGCGGACACGGGGTCTAGATTTTTAAAAATAAATAAATAGAATACATTAAAAAAAAAAAAAACAGAAAGAGCACAAGTGAATGATCTGAACACTGCAGGCTAAAAATACTTGAGAGTACAACAACAAATGAACCTAAACGGAAGCAGGAACAGCGAAGAAGAAATAACAACATCATGAACTTTTCATGGTAAATCAGGGTGGAGCTAGAGGACATCATGCTGAGGAAGTTACACAGTCCCATAAAAACAAACGAACAAATGGTATCCCTCATCTGCAGATAGTAGTGCCAATACACCAGGTTGTAAAGTATTTCTTGTGAGAGGGATGCATATAAAAAGCAACAACAACAGGAACGAGCTGCATCAGATAAACTGACCAAAATAGCTTGGGTGGAATTTGATGAAAAAAATCTGTGCCTTTGATTCCTGCTAGTAGGTACATGTACTACAAATGGCTTTTTGAGACTCATGGGTTCAAAAAACAAAAACCTAAAATAAAAAAGGGGATACAAGTATATATTATGAAACCTTTTTGGTCCAAAAACTTTGCGAATAACAAATCTTAACTAACTAACAGGAAAAGATTTGTATGTTCCCACAGGTCTAAAAGTCACCAAACTTAACACTGAGATAGAAAAGACACATGCTTTGCATTGTGATAGGATGTACAGAAAGTGCCACAGAGAGGTTTGGCCCATCTGAACATTGAAGGAAGAAAGCACAGATCTGCTATACAATACGAACCCCTCTGTGATCCTACTTGTAATACAACTAATTTACAATGAGCCTAAGTGAACATTAACCCTTAGGTGCTGCAAAGTTTTTAATAGGAGAGAATTTTCTTACCCGTCCTTCAATAAACAAGGAGGAATATGATGAGTGATGAGGTTGTTCTGTAACTGTAAATTGGAGCCAACGGCATAGAAGGTTAAATCTCTAATAAAACCTGGTAAAACTACCTTCTTTTTAATTGGACTAATAGACCATAGGAACTGTGAAAATGTATTCTCTATTCAGAACCAAAATATAATACTAAAGTTTCTCTTAGCTGTGCATCTTAAGACAAAATATATTAATACAGGAGAGCTCTGATATCACAGTGGATTATTCTACAAGGAAGATGTTTGGACAGGGGAATCCAAGTCCCCCCCAAAAGGTAAATGCCTCTTGCTGTAAACTGTGATACCATGCAAGAAGGAGGAATAAGGCCCTGCTAGTCGAAGAGTACAATTGGTCCTCTGAAGTACATGGAGTGTTTACGCAAAGGCCACTAAACATTAAAAGCCAAATATAGGTTCTCCTCCTTGAGTCAAGGAAGACTCGCTCGATCAGCCCAGCACAGCTCACCTACCCGTGAAATATTGTGCAGGCACGAGTCAGCCATGTCTGTAGTATACCCAAATCTAATTGGCTATTAGCTCCTCCTTGGATGAATAACCCTATGGGCTGATGCCACAAACCTTACATCTTCTAGTGGTTCGGAGATGTTTAACCTCAGTAAAGACCTTGTCGCATTTGTACAAGGAAAAAAATGTAATCCATAGATTAACTACCATCCCAAATTCTGTGGTATACCAAAGTAAACCTACCATACAAATATTACTGTTTATAATATCCTATATATCTAATTTATTTGTGTTTCATTATAGTACTGAAAGGTTATTCCTGATACAAAATGTCAGCCCATGAAATGAAAAGGCAAGAGAATTGAACCAGAGTCCAAGAACAACAGCTCAGAGAAGGTAGACTGTTTTGCTTCTTCTCCACTTGTGCCCTTTTTCTAAGCCTAAGGGAACAATAGAGAAGAAGGGGCCGTGATAGAATATGTAGGGGTGCTATTGGGGTGATGGTGAAAGCAAATTATAGTCTGGACAATATTTGATCAACTTAATTGAAAATCACAATGCCCCCCAGCTGGGTGGTGGGTAGGGACACCTTGGTCTGTGTGGTTTTGGGGCTAACTGCTTGCAAATGGTTTACATGAAGGATGTCTTTGTACTCATAAATTATTAACTTATTGTTTAAAAAAATGAAAAAAATAGAATAAATATTTAAAAAAAAGGCATGTGGTGCGACCTATTTAATACCAGCAACTCAGGAAGGCAGGGGCAGGTGGATCTCTGTGTGTTCAAGGCAGGCCTGGTCTAGTAAGTTCCGGGACAAGCTTGGGGTTACATGAGATACCTGTCTCAAAAAAAAATAAATACAACAATCTGGCTGTGGGCAGTGGCGGTGGCCATTACAATAATGAGAGTGGCCATTTCTATATCAATGGATAGTTCAGCAAATGAGAACACACAAATCATGTCCAATAATTCAAGGTGCAAGTATCTCTTGAACACAGGTTCTGAGGAAATACAGAAAAAGGTGTGGTGAAGAAGACTTGTGAGAACGTGGATCAGAGAGGCCCTAAATCCAAATGTACAATAAAGTCAGCAAACGGTATCGTCATACTGTTCCTTCATTCTTCTTAGGAGGTAAACCGCTCTTAGGAAGGTCAGCACAAAGGGAAGCTTAGGAAGGTCAGCACAAAGGGAAGCTTAGGAAGGTCAGCACAAAGGGAAGCTTAGGAAGGTCAGCACAAAGGGAAACCTATATATCTAATTGCTTGTGCTTCATTAGTAGGATCAAAAGGTTATTCCTGGACAAACTGTCAGCCCATGAAAGGAAACAGCCAGAATTGACAAGAGTCCAAGACAACAGCTCCAGAGAGAGTGGACTGTTTTGCTTCTCATCCACCTGTGCCCCTTTTCTAAGCCTAGGGAACAATCTGCAGTAGAGGGGTCATGGTAGAATGTAAGGGCTGCGATTGGGGTGAATGGTGAAACTACAGCAATGTAGTCTGGACACTCATTTGATCAACTTGATTGAACATACAACCCCTTACCCCCCACTGGATGGTGGGGCTGTGGGGGTTTGCGCACAACAGCCTGCAAATTGGTTTCATATGAAGGATGCTTGTACTCATGGATCATCACTTATAGCTAAAAAATGAAAAAAAAAACTGAAAGATGCAGGACAGTTATTGCAAAATGCATGATCTGGGATGGGGTGGGGGTAGGGGGGAAGGGAAAGGGAAATATGCCTGAACTGAATTGGAAAATGATGTATGAAACGCACAAAGCATCAATAAAAAAAGTAGTGACATGTTGGGCTGGAGAGATGGCCTAGCGGTTAAGAGTGCCGACTGCTCTTACAGAGGTCCCGGGTTCAATTTCCAGCACCCACATGGCGGCCAAGAACCGTCTGAAACTCCAATTCCAGGAGAATTCCAGTTCCAAGGGAATCCGACACCCTCTTCTGACCTCCGTGGCATTGCACGTCACGGGTGTACAAACTTGCATGCAGACACTACATTCATACACATACAGAAATAAATAAAATAAAATAAAATAAAATAAATAGTGACATGTTTAGAACAGTGAACCACGATTTATTTATTGATGTGCATTTAGATTGACATCTTTTGCTAATGATGACAAATTACATCATGCCCAGTGACCTGAAACTAGTTCTTCTTTATGTGTCTGTGTAACCAACTATATCTGTGGGATCAATCCCTCTAAAAGTGGAAATGCTCAAAGTGTATTCTCAGAATTGAAATGAGTATTTCTAAATCTGTGAAAGTTATACCAATTTAAATTATCCCTGCAGTCTAGCAGAATGCATGTTTCTACACAAGTTTATCAAGAGTATATTTCTGGTCTTTTGAATTTTTGCCTATCTGATGAGTTAAAAAAAAAAACAAAACCCTGCAATAGTATATCAGTTCAATTTTGCTTTCAATTTCTTTTCCATTGAGTGAATCAGCATATTCTTAAAATATGTTTATATGGTGTTACAGAGATGTTTCAGAAGTTAAGAACACTTGGTGCTCTTACAGAGGCCCTTGGGTTGGTTCCTAGCACCCACATGGCAGCTCACATCGTTATATAACTCCAGTTTCAAAGTATTTGAGTACTGTACACATATGGTGCACATACATGCATGGATGAAAACACTCTACACATAAAATAAACAGAAATACATTCTTTAAAAAGAAATCAGTTAAAAAAATATTTCTAGTGTTTCTTTTTTTTCAATTCTGGGGATAGAACACAAGGGCTTTGTGTATTCTAGGCCAGTACTCTACCACTGAGCTATACTGCTAGTCCCTCTATACAAACTTAGAATTGCATTTGAGTCCTGTGTCCTTGAATTATGTACTTCTTTTATGATTTGTATATAATTCTAATTTATCTTTTTGATTTTATGACTTCTGAATTTTGAATGGAATTCAAAATCCTTTCCTAATCCATGGTGACCTAAAAGAATATAGTAATCTTCCCTTATTTATCTATAGAGGATACAGTCCACGGCTCCTAATAGATGTCAGAAACTTCAGATAGCATCAAGCCTGTATAGATTGTGTTTTCCCTATGCATGTATTTCTTTAATTAATAAATTAGATACAATAATGGATTCATAATGGGTACTATTATAATAAGTATTATAACAATTCCTGCTATTTCTGGGTCCACTACTTAGTACCATGCCTTGATTGTCATTGCTTTCTTCAGTGGAGACATTTGGGCCCCTGTGGGCTTCATGCCTGTCTCCACTCACCTTAACATCCCATGGCTTCTAAAGCCCTTTTAAAGCAGCTCCTTCTTTAGAAACTTTCAGTGGTTTCCATTGTACCTGGTACACAAAAGACCCCACGTGACCTGGACTCTACCATTTCTCCAGTCTCATCTCTCTCTCTCTCTCTTTTTTTTTTGGTCTTTTTGCACCCTGTAGCTCTGGCTGTCCTGGCACTCACTCTGTAGACCAGGCTGGACTTGAACTCACAGAGATTCACCTGCCTCTGCCTCCCAAGTGCTAGGATTAAAGGTGTGTGCCACCATGCCTGGCCAGTCTCATCTCTTTACAGCCGTTTCCTTGCGATGTACTTTTTGGTGATACCAAAATCCTTTACATTCCCTGAGCTTACAGTGTGGTTTTCATGTCTCTGCACTTTCAGTGCTGCGATTACTGCTGGGAATGACCTTTTCCTCCCAGCCATGGGCCCAGGCAGTATTCATTTCTCTAAAGTCCCCTCCGCAGCCACCTACTCCAGAAATGCACTGAAACTCCACTCCCTGGCCTCTTGGCTGCCTCCTTCCATCATGCTGTCCCCCCTCAGCAGATTACTGAGCAGGTGTCTCTTGGTGTCTCCTTACATTCTGGGCCCCCGGATGATTGGGAGCTTTCTTTTGTTCTTGGTTTGAAGGCTAAGTGGGTGAGGGAAAGACCCTGTGCTCAGAAGTGTAGTCATGCACATAATAGAATATGCATCTTCCATGTTAATTCATTGTCTATGTTCTGTGCACTAGACAAAAGGTAAATATTTTACCTGCAGAATGTTGATCTCATTTAATCCCTGTAAGTCCACTAGATTTACAGAAGTCTATCACCTGGTGCCTATGACCTTGAATGAGAAAACAAAACCCACAGCATCTAGATGAACTCCAATTGAAATGTTGCATTTCACTCTGTTATGAATGTATCTGCAGCAGTCGGCATATTATTTTAATGAAAATAACAGATATTCTTCTATCTTACTGTTGCTGCAGATATCTCAGAAAAAGCATTATAATTTATCATTTTCACTTTAAAATGCATGTTTCCTGTTTGAAAATATATTGCTGACTGTATTTTAACTTGATTTATTTGTTTTGTGATTCCCTATGCTTTATTTGTATGCTTGAATATTTTATTCTGGGCTGTGTATGCAGCTTAGTTGATAGAGGGCTTCACTAAGAAAGCATGAAGCCCTGGGTTCAATCTCTAGCAGGACATAAGCCAGGTATGATAAGCTCAGGTTTCTAATCTCAGTGCTTTGGAGGCAGAAGCAGGAGGTTTAGGAGTTCAGATCATCCTTGGCTATTTATCAAGTTCCAGGCCAGCCTGGCCTCTATGAGACTCTTATCTCAAAGGGAAAAAAGACATTATTCTGAGAGGGAGTTTTTACACTTCTTCACACTTTCCCAAGGATCTCTGGCACCAAAAAAATTAGGGGCAGTTGTACTGGAGTTTACACCTTTGCACTTGCAAAGGGGCAGACAGGCTGGGTTCATTGTGCCAGGGAATCATTGGATTTGGAATTGTAGGTTCAAAGCCCAATTTTGACAATGTGCTGCTAAAGGCCATCCACCAGTGCCTGGTACATAGTGAGTGAGGTGTGGTGGCTTCTCCTTACTATTGTTATTCATCACTATTTTGTGTCTCATGAAATTACACCTGTGTCTTCTGACTAGACTGTGGACTCTAGGGGGAGACTGGTGAGGATTATACCTTGATCAATTCTAAAGCCGTAGAACCCTGCTTGGACAGATTGCATGATTAAGGGTGGATTTAGCAGCTTTTGCTCCCTCCTTTGAGATGATTTCTCCTTAGGGCTTCAGATGCTGTTCCCTGGCTTTCCTACTTCAGATCTTTTGACTTGGACTGCTCTGCTCTTCCTACCCCAGAGAGGCTAGTCTTGCATATGGACAGGGGTACTTCAAAAGAAATACGTCTAGTCCCAGTCCGCTCATTTTCACAGCCCTTCTCCTAGCTTTCTCTCCTCTCTCATACTTCTCCATTTCTTTTTAATCCAGTGTCAAGATCAAGAGCCGAGGAAGCATGCAAGATTCCCTCCTTTGCTTCCTCATCTGTACTGACTAATTCGGAAGTTCTGAATTCAGATTCTTAGCATTGCTGCCACCTTCGGACCTTTCCATCCCTGCCCTCCAGCCAAGTGTAGTTTCTCAGCCCCTAAAATGGTGCATGTGTGCGTGCGTGCCTGCGTGCATGCCTGCGTGCGTGCGTGTGTGTGTGTGCGTGCGTGCGTGCGTGTGTGTGGTGTGTGTGTGTGTGTGACTTTTCCACATCCCTGCCCCCCCCCCCGCGTCCTTGCATTCTATCTAATCTGTCCTCCATACAGTGTATGGAACAACCTGTCTAAAGGAATGCCAAACCTGATCAGATTTTGTTCTGCTACTTCTCTTATCTCGGATTTTTGACATGGTGTTCTTTTGTAGGTATTCAAGATGACTCGTTTGCCTTCACTTGGACGGCAATCCCATTACTTAGGTCTTCTGTAGCACCTGCCCTACCACCAGGCATTAACTTCCCTCCCTAGAACCTGGCTAATTCCGGGTCCTCTTTGATAAGTTATCTTTCTGGAGGTGTCTCTAAATCACTGAGGCCACTTAAAACACATTTTCTTTCATGTAACTTTTCTCTTTTAAATTTTTTTAATTTTTTCAGACAGCGTCTTCTTATAGCCCCCAAATGTCCTGGAACTTGCTATGTGGGCCAGGCTGGCCTCTATCTCACAAAGATCCCCCTGCCTCTGCTTCCCAGTGCTGGAATTAAAAGACCCTTTTTCATTTTTTTTTTTTTTTAATTTGCCTTGACTGGCCCAAAGTGTGTGTCTGCATTTTACCACCAGGTGGCAGCAGTCACATGTTTTTAATTTCGGGAGAAAGAGAAGTTAGGGTGTTTTAATTAATTAAATTAATAATAATAAGCACAAATAAGTTAAAAAATTAATATTGTAATTGAAATGCTGTGGGATCAAAGGTGACAGTGAAGTATATAGGATACAGTTCCACTAACAGAGCAGTCACAGAAGGAAGGAGCATATTTTAGGCAGTGACTTTTTTTCTGGCTGCTGTAACAAACATACTGTGGACTAAATAGCTTATGAAAAACAGAAATATATTGTTCTGTTCTGAAGGTGGGGAAGTCCAAGATGTAGGTGGCAGCAGATTTGGTGTGTGGTATGGGCACATTCTTCATGGGTTTCGCTATCTGCCTGCATCCTCACATGTGTGAAGGATAAACAGGTTCTCTTTGGCCTCTTTGATAAGCACACTAATCCCAATTACCAGAGTTTCACCCTGGCCACCGTATCACCTTCTAAAGGTCCTGCCTTCGTAGTATCACATTGGCAATTAGGTTTCTACATGAACGTGGAAGACAAATGTTGAATCTGTAGCAGAAAGGAAAGCCAGAGTTTGAGATGCTTCTAGATTGTCCAGGTAGGGTTGTGCACGAGACAGTAGAATAGGGTGTTGTGTAGAATTCTGAAAAGGGGCCAACTTGTATATTGTTGGATTAGAGGTAGTGGATAGAATCTTCAGAGTGGATGAGCTGGTCCATGTTAGCTAGGTAGAGGGAGGAAGAGAACTTAGAAAAACACGTTGGGGTAAAGCAACCCACGGAGGATGGGCAGAGAAAGAAGGATGTCAGGAGACAGTAGGAATGGTGAGAGCCTTAGAAGTACAGGTGAGGCGTCCTGGAGTTAAATCAGCAGAAAGGTTCACCACAGTAGCAGTCACCAAGCCACATGGGATCTGCAAGTACAGTAATATCCAGCCTCTGGACAAGCGGGGATAGAAACTAAAGGGAAACTGAGCATGCTTAGGGGTAAGGGCCCAGGGCATTCCAGAACTAATGGATGGAGTTTCTTCCCTCTCCCTCTCCCTATTCCTGCCATTTTCCCCCTAGTCTGCCCTCCCTGGGGCTGAGTCTCTTCAGAAGCTAAGACAAGATCAGTGGTAGGAGGGAATTTGGAAGACACTAGAGAGAAGAGGAAGTCAGTGAATGATGCGGCTATGGAAAGTGCTGAGAATAGCCGGGCACTGGTGCTCCATTGAGAAGAGCAATGAGAAGAGGACTGAGTGCAAAGGGAAACGTGAGGTAGCTTGAGTCTAAGTTCTTTGAGTACTGGCAGAGAGAGAGAGAGAGAGAGAGAGAGAGAGAGAGAGAGAGAGAGAGAGAGAGAGAGAGAACGAACACGCATGTTCATCTGTGCATGAGTATGTAGGTAGATGCATGTGCACAGTGTGTACATGGTGGAAGCCACAGAACAGACACTAGTGTCATTCCTCAGGTATCATTGACCTTTTTTTTTAAATGGCCATTCATTGGCCTAGTGCTTGCCAGTGAAGCTAGGCTAGCTGGCCAGCAAGCCCCAGGGTCTATCTGTCTCCAGCTCCCTGGTGCCTTATTACAAGTGTGTGCCTCTACAGCTGGTTTTCTCATATGGGTTGTGAGAATCAAACTTGAGTCCTCTAGGCAAGTTCTTTACTGACTGAGCCATTGCATAGAATTCTTGATGAGTAAAATGTCTTGTACAGTGGGTTGGGTATGACGGAGCATACTTTATAATCCTAGCATTCAGGTAGCTGAGGCAGGAGGATCACAAGTTTGAGGTCAGGATGGACTACATAAGGAGACTCTGGATGGGGAAGAGATAGAGATAAAAATATTGGATAGATAGATAGATAGATAGATAGATGATAGATAGATGATAGCTAGATGGGAGTTTGTTCCTGAATATGAAGAGGATATTTCTGCTATCCATCCAGTCAGCATGGGAGCCACTAGCTGCAAGTGGCCCCCAAGCAGTCGAAATGTGCCTCGTGGGACTGAGGAACTGAACGTTTGACTTGGTTTGAAGTTTAATTTGAATGGAAATTTACAGAGCCACATGTAGTTAGTGATATTATATCCGACATCCTAGTCCTAGAAGATGGGAAGAGCAGCCCGAGGACAATTTTGAAGCAAGAACCCATGCGCTTTTCTGGCCCTGGTCTGAACCATTCCCCCATTTGAGGCTCTGGTGCTTGTGTGAAGGAGCAGAGCATCTGATCTGGAGCAACCATCAGTGGTGGGGCTTTGTAGATAGGAGGCAAACGCTATGGAATATCGAGAATGTGAGGGATACTCAGGATTCAGGACAGAGTGTTGGAAATCTTGCCACCATTTTCTAGCTTCAGGATTCCAGCCATGGACCAGTCACTCGCAGAATGGTGATAGAATGAGACACAGGGTGCAAGGTGATTATAAGCACCTCCTATTTAGAGCTTCTCGGACAGGCTGGGCAAGAGATTGCAGCCTTCCTCAGGACACCTAAGTGAGCATCCTACTCAGTACCTAGAGAATAGAACGTGGCCGGGGCTAGAACAATCCCTGCTCCATCCCGGACTCTGTCAGAGACACTAAGATGCTAGAGTAGCTAGGCAGGTACTCCGGTCAGGCTGCCCAGAGACAGGCTGCACTGACATGTACGTGCTAAAAGTGCAAGCTGGAGTTTAGACCGTTTTTAAAATTGGCTTCTGTTTCTTAGCATCCAAGTGACAGGTCAAGTTCTTTAGCTTCTAGTATCTTTGCAAAATGAGATTAATTATGTTACTTCCTCACGGGCTTGTAGTAAACATTACATGACATCATATGACTGAAGCGCCTGTTGCATAACCAGTGCTGGGCAAGTTCTTTGGTATTATTGGATGGCTTTGGCTTCTCAGTGCACGAGACCCTGCCCACTAGCCCAATAAAATGGAGTGCCAGCAGTTTCTGTAGGTCTCACCTTTAGCAAGTGATCCAAAGTTGCGAGAGGAAAAGCAGCCATGTGAGGGGAGGGATGAAGGGTCCCCTCTGCCCACCAGGAAGTTGAAGGGGTTGGCGCCACAGTTGAAAATCATGGAAGCCTCAGTTGAGTATGAAGGAAGGGAGGCCGGGAGAGGAGCAGAGCTGGAATCAGTGCAGCAAAGGCTCAGAGGCCACAAGGAGGGCTAGGGGCCATACCACGGTAGGAATCAGGAAGGAAACACTGAGCTATGGGAGGTTGTGCTTAGTTGATACCAGCCAACGCCATGGGGCCCGGTACACATAACAGATGGCAGGTGCTGGGCACAGCAGACACATGGAGGTAAGGAGGTTCAAGTGGCCACAAGGTCAGGGAGTTCCAGGCACCCACACAGATGTTGAAATCACCCTACGTGCTATTGGGAAAGAGGATACTGCAAAAAAGGAGGGTTTTCATTTAAATGATATTGGTCTAGGATGAAGTTGTTAGTGACCCAGAGGAAAACAGTGCTGACAGAGACCTTGAGGCCCAGAAGAGTGGAATCTCAAAGGGAGAAAGGGAGGCGAGGGAGTAGATACCTAGAAGCAACCATGAAAAGCCATCTGCATCTCCGCATCCTTAGCCCAGAAGGCATAGAGTGCGAATAAAAGGATTGGTCAGAGTGGCATCTGCTTAGAGCTGTGTCCTAGGGAAGAGATAAAAGGGACACCAGTGGGAAGGTGGCAGATCCAGGATTTGTTGACAGTGGCATGGCTCTTCCTTTTCCCGAGGCTCTAGTGGGATGACTGGAAGGGAAGTGAACTTCAGGGCTGGCCGGGAGGGCACGTGCTCAGCTTAGGCATCAGGTTTGCTCCCGGCCTGCTGGGCTGACAACCAACTCCATAGCTCCCCTCATTCAGCGTCACTTTCTCTGTCCCCCACCCCAATGTTGGGTGGTTGGAATAGTTTTCATTTAGACAGGGTTCTTTTTTTGTGTGTGTGTGTGGGGGTTGTCTTTTCGAGACAGGGTTTCTCTGTAGCCCCAGCTGTCCTAGAACTCACTTTGTAGACCAGGCTAGCCTTGAACTCACAAAGATCTGCCCGCCTCTGCCTCCCAAGTGCTAGGATTATAGCTGTGTGCCACCACGCCCAGCAGGGCAGGCAAGGTTCTTAGCCTGTGGTCCACCAATAGGATTTAAGGATTCTCAAGATCGTCGGGAGTGGGAGGGTGTTCGAGCTTTCTTTTAATTAACCTGTAGCAGAAATGCAGTATGTGAATACAAGCAGCAGACACCCATCCCATTAGCCGCACCTGTGACTTCATTATCACTAGCCAGTGCAACAAGCTTCCTGTCACATCACAATAGCTGCAGCCAACTCAAAATAAGGCTGACGCTCATCAGTGTTCTGAAACGATGATGACTGTCAGATTTGTTGCCAAATCTTATGAAATGCATTTATAAAGAAACATACCTGTTACAAAACAAATATTTTGATAACTGCTTTAACTTGTGATACCTTTATAATCCTTTGCTTTTTATTTTATGGTTTCCAAACACGAATGTGTAAAATCAGAGTGATAAAGTCTATGAAGTCTATGAAGGGGGCCTTCAATCTCCCCAGGCTGCCACAGTGGGCTCTCCCTTGCTTTTTCTCTAGGCTGCAGAAAAATCTTTGTAGCTTACACTAGAGGGCACGCGAGTTTCAGAATTGACCAGCAGGGGTCTTTTCAATCATGATGCTGAGGGAAGTGTCTGTTTTAAAGGGCATGGCAATTCAATTCATCAGTCCATGGACATTTCAGGAGAATGGGTTTTAAGAACCGTGGTGTTGTGTGATCTCAGTAGCCTACTCTTTTGAATGGGCTTCCAGCTTCTCTCTTGGAGCATATGGACTGGGGCCCAGCCCCTATGTGCTTGTAGGTTTTCAGGACTAGTTAAAACAGAAAGACTTTGTGTGGCTAGCCACAGCTTCAAAACTGTCACAAAGATCATTTACCTCAGAGTGAGGGTCGGATCTCCTGCTTCTTCTCTCAGCTGAGCCCACCACCCTTCCTCGCTGGCAAATGTTAATGTACTGGGAAAGTTTTCCTTTTCACCTGGGCTTCCCTGCTGTTTGCCTGGTTGTGCCTGGACAGGGAAATGGCCAAGAACCCCGAAAAAAGTTTGCAGGTTCCTGAGGAGCGAGCAGGGGAGAGCTCAGTGGAGGAATCTTAAACATTGAACAAAGGGTGGGCCTCGCACAAAAGGGTGGGTAGGCAAGTTTCTGAAGGCTGAGGTGGAAATCACTGGGTCTTCTGGAAGCAAAGGCTTAAGTCAACAGTTTTTTGCCTTGGTTTTATAACCTGCCAGGAAACACGTTTCCACCCAGCTCCACTGTCACTCCTCTATTAGTGGCTTTCTCTAGGCTTCTTCATATATCTTTTGGTTCCAAGGTTCCCCCTACATCAGTGTGTCACCTGTATTGTCACAAAACCCAAGTATCAGGGTGATCCTGAAGTACTTATTACTCAAATAGAAATTATAGTATCCACCCCGTCTTCAGGGTTCCAGTCCCAGGAACTAGGCTCAAAGAAGTTGCATTTCCCACAGCTTCCCCAGGATGGTGGTTCTCAAAGAATGGTCCCTGTACCAGCAGCCTCAGCTAAACCAGAGGACTTCGTATTAATGCAGGTTCCTAAATTCCATATTCAAGGCCACTCTTCAGACCTACTGAATCAGAAACTCCAGGATGAAGTCCAGCAAGCTGCATCTTACCCAACCATCCAGGGAATCTGATGCCATTGAAGATTGAGAGTCTCTATCCACATAGTGTTTGGTACAGACTGAGCTTCATGCCTCATTGACTCAAATGATCCAGGAGTTGGCTTTCCCTTGCTCACAGCTTACTGGGGGCTCAGCTAGTACTCAGTGCACACATGCCTGGGCTACGATGCTCTTATGGTTAAACAGCACTTTTCTCCAGAGCGGCTTCATGCTGATAGCTTTTCTGCTCCTACAATGTTCTTGCTAGGTCAGATCCACCTATTGGATTGGGTACCTGCTCAGAGATCTATCCTGTGTGCTGGCTTTGATGCTCATGATATGATATGAAAACTAGTTTTTAAGATGCCTTTGTCACAGACTCAGTCCCCAGTCAGGCCTCACTGAACACTTTGAGGGACTATCCTGGCCTCTGTGGGCTCTCCAGCCTATTGGGATAGAAGCTGACCGCATGCACCTCCTTTGTTAGCACCCAGCATAGGACTCTTCCCCAGCCTTTGTAATAAATGGTACTGAGTATGAGTACTGAGCTCATTTGACCCAATGCCTATGTGAAAGGAAAACTGGCTTGAGCCTGCATTCAGTGGCTAAGAATAGAGAATCAAATATCCATAATCATCTCAGGGTTGTACCACACAAAGATAGCTTCTGTGCAATTAACGCTACATTAGTCAGGTTTTTGTCACCGTGACAAATACCTGAGGAAAAAAAACAACATAAAGGTGGGAAGATATAGTTTGACTCATAGTTTTAGAGTCACGGTTGATTGGCACTGATGTTTATGGGCCTGTGCATGATCATTAGGGCAGAGAGGGCATTGTGGGGCAGAGCTGTTTACCTGCTGGTGGCCAGGAAGCAGAGAGACAAACAAAAGGACCCGGGACAAAGTATATCTTTCCCAGGCATACCTATGGTGATCGAGTTCCTCTCAATAATGCCATTAGATTCTGAATATGTTAGTGGATTACTCTATTGATTAGGTCAGCATTCTTCATGATTGTTTCATGATTGGATCCATCCCCTGTGGGGGACATCATGTATGCAAAGTATGACAAAAGCTTACAAAAGCCAGAAATGTAGTTGTCTCATTATCAGGGTATCAAAGATTAGAAACCATCACTTCTAGGAACTAAACTCACCGTATTCAGCGTTTCCCATCCTATTGAATGGTACTCCCGTTAGCTCATTCACCAGGCCAGAAGTCTAAAGTTAATTAGCAGTTCTTCATTCTGAGTGGCTCCAACTCCTATCCAGTCAGTGAGTAAACCCTGTCACTACCACTTCCTGATCCTTTTTCATCCATTACCACCAGGGTTTCTTCATTGAGATGAGATCATCCCTGTCTCTACCTATTGCTATACCTTGTTCACTGACTAGTCTCGCTGCCTAGTCTCCCTTTCAGTCAGCCAAGTCTAGTCCTTACTGGTCGAAGTGTAGTCTGATCCCCAGCATTTCAGAAGTTCAGCCCCTGCCCAGATCTCCTGCATCAGAGCGTACATTTTAACAAGGTGTCAATGTTCAAAATAAGTAGTAAGCACAGTTCTTCTTCAACTGGCCTTAGCCCTCATCCCAAGCCCTCCATCCACCGTGCAAGTCTAATGAATATCACAGACAATCTTGAGCATGCTGGCCTGCTGATGGCAGTCTTTCAACAAATATTTATTGAGTCCCGACTTGCTTTGTGTCCAACAGTGTGATAGCTGCTGGAGCTTAAGAAAAACAACCAAAATCATAAACATCCTTCCTCTCATGGACCTACGTTCATGTAGGAGGAGGCAGACAGTAAAGAAATAAGGAAATGATACAGTAAGTCCGATGCTAAGTGTGATGCAGAATAAAGGACATGCAGCTGTTGCATGGGCGTGGAGGGCTGCAATTTTGAACAAGGTGGTCGGCCTCATTTAAGAATAGAACCTTGGGGCTGGAGAGATGGGTCAGTGGTTAAGAGCACTGGCTGCTCTTGCAGAGGACCCAAGTTCATTCCAAATACCCACATGGCAGCTAATGACCATCCATAACTCTAGTTCCAGGGAATCCAATGCCCCCCCTTCTGACTTTCGTGAGCATTGGATGATGACAGGGGTGCACTTACATAGGTACAGGCAAAGCATTCATACACATAAAATAAAAAAAAACAAAAAAATATATAAAAAAGAACAGAAGCTGTCACTGAAAATATGACATTTGAGCAATGGCTAGCTGGCAAGGGAAGAAGCCCTTTGATCGCTTTCGGAAGGATATGGCAAACTGAGGAGATGACAGGTGTAACTGCCCTGAGGCAGAGATGTTTCTAGATTGTTCTGTGGCTGTACATAAGGCATGATAGCTGTTTCCATATGCAGGATGGGGAAAATAATACAGTACAACATCAGGTTGGGGTGATATAGGTGAGGAGCAGAACATTTGTAGGGCCTCATTAACCATGGTAAAGATTTTACATTTTATTCTTTGGGAGCTGAAAGTTCTTTGGGGAATATTTGAGGGAAGGATTAAAGAGATCTGATTTAATTTTTTAAGGGATTTCCTGGTAGCTATGCTGCTATTTGACTGCAGGTATGCAAAGGTACAAGAGGGTGAATGTAAGGAGACATGAAATTACTTTCTGTAATAATCGAGGCGGGGATAATGGTGGCTTGAATGTTGACAGCAGAGGCAGGCAGAAGATATTGGATCACATGTTAAAGGTATAGCCAACAGTATTTGCTGATAGATCATATAATAGGGTGAAAAACAAAAAGAAGAAAGGGTCAACTGTGAGTTTTGTGACCTGGCCAGATTAGATAGATGACTGTTTATTGAGATAAAAAAAAAAGACTATGAGACATGGAGACATGCTTTGTGATTGTGTATTGCTTTTTTGTTTGGTACTGGACTGCTATTCCAATTATCTACTGTTATGTAACAACTGTCTCTAAAACATAGTGACTTAAAACAGTAGCATTACTGCTAACAATTGTATGGGCTAATTAACTGTCTCATTCTTTAAAAAAATTATCTTTTTGAGACAGGGCCTTCCTGTAGCCCCAGCTGGTCTGGAACTTACTTTGTAGACCAGGCTGGCCTTGAGTTTACAGAGATCTGTCTGCCTCTACCTCCTGAGTGCTGGGATTAAAGGCATGCACCACCACCCCTGGCTTCTTTTAAATGAAAAAAAAATTATTTTATATGTATGAGTATATTGCCTGCATGTGTGTAAGTGCACCTGTGTTGTACAGTGCCCCTGGAGGTCATAGGAAAGCTTCAGATTCCATTGGAACTGGAGTTACAGACAGTTGTTAGCCACTGTGTGGGTGCTGGGAATTGAACCCAGGTCCTCTGCAAGAACAGATAGTACTCTTAACCACTGAGCCATCTCTCCAGCCCCAGTTGTCTAATTCTTTGTGGAGCAACTGTTTGATTACGGTTCATATACTAGATCTGTAACTCCCAGTGGGCTGATTCTTTAGAAATGGGCCTTTGGGATATACTCAGGGTTAGATGAAGTCACAATATATGCCTTCATGGTGGCATCAATGCCTTTGTTAAAGAGGATACCAGAAATCTCTCTCTCTCTCTCTCTCTCTCTCTCTCTCACACACACACACACACACACACACACACACACACACACGGGTTGGGGGGTTAAGGAAGACATACAGCAAGAAGGTATTGTCTGTAAGCCAGGACTTCTAGTCCCCATAATTAGAAAAATAATTTCTATTTGTTAAGGCTTCCAGTCTATCATACTTTGTTATAGCAGCTTAAACTGGCTAAGACACTGTTTTGGTCCTGCTAGGCCCAGTTAGGACCCTGGAATAGTTGGGCCTCTCTATCCACACAGTTGTTCATGGGCTTGTGAATCTTAGGTATTCTAAAGAGGACAAGCCCCAGTGCCCAGTGCCCAAGTGCTCATCAAACCTCTTATTGAATCTTCCTTGATAATGTAGCACTAGCAAAAGCAAGTCATGTGAATGGACCATGTTGGTCACATGGACAGGTTGGTTTTAAGTGGTGTGGATTCTGAGAAGTTATAATTCACCAGCAACTTTTACTACAGTGATATGCTGAGATAAGAAGTTTGGTATAAGGTTGAGATGCCTCCGATCTATTGAGTATAGAGTACAAGGTGGAGGTCCATTTTGAGGCATAAATTTTAAGGTCATCAGCTTGTAGCTTATATTTAAGCCATGAGATTTTTTTGAAGTCAACGATAGGGTGCAAAGTACACAGAAAGTTCCGAGTTCCACAGTCTGATCCTGCCCATCATTTAGAGGTCAGTACCATGGGGAAGAAATAGTAAAGAAGGCTAAGAAGCAGGGAAGGAGGCAAAAAGAGAACAGAGTGAGCAGTATCCCAGGAGCTATGTGTCCAGTGTTTCAAGAACAAAATGGTACATAAGGGCTGGAGAGATGGCCTAGCGGTTAACAGCGCCGACTGCTCTTGCAGAGGACCTGGGTTCGATCCCCAGCACCCACATGGCGGCTGAGAGCCGTCTTTAACTGCAGTTCCAGGGGAAACCGATGCCCTCTTCTGACCTCCACGGCATTGCACGACATGGGTGCACAAACCTACATGCAGACGGTACATTCATACACATACAAAAGTAAATAAAAAAACCCAAAATCGTACATAGGACGATGCCTTGCATATCAGTAGTTGGATCTAGAAATGAAAAGCTCATTTGTGACCTTGATAGGAGCTGTGGTAATGGAGGAAGAAGAACTAGATATGGATGAGTTTAAGAGAGAACAGGATGAGAAGAATTATAGATAGGTTGAATAAGTCAGAAGTGTCCAATAAAAATACAAGAGCCATAGAATAAAATTTCAAGTGTTCCAGAATCACACTAAAAATTGGTCAGACATAGTCTTGGTAATGTACCTTATCGAACCCAATTTATCCAATATATCATCATTCAAATATAACCAATATAAAATTATTACTAGGACATTTACTAGATAACATTTGATATCCTGTGTTTATACCAATAGCACAAGTCAATTTAAACTAGCCACATTAGAAGCATCGAATGACACGTGACTAGTAGCTACCATATCGGACAGTCCAGATATAGACAGTTCTGTTTGTTGATGTGAAGGGGAGGCCCACAGTGAATAGCAATTCTTGGAACATGTGTGGTCAGGTCAAGAGTTTATCTTCAAATGAGAGCAATGTCTGTACATTTAGTTTGTTTGCATGGTTGTGGGTATAATCTAGTAGAAAAGAGGAAATACATTTTATAAAAGAAAGAAACTGTCTGGAGTTGCAGGAAGACAAAAGGGTGTAGCATGAGATGCCTGGCCTTTCCCAAGAACCAAGACAGTTCTGTGCCATGGGTATGAAGGCAGAGCAAATTGGTCAGCTATTAATGTAGATAGGTGACTAGATGTGCTTGCGAGGGCTTAGGGATGCTGTTGACTCATTTCCTTTATCTAGGTGAAGCAGGAAGGGGCAGAAAGTTCGTCATCTGACAGTGAGGTTGGGAGGAAAGTACTAAAGGTTTGAAGAGAGATGATATTAAATTGTGGCCTAGTAGAGTGAGAGAGTGAATGGAGTGGTGCAATATAGTATGACTGCCTGGCAGTAGGAAGGGTGCACTTGAGGTTTTGAATCACAAATTGGACATGAGAATTTTTCAGTGCCGTTTATCTCTAGCCACGTTCAGCTGTGTGGAGGCAGGCAAGGGGCTGAGGATTTTTCAGCCATAATGAGAGGAGACAAAGGTGTTAGCAAGGATTAATTAGAAGAACAGGACTTGGAATTCAAGGAAGCAAGAATCTTGAGGGATAGCCAAAAGCTGGTAGAATCAATGAGTGGCTCGCAGATTCTATTGACATCAAAGAATTGGTGAGGTCATGGTTAGAGGAAGTGAGCAAGAAAGGTAGCAGTGATAGTTGAAAACAGAATGCTTAACTTTGAGATTAGGGAGTGGGTGTAGATGTTCCTAATTACAGGGCCTTGGGCATGACCATGAAAATGACTAGCTTAAGTGTTAATGGGGCAAGACCATGGAACTGAGTAGATCCTGGAATATTCATATGGGAACATACAGCAAGAAATATGACAGGAATGGTTTTAGAGAGAGGTAGCAAGCCACATACCAATATTTTAAGAGTGAAAGCATCATAAGCCATCATCTATAGATGATGGTGGAAGGGGAAAATGGCGGGTGACACAGTGTGGTATTCGTGGGGTATTTATGATGAAGAGAGGACCAGTATTCTGGAAATAGCAATGAAAAGAAAGAGGGTATCTGCTCTATGTAACACGGTCCCATGGGGGTATGCAGGAAGTACTTCAGTGTGCTGCACAGGTAGCAGGTGCCTTGTAGGGAGAGCATGTTTGGGTAGGATCAAAAGGATAAATCAGCATGGTGCTCACTTTTTATTCCAGCACTTGAGAGGCTAAGGTAAGAGGATCTCTCCTGGTTCAAGACCAGCCTTGTTTACATTGCAAGACTCTGTCTCAAAAGCCAAACCAAAGCAAGCACAAGGAAACATTCAAAGAAGAGCCTGAGAATGTAGGGGTTTTGACTCATCATTTCTCTGTGGCATTATTCTCTGTCCCCCTTTTCAGAAGTTCACTTTCTTACCTTGTTTAAGTAGAAAAGATCGCATTCTCCCACCTAGCTCTTGCCATAGCTACTTTCCTAAAATTGCTACGGCAAAGAGCAACAGGGACTAGCATGGTTCAAATACTGTGGAATGCATGTCTTGACGTTGCTGTACTCCCCTGGAGAAGGATACCCTTGATGGTGTTTTCTGTGCTCAGGGGAATGCTTTCTCTCTGCCCTGTCCAATATGGCAGCCAATATTGAGCACTTGAAATGTGACTCACACAAATGAGTTACCAAATTTAGTTTTGTTTAATTTAATGCATTTGAATACAGATGAGTGCGTGTGACTAGTAGCTAACTGTTTGTTAATCAGTACCAATAATAGCATTTAGCATTATTAATCTTTCTTCAATTGTGTTCTCCCAACTTCTGGGACACTCTTAATTTTATGGCTTCTTTCACTGGAGTATCAGTCTTCTTATGGATGTACCTTCTTTTACCAGACACATCAATATTGCTGTTTCCCAGATCCTCATCCTTAGAACTACAACCTCATTTTGTAAACTCTTCCTTGTCAGTCTTAGCTACACTCAAAGCTGTGTTTCCAGATCGTTTCCCTCTCCTCAGCTCTAGACCTAGATACTCACAGCCCAATGTAGACACCTGTGTAACATTGAGTGCAGTGTCCCAACCTGAACTCGCCCCCCCCCCCAACCTAAATTTCCTCCTCTCAGTTCCTGAAGTCCTAGACCTGGAAGTCACCGTAGATGTCTGTCTCACAACAGAGCCAACGCCATCTGTGTCAGCACAACAGCATCTGCACCTGTCTTCAGTTCTGTTTGCGTCTGGCTCACTGTCTCTACTGCTGCTGGAGCAGTCCAGCTGGCTGAAACCCACATCTGACCTTTTCATCTGTTGACAACCTCTCAGTGGCATCTCACTGTGTAGGGGATAAAGGCCACCTTCCCCCCCCACCCCCCCCACCCCCACCTCAATGAAAAGGCTCTTCCTTTACGGAGTCCAGTTGTATGTCTTGCAAACTTCACCTGCTGACACGTGACCCCTCTTTGCAGTCTTGTTCTCTCCAGTAGCATAGAAGGAATTATACATATTTGCACACAGACTGCATGTCACTGGCATCCTTGCACCTCTTCTCAGACCTTACCCTGTGCCCATGTTCCTTCTTTAAATATCCTGCCTCAACCCCTTCCTGTGCTTCAAATATCACCTGAAATTTATCTTCTCCATCTTCCCTTCCTCAGTTTTCAAAGTCCTGACTGTGCTTTCAGTAACACACCAGCTACTCCTTCCTTTGTCAATGGCAGGCAGCTGGTTGTCAAGGGCAGGGATTAACCAAGACTCTATCCCTCCTCTTGTCATTGAGTTCAGTGTCCATGATGTCTGTTGACTGAGTGGGTAGCATGAATAAGAGAACGAGTTGAAAGGAGCAGGAAGATGGGACAAAGGAAGGCTACCCCGCCTGACCTTTAATCCTTGGTGGCATTTCTCCCTGGGTGAGAGTGTGGGAGAGAAAGATCCCCTGGGAGGCCTCTGGGGATGAGTCTTTGCTACTGCTAGAGCAATTACCTTGGTTCCTGGCACTCCTACGGCTTCCTTCTGGCAGAAATCAATTTTACAGAAAGCTATTATCTTGGTTTCCCCCTACCTTTACAGATTATGGGCTTCTTTCCTCCTGAGAGAGAAGATGCTAGCAGAAAAATGTCACATTCTTTCTTAAAGTAGAAAAAAAAAGAGTTTTATGATGTGTTGAATTTTTCTGAAAGTGATTCAGTTTCTGTTTTCCTTTGGAAAAAAACTGATTTTTCACTAGGATTCTCCCCAGGGCCACATCCAGGTATCCAGCAAGAGAACTGTGTGGGTTTGCATCCAATTTGCATGGATCCATATCGACTGGGTTATCTGTGCTTAGGGTGCTTTTTTATTCTCTTTCAAAGAAATTGAATATTCAGCCACATTTGCAATGAAAAGGGACTGGTGAAAGGGCAGGGGAAGCCACAGGCAAAGTCCCCCTTCATAGAGGAGGTCACAGCTCCCACAGCATTTCCGTCCTTTCCTGCCTTTATACAATTTGGGATGGCTGTGGTCCCTGTGGTGAAAACAGCAACAACCAACTCTATGCTAGGGTAACTACTGGATTTTCTTTCTGTCACGTCTTATCCCACTCCTCAGCCCTGAGAATAGGATGCTGCCTCCAGTTCATGCCCAGGAAAGTAGCTTTAGAGAAACTGTGATTTGCTCAAGGTCATTCCCATGGGGAACCCGAGGCTGTCTGATCCCCAGGTCCTTGTTTTTAAGTTACCATTTTGTATTTTCTTTCATCTCTATACTGTTTGATATTCTGCCTTTTACACTTGTTACTCACCTGGGACTGGCTTCTGGTTGTTGTTTGAATGGCAGTGGACTCTTATGCAATGCTGTGGTGCTGTAGTTTACTTAACCTATCTCCTCATTTGGTTTGCTTCCAGTTTCTCAACATTATAGGTAATGCAAGTCTAAATATCTTTGTGCAAATAAGGATAATTTGTTGAGATGTTTGTTATATTTTATTTATTTTTCTTTTATGTGTATGAGTGTATTACCTGTGTGTGCGTTAAGTGTGTTTATGTGTATTGCCTGTGGCAGTCAGAAGGAGTTGGATTCCCCTAGAACTTGAGTTACACAGATGGATGGCTGGTTGGTAGCTACTGTGTGGGTTTTGGGAATTGAGCCCAGGTCCTCTGCAGGAGCAGCCATTGCTCTTAACCACTGAGCCATCTCTCCAGCCCCCTGAGTTGTCTTTTTTAAAAAAAAAAATAAGATATTACAGATAATTTTCAAGGTACTAGCATTGAACCAAAGTTAGACTTATGATTCTTCAAAAAGTCTGTGCCATAGCTTTGTCCACGCAGTGAGTGTGCAATGTGATTCCAGGACTGGAGCTGAAGAGGAGCTTCAGAAAGAGTTCCTCCTCACTGAGGTATCAGTCTGATTGGGACAGATGATGCAATGCAAATAGAATGCTACAAACATAGGGCTTTGGGCAAGGGGCAGTGACAGCATTGTGAAATGTGTCTCCTGGTAGTATGTGAGAGTTCCTTTCTCCCCATAGCACAGAAAATGACAGGGTCAAGGGCCACAATGTGTCCAAGTGCCACAATGTGGCAGGAGAGAAGCACAGTGAAGAGATGGGAGTCCTGTGCTTAAAACATCCTCCTGTCCTTCCCCTGAACTGTGGCTGCTGTGCTGACTCCTGGCTGAGGACACATGCACATTCAAGTCTACTCCTGCATCACTACCTGCCATCTGAGACATGTTACTGTTGCCCAACTGGATTAGTGGGTGTTGAACAGAGGTCAGAGGGAAGGGACAGCTGGAGATTGATGTCTAGAGGATTTATCAATGGAATGTACCATAGGCTGAGCATGTCCTCTCTTCCTCTATATGTTCTCAGAAACCAGGGAGACAATATGGTGTCTAGTTTGTACTCATTTAGCAGATAGATAAGTGGATATACTCCCAATATATTGCTCAATGCATTGTTACCAACCAAGCACTGTGTTCCTGACCTTGAGAAACATTGAGTCCTATAGCCTTGTCCAATCCATGGGCCACATGTAGCCAAAACAGCTAAGAAAATAGCCCAATACAAAACCATAAAATTTTAAGTTAATTATCTTGTTCTGGAGTATGAACTTTGTATAGACAACAATACCATGTCACAATGTCAAAAGGTTGGCTAGAGCAATAAGACAAGAAAAGGAAATTCAAGGAGTACTAATTGGAAAAGAGGAAGTCAAGCTATCCCTATTTGCTGATGATATGATTGTTTACTTAAGGGATGCTAAAAACTCCACCAGAAAACTCCTAGAAATGATTAACAGCTTCAGCAAAGTAGCAGGATACAAAATTAACCTAAAAAAACCAATGGCCTTTCTTTACACCAAGAACAAGCTACTGGAGAACGACTTCAAAGAGACCTTCCCACTCACAATAGCCTCAAAAACAATAAAATACCTAGGAACAAACCTAACCAAAGACACCAAAGATCTTTACAACAAAATTTTAAACCTTTAAAGAAAGAAATTGAAGAAGACAACAGAAGATGGAAAAACCTCCCATGCTCATGGATTGGGAAAATTAACTTTGTAAAAATGTCCATTCTAACCAAAACTCTTTTATAGATTTAACGCAATTCCAATCAAAATCCCCAAGAGTTTCTTCACAGGCTTGGGAAAAAAAGTCCATAAATTCATTTGGAAAAACAAAAGACCCCAAATAGCCAAAAAAACCCTGAGCAAAAAGAGCTACACAGGGGGGATGTCTATACCAGACTTCAAAATATACTACAGTGCTGTAGTCATAAAAACAGCCTGGTACTGGCACAAAAACAGACCTGTTGAACAATGAAACAAAACCAAAGATCCAAATCTGAGCACATACAATTTCAGCCATCTTATATTTGACAAGGGGGCCAAGAAGCCACAATGGAGAAAAGACAGCATCTTCAGCAAGTGGTGTTGGCAAAACTGGATCACCACTTACAGAAGAATGACATTAAACCCCTACCTCTCGCCCTGTACAAAAATCAACTCCAGGTGGATCAAAGACCTCAATGTGAAACCCCAAACTCTGAAGGCGATAGAAGAAAAAGTTGGCAGCAGACTACAAGACATAGGTTTAAGAAAAGACTTCCTAAATCAGACAGCAGCTGCACAAGAATTAAGGTCGACAATTGACAAATGGGACCTCATTAAACTCAAAAGTACATCAAAAGAAACAATCAAGGAAGTGAAGAAAAATCCCACAGAGTGGGAGGAAACCTTCACCACAGAAACATCTGACAAAGCATTGATTTCCAGAATATATAAACTACTCAAAAAACAAAGAAGAAAGAAAACAAATGACCCACTTAATAGATGGAAGATTTTCAACATCACTAATCATTAAGGAAATGCAAATCAAAACCACTTTAAGATATCATCTTACTCCAATAAGACTGGCTAGGATCAAGAAAACAAATGATACCAAGTGCTGGAGAGGTTGTGGGGAAAGGGGAACACTCATCCACTGCTGGTGGGAATGTAAACTCATACAGCCACTATGGAAAGCAGTGTGGAGAACCCTTGGAAGACTTGGAATGAACTTGCCACCTGACCCAGCCATACCACTCCTAGGCATGTACCCTCAAGAATCACTCTACCGCAAAGATACATGCACGGCCATGTTTATTTCAGCTCTCTTCACAATAACAAGGGGCTGGAACCAAACCAAATGCCCCTCAACTGATGAGTGGATAGAGAAAATGTGGTACATCTACACAATGGAGTTCTATGCAGCAGTAAAGAAAGATGACATCATGAGCTTTGCCGGAAAATGGCTGGAGCTAGAGGACATCATGTTGAGTGAAGTAACACAGTCCCAGAAAAACAAACGACGAATGGTATCCCTCATCTGTGGATGCTAGTGCCAATTACCTAGTTGTATTTCTTGCACACGGCCCCTTGAGCTTTTGTCCAAAGCAGTTGGAAGTGATGCATATTGGAAACAACAACAACAACAACAACAACAACCACAACAACAGAAAGGACTGCATCAAAGAACTGAGTGAAACAGTGAACTTCTGCTCAAAACAGTCAACTTCCACATGGAGAGTATTGAGAAAGACTGAGAAAGAGATGAAAAGCATGATTGGCAGAATGCATGAACTCTGGTGGGGTGGGGGAATGGGGGGTGACACGGGTCTAGATTTGATAAAAAAAATTAATTAATTAAAAAATACTTAGAAGCAGGCAAAAAAAAAATAAATAAAAAATAAAGAGTCTAGAATGCCACCACAGCAGAGCAGTTTGTGGCTATCTCCGCTGAACGAAGGTCAGTCTCATGTACTCCCTGGGACAGTGGAACCCACAGAATCACCTCACCATGTGGGGTTTGTTAGGTTTGTTAGAACCCAAGTCTGAAAATCCCTGCACCAACAAAGGAACAGCAAAGAATGCAATATCCAAACAGGCATTTATTGCAAGGCTGGCTAGCCAGGGTCAAGCCTCCTTCCTGACACGCAGGTCAGGACAAGCTAGACAAGACCCTGAACAAAGGGGTCAGGTTATATTTATAAGTCCTTCAGGCCTTTGTCCTGAAGCCCGCACTTTTTTTGGCCAATGATTTTGTACCAGCACATATAATTGTAACCTATTAGTTTAAACATGCCTTACCTATTATCCAATGGGTTTAACAATTAACATGGCATAGTTCCTGCTCAAGCAGTGAAACCCTCCAACTGTCACGTAGATAACAGCTTTGAACATTTGCTTGTGGGCAGGGTTAAGCAAGCCATGAGTTAGCTACTTTGGGCGGTAACCGGAAACATTCCTCCTGACGGCCTGGTTTCTCCCTGCACGTCCATTGGGGTCTGTCCTTACAGGGTTCACCTACTGGTTTTCCTGGGCTGGTTGCTAACGTCTCCCAAAATATTTCTACCTGTTAATCACAAGATGTTAAGAGACTATCAGAGGAAAAAAAAAACGGTTGGACCTGGGCTAAAGATGTGGCTCATTTGGTAGAGTGCTTATCTAGCATGCATGAAGCCCTGGGTCTGATCCCAACTGCCTCATATATCTAGCCATAGTGGTGCACACCTATAATCTCAAATTTGGGAGGTGGATGGAAAGATTAGAAGTTTCATGGTCATCCTTGGTTAGATAAGGAGTTTGAAGCCAGTCTGAGCTATAAATGACCCCGTCTCAAAAACAGATCAATCAATCAATCAATCAAATGTCAAAGTCAGGTGTACCTGGTAGAAGATAGTCAGACAAGGAAAGAGAGGTTACTTGATAGTGGAGTTCTAAACAGGTGGCACTGGGAGCACTTAGCAGGTTCCCCATCTATAACATGGCTTGTCCTCAAAGGACCATGTGACTCAGCTGAAGTGTGACTCCACCTCTTGTTCCTAGAGCAAGGTCATGATAGTTAGGAACATAGCCCGCAAAATCATAAACCATAGACACAGACACCACAGTTTCAATGGCTCTAAAATGGGCGTTCTTATATAAAATGGGCGTCTGGCTTCAGTCACCCCACCTTTTTCTTTTCCCTCACCTAATCCCCCTTCTTCTTGGACTTCTTCTTTGGGTGCCTTGCTTTTGGTCTTCCTTTCTCAGTGTTTGCACATGGTCCCAGGATTTCGTTTTCCATTCTGTGCTGATGTCACTTACCTTTGTATGTTCAACTCTTCCTCTTTATGGAGTTTGTCTCTCACATAATCATCAGCATTTCTTAAATCCTAGTCATCATACTATATAGTATGTCATCTGACCAGCAGCCTATGAATTAGGTGGTAGTACTTTTGCCATTTTACAGATGTATAAAACTGAGTCAAGGCGTTTCTGAGATACGCACAAGGCTCTGAATTCAATAAGTGATAGAACCAAGAACAGAACACTACTACCTTCTGGACTTTAGCATTCACACTGTCATCCATCACGCTCTGAGTCCTAGAATCTGTGCAGTCACTGGAGGGACATTTCTACATGGATATTATATAGAGACTGAAATTAAAAATTCAACATGTCTAAAATGGATTTCGTCATCTCCCTACATTGAGTTCCAGTCTGCTGTTGCCTCTTGTCTCCATTGTAATAAAGGACATCACTAGTCCAGTGATGGCTAAGTTAGTCATACAATCCTGGGAGATTCTACTACTCTTCCTTTCCCTTCATCCTATCCTCTAGCCTTATACTGCACCCTCCTGATTGTCCCCTCCCCTCTTCCTTCTCTACCTTCCTGCTTTTACCTTCAGAATCTGTCCCATTCTCTAGGTTCCTGCAGCAGTTTCCTTGCCAGCCTCCATGTCTTGACCCCCTCAGCCCTAGGCTGTCCCTTGTACACTGATCATAGTGACCTTGCACAAACTCATGTGATCCTAGCACTCATCTGTCTCAGTCTTACTGCTGCTTTCAGTGGCTCTGTAGCAGAGCTTAGTGCTGGCCGACCTTGGGCTGAAATCAATCCAGAATACATGTTTGTTTGGTCTATTGAACATTCTTAAAACATTTTTGAATTAGTTGCCAGTGTTTAGAAATCATAAAATTCCACATGAAGTTTCATGTTTCCTGTTTTACTTTGAAAAAGCAACAAACAGACACTTCTTGTGCCATATTTTTACAGTGTGATGGGGCGGAGCTAAGTACTGGTTGTATTCATTAGGAAGGCTGTGGATTTTCTGCTTTGCCAGTCTCAAATATGTCTTCCGTCCTGGTCATGCTCCTGCTTCTCATGACCTTCCCAAGCTAGGACACATCTGAGCTTGACACCTTGTTGCTCCCACACAGCCCAATGTCCTCAGCCTGGAGCCTGCGAGCCTTGTTAACCCCTTTCTCTTGCTCACTGCCTCCACTATAGTCTTCCTTTGACCTCACAGGATTATTTGAGTTTCCATTATTATTCTCACTACTGTCCTTAGTGTTTGCATGTGGTTTGTATGTGTGTATGATGTACATGTGTAAGTGGGGGTGCACATGTGCCACGGGAGGTCAGAGGACAACTTCTGGTAGTTGGTTCTTTCATTCTACTTTGTTCGGAGGCAGAGTCTCTTTGTGCCACGGTGCCTTCTCCAGGACAGCTGACCTGCAAGCTTCCAGATGATTTTTCTGTTCGTGCTTCCCATCTTGGCATGGGATGCTGGGATTTGGTGGATGCACCACCAAATCTGGCTTCTTTATCTAGATCCCAGGGATCAAGTCATCAGGCTTGTGTGGCACACCCTGCTGATCTTTCTCACCCTCTCCTCACGGAATTCTCACTTGTACTTCTCTGAATTGCCTGAGTTGTGTCTACCTGTGTACAGGAATGCCTAGTCCCCCCCTGAAGCTCCAGTTGTCTTTCAGGTCTCTGCTCTAATGCTCCATCTTCCAAGAAGCGCCCCTTATACTCTACCACTAAGCTGAGTTTATCATCCCACAACAGGAAGCACAAATCTCAGCCATGATCCTCCTCCTCTAGTCCCACCACTTTATCATGTTGCCCATATTTCTCAAACTGTAGGGACTTTATCTTGTTATAAAACCTTCCAGGTACCAAATAACTGTTGGCCAAAGGGATGAATCAGTGAATGACGGAGTTGGGAAATGACTATTCTAGGAAATGTCAACTTTACTTATTTGGGATGTGATGGTATTTTTCAGGTCCCTTTCTTAAGCACCCCTTCTTCGTCCTCATTGAGAAAGACACATGCAACATTCTACAAACCATGCCCCTGCCCTGTAAGCTCTAGAATAAAGCTAGGCCTACTGAGATGGTAGTTCCCACCAGCAATAGAGGGGAAAGACATCATTTTCAGTGTTCCTAAGAGGAGTTCAGTAGTTGAGAAATGGCACAACCATTGGCTACAACATTTGTATGTTCTCTAAGCCATAGGGATGATAGTGAGACATTCATTAAACACTCTTATTATGATAGACGTTTGGGATATGATAATCCCCATTTAACGAGCAAGTGACCAAGACTCGAAGAGTTTCAGTGACTCTTCCAGGGCCAAACAGCCAGTAAGCAGTAGAGTCAAAATTGGAACAGAAATCAGATTTCAACATTAATATTTTCAACTATGATGTCATTTTTTGCTCAATGACACTATTTAGAATTGCAAGGAAATAAATGTAGACCTGAAGATAATTATATATGCAGTAAGATTCCAAGTATATGAGCAAGGAGATACAGCCACGTCTGAGCAGAGCTTCTAGTCTGCTATGAGAGTGTTGGGAATGCTTTCTTTCTTTTCTTCTATGTTCTCTCAGGGTTTTTTTCCCTTCACATTCTAAATCAGTTTTAACAAGCATCAATTACTTTCTTTATAATGGTGCAGCATCAATGGGACCAGATATAGGAGTCAGGAACAGGGTGTCATGGTACCCAGCGAAGCATCAAGGGTCTTGGGGATTGCTATCATTAATAGGCAAAAGGGACAGTGAGTAGGCTGCCACCATGGCCCTGGGCACCGTGGCCCTGGGCACCATGGCCCTGACCTACACACCTATACTCCTGTGGGCAGAAAAGAGAACTTGGTCACTATTCTTTGAGGCTCACCTTCTCACATTTTCTTGCAGGTGCTTACACTCCAGAGCCCCTCAGCAGTTTCTGGTGGGCTCTTCTCTCAAAGGGCCTTATGTTCGTTTACCACTTCACTATCCTGCAGATCCTCGGCCTGGTAAGTTTGCTTAGATCCCCTTTTCTCCCTCTGTTTGGAGTGCTCCATAAATCTTGATAATCCCGGTTGGTGCTGTTGTATCGTTTTGTTTTGAAAACACAAGATGCTAAAGGCCAGGATGTCAGCTTGTTGTGTCTAGGATGCTGATTTATGATCCCCAGCCTTGGCTTCTCCAAAGAGTTTCTGAGTCTTTCAGTAATGGCTATTCCTTTATCGCTGGGGAGGCAAGGCTACGCTTCACTCATGGCTACTTGGATCTGAAATAGTGAGCTGCAATTTGGAAGTGGTTTGCTGTGGGCCTCATGGGCAGGCTTCTGATCTTGAGACCATTATGGGCATGTTCCCAGGTCCTTCAGTATACTCTTCCTTCAGCTGTGTGGCCAGTGGATATGAGGTGTTTGAGACCCAGGGCATTCTGTAGTATTGGAAAGAGAATGGATGTTCTCTGGGGTCAGGTACCCAGAGTCCAATATCGCTGATATTGCAAGAGCATCTATCAGTGATGAAGAGAGGAGGAAAAAAATCTCAGGACTGAGAATGAGGGTCAGAAGATGGAAGTTCAAGTCCTACCTCAGCCACTGTTCTGAGCAGTCTTCTCACTCCGAAGGTCAAGGAGTTTTCCACCTCACAATAACGTGATACGAAAACCTAGCCTCCTGGAGAGGTGGTGAAAACTTATCTTTAATATGAGCAAGCTCTAAAGGGCTCTGGAAGGCAGGTGTTATTGCTATCCTTTGGCCAGGAATGCCATGTTTGATTTGTGTTTGGTTGGCATTAATATAGCATTAGTCACGTGCAGCTTCATGGGACCATGCATGATGAAGTTGTGTAACCGATGTCCCGATGATGTCTTCTTTTTTTTATTTTTTATTATTTTTATTTTTTTTGGTCTTTTTGAGACAGGGTCTCCCTGTAGCCCCAGCTGTCCTGAACTCACTCTGCAGACCAGGCTGGCCTTGAACTCACAAAGATCCGCCTGCCTCCGCCTCCCAAGTGCTAGGATTAAAGGCATGAGCCACCAAGCCCGGCCCGATGATGTCTTCTTAGAAGCACTTACTTTGTCTTCCTTGCTCTGGTTTGCCAGAGGCCGCCTGAGTTCTTTGCTAGTCGTGTGAACGCTGCCTGTGTTTGTGGGAGAATGCAGCATGACTCCACCTCACACACCCCTCCTTACCTCTTGCTGTTCCCCACTGATCTTCTGGATTTCAGAGGTGTCAATGTGCTCATGTCACCATACATGCCACATGTTCCTGCCATACATGTTCTTGCCACACTTCCCATCAGGAAGACTCCACTCGCCCTCTCTTTGCCATAACCCTGTCCATCTTTCATGAGTCCATTTAGGTGCCACTTTCCTCATGAAATCTTCTTTATGTCCCGCAGACCTCCTTCCTGGCATGTGAAACTCAGTGGGCACCATCTGGATTGAGGTCATATGTAACAAGCTGTTAACGGCTTTTTTTTAGTTCCATAATATCCTTCCAGGGGCTAGGCACATAGTAAATGCTTAGGATTGGCAATGGACTCTGGGCCCAACTGGAAAGCAAGACTGAGCAAAATGGAACAGTTTTCACCCTGGATACTGACCCATCATTCTCTCAGAAACCCTAGGGCACAGAAGTCCTTTTATGAACAGGTGGGGATTAGTTAATCCCTCCTTGTCCAGTACCCCCCCCCCCCCAGGTAGAGATGGCTGAACTGGCGGACGCCAGAGAAAGCCTCGGGATGGCGAACGCTCACTCTACCTCCCTTGTCCCTGCAGGTCACCGAAGTGAATTTGAACAACATGCTGTGTCCGGCCATCTCAGACCCATTCTACGGCCCCTGGTATCGCATCTGGGCCTCGGGACACCAGACTCTCATGACCATGACCCACGGGAAGCTGGTCATCCTGTTCTCATACATGGCTGGGCCCTTGTGTAAATATCTGCTGGATTTTCTCCGGCTTCCAGCCAAGAAAATAGACTGAAGATGCTTGGATTTTTGTTTCATTTTGTTTTTATTTTTGTTTGGTTTTGTTTTATTATTTTGTTTTCTCCCCGAGGAAGCAAGTCCTGATTTGACTTGGAAAACACCCAGTTCTTGATGAAATTATTGGGAGAAGGGAGTAGGATGTTGGGTCTGTTAATGTTCTTCCTCCTCTCTGACCCTTTCTTCCATCACATCTCCCTCCCTAGCTCCAGTCCATGGATGCCTCCTTGTGTACCAGGCTGGTGCTGGGGGACTGGACCTTCCCTCCTTCCCTCCCCTGGGCTCTAAGTCTCTACTCCACCCTGCTCTTTCTGGGTGGCCTTACCCTGGGAGAAGGTAGTCAGGGCTCCCTCATTGTGCTTGTTGGTGCTTTTAACAACAGCTGGTTGAGGAGACAGGGAACAAGCTGTAATTCTTCCAGTATCACAGCAATGAAATAGTGTTGCGTTTCACTGCCAGGGACTCCCATGCTTATGCTGGGATCCCCTTTTATCTCCAGCACAGCCCCCACCAGAAGGGGACTGAGGCCTTGTTTCTATACCAGGGACAAGCCCAGAGCCAAGGAATTTCCCAGCTTGCAGCCAAAATAGTAGGGGCCAGATTCTTCCCCCTGGTGTCCCATGACTCAAAGCAGAGATCCGCCCAGTCACTCCTTTCAGGGTGCTGCCTGGGGAAGCAGGTGACAGCCCCATTCAGCCCAAGGGCAAGATTCTACAGAAGGGGTTAGAGATCTGTAGGAACAGTGAATTTGAAGGAAGGAGGGTAAGGATGCACACAGTACCAGGCAGGACCCTGAACAATCTGCCCATGAAAACTGAGAACAGATCCATATCTCATTTCAAAGCAAGCATAGAAATTAAATCAATCTGGGCAAGTGGTAACTTGAGAAAGCCATAATTTGAGTCATCCATTGTCCATGCTCATGTGAATCATAGGCATCATTCTAGGCTCAGGTGCCTCCTGAACCATCCACATTGGGTCTGTGTACTTGTCTATTTCTCTTTTTCTGAGACAGCTCTATAATCCTGAGCTGGAGTTGGGGTCTGGGGACTGTTTGGCTCTTTGATTTTGGTTGTTTGCATTGAGGGAAGCCTTGTGTTCTGGAAGGTTCTGTAGATCAGTTGCTGGCATTCAGAAGGCATGTTCATAGCTTCTGCTTGCAGTCATTCTAGGGTCAGATTTCTTTGGTGCAGTCAGACTCAGTGCTGAATTTGTAGGGGAGTGTCACACGTGTTGTAGTTGGTGCACCGCAAAGTCCATGTGTAGATCCAAAGAGAGTTGTCAAGGGATGAAGTCTCCATTGAAAGGCGCTCAGTCATCTGTGGACAAGAAGGTAGCCAATGGCTGCGAATTGGCTGAGTCCTTAGCATCTTCTACTAGGAAAAGATTTGCTTAAGAACAGAAAAGTTTGTGCCCTGATAAATGACAATCTTGTTGCCCTAGGCCAGTTGCAGTATTAGAGGAGTGTGTGGATAAGGGTCCAGACTGAGCTTCAGTGACTCAGTGGAGCATTTAGGAAAAGGACCTCCCTAGCAGGAGCAGCAGCAAATGGAAACCCAGGGAAACATCTCTGGGAGCGGCCACCCTTCCTCTGGGCCTGTTGCCCTTGAAGTAATCAACCCTGGGGTATGGGAAGCAGGAAAGAGTGAACACTTAGTGTCTTCGCTCCCCTCGAACTCCTGCCATGGCACCTGACATTCCTCTGCTGTTTTTGAAAGCCATGACAAGCTTTTTTCCATGTCTCTCACCCCACCCTCGAGCTTTTCAGTAGGTGGGTTTGCCTGGCCCACCATCAAACTTCTGCATAGAGAAGTAGATGGCTGTGTAGAGTATGTGAAGCCTCCCTGCTCCTGAGCCTCTTTACAAAAGGGGAGAGTGGAAAGATATCCTGGGAGCAGTTCCTGAGGCTTAACCTTGCCCAGGCTACAACATGAAGCAGCTACCGTCAGTGATAGCAGGCCTCAACTGAGAGTGTCTGCTCCAGGCTGTCACTGAGCTTAGAGCGCTACACTCTCTTTCTCCTTATCTTGGCAGCAAAGACAAAATTGCCAGGCATCTTGGGCTTTCCTTTCATTGGCATGCCTCCATTGCTTGCCTCTGCCCTGGCACCAGCTCAGCCCGTTTCTGGCAGGTACTTCCTGGTGCTCAAGAAGGAAAGAAGAAATTAAAACTCCTATTGTTTGACAAGGCCAAGCCAGAGTCAGACACACCTCTCCAAGGAAGGAGGCAGTGAAGGGGAATGCAGGAGACTAAGTTGCCTCATAAGCAACAACGTCAAAGAAAAAGGTAGTCGGTCGCTTCTAGAGACTCCTTGGGAAGTCCTGGCCTGGGTTTGACGTATTGGTGAGCAGCAGGCCTCTGCATTGCATCTCACACTTATCTTGGGTCAAGCCCATGTGGAGAGAGGTAACCTGTCTAGACCTTTAGCACCTTGCCTTGGGGATGGCCCCCATGTATGTCCAACAGCCAGCCCTCTACTGCCTCTGGCATGGGGATGAGGGAGAAAGCAGTTTTCCCTGACTTCCCAGCTCCTCGTGAGGTCTTTCTTATCCATATCAAGGCTGTTCCCTAGATACCCTGGCCATATTTCCATATGTCATCTGCCACCATGTGTGAGCTCTATGCATGTGTGTGAGTACTCATAGAGATGGCCAATTTCTTTCGGATAGTCTCAGCAAGGGAGAAGAGTGATTCCTCAAGTGTTCAGGCAGCCTTGATCAGTTTGGACAACTTTTGGCCGCCACTCTGAGTAACAGTCATTCCCACTTAGAGGTCTTTCACACTCCCTTTATTTCATTTTATATACCTAAGACCAAGTCCAACATCCTCTCAGAGGCCTAGTGACATGGTGTTCTATGACTGTGGGGTTCTGGAACCTGTGCCTTCATCTCTCCACGTCCATCTTCCATCTCTCTGTGGACTTCTTTGTAATTGGAAGAGCTTTTTGCAGGGTTGTTGGGCTAAGCGGGGCTGTCTGTGGCACTTTGCTCTATGGTATCTCGGTCTGTCAAAGATCATCCCATTTGCTGTACCCTCTGTCAGAGTTTTGCTATGTGTGATTGCAGCTGAATGGCTGTTTTTTTATTTTTTTATTGATGCTTTGTGTATTTCATACATCATTTTCCAATTCAGTTCAGGCATATTTCCCCTTCCCTTCCCCCCACCCCATCCCACCCCATCCCAGATCATGCATTCTGCCATAACTGTCCTGCATCTTTCTCTCAGTTTTTTTTTCCATTTTTTAGCAATAAGTGATAATTTATGAGTACAAGCATCCTTCATGTAAAACCAATTTGCAAGCAGTTGTGTCCAAAGCCTCACAGCCTCTTGGTCCACCATCCAGCCAGGAGGGGCTTGTATGGTTTCAATCTAGTTGATCATATGAGTGTCCAGACAATATTTTGTTTCACCATTCACCCCAACATCACGCCCTTACATTCTACCATGCCCCTTCTTCTGCAGCATTTTTCCCTAGGCTTAGAAAAGGGCGCTCAGTGACTGAGAAAGCAAAACAATCTACTTTCTCTGGAGCTATTGTCTTGGACTCTGCTCACTTCTGGCTGTTTTCTTTCATGGCTGACAGCTTGTCCAGGAAATAACCCTTCGAATCCTACTAATGAAGCCCAGAGCAATTCAGATATATAGTATTTAAACATTACTAATTACTATGGTAGGTAACTTTGGTATAGAAACAGATATTTTGGAATGGTATGGTTGATCCATGAATTACATCTTTTATCCTGTTGAATACTGACAGGTCTCTGTGCGTTTATATCATCTCCTGCCATATAGAGGGTGGAGAGCTTGATGGCATCACCGTGGCTTATTCCTGCTCAAGGGAGTAGCCAAAGCCAATTAGATCTTTGGATTATAACAGGCAATCTCTGCCTCTCGCTGCACAGCTGTCCCAGAACAACGGTGAGGTTGAGCTGAGCTGTCTAGGACGGAGGAGTCTTTCTTGACTCAAGGAGACCCATATTTGCTTTATTGGTTTAGTGGCCTTTGGTAACACTCTCTGGTATTCCAGAGACCATCTGTACACTTGCATGTGTGTTCTCAATACATCTTTCCCATGTTAACGTCAGGTCTTCGACAGCAGGGCCTTATCGCCTCTCTTCTTGCAGGTATCCCAGTTTAGAGGCAAGGAGCCTTTACCTTTTGTGGGGGCTTGGATCCCCTGGCCAACATCTCCTTGGTAGACTAATCCATTGCTCATGTTAGAGCCCCTGCGTTAATATATTTTGCTTAAGTGCATAGCTTAAGGAGACTTTAGTATTATATTTGGTTCTGAATAGAGAATAATCCTTTTCACAGTTCCTATGTCTATTAGTCAATTCAAGAAGGCAGTTTTACCGGTTGTGATCACAAACTTCTCGCAGATAGCTCAGCATGTCAGCAAGGCTTCTTGAGATAGAACTAGGTTTGGGTAATGCCCTGGGAGATGTTGAGTTGTGTTCAAGAGAGGACCAACCCCCCCCCCTTTTACCCCTCCATCTGCCAAAAAGATTTCCCTGAAAATATGGACATTGGTTTACCATTACCTGTCCTCTATAGAGGAGTTTCTGAATGGTTTCATGGTTTGTACTGTAATGGAGGCCTGGGAGGAGAGGGAAAAAAAAGGCCATGTGACACTGAACATAAGACACTGCTGCTGGTTTTGATCCAAGAAGAGGTCTCACAGGTGACTTGGTAAGGGATTAGCCTGAGAAGAGGCCTCTTGTCTCCTCCTGGCCCTACCCTCTCTGAGTTAGGAGTCTGTGTGGAGTCAGTCTTCATAGACAGTAGCAGGGTGAGCGTCTTTGTCAGGCGCTTCTGGAGCATTCTCTGCCCACCCCATTCCCAGTTTCCTCACCTCTTTGGATGGTTTTTGTAATGTGATTTTTTCTGTTTTGTAAAAAGCCTTTTGCTTGTATTGAAGTGGTTTCCGCAGCCACCTTTGGAAAAAAAATGGTCCTTAATTTGTGTACTTAGCATTCTGAATCCTAGTCGCAGGTGTTTCTGCTGTTGAAGATCCTGGAATGAAAAGGAACCCTCCCCATGGGACTTCTTGTTACAATGTTTTCTTCATTTACTGTTATTAAAAGATTTATGAGAACTTAGGGCATCCTGGCCCTGTTTCTTAGAACCCTCTCAAAAGGCTTTGCAGAATAGCCCAAAGGGGTCATTTGGCCTTGTGTGTCATGGAGGACCACTCCCCTCCAGGGAAGCAGGGCTCTGAGCACAGCTTGGCCCCCAGGGGCGGAACAGTGACTTGGTCTTAATTTCCCACGCACTGCCTACTCCCGCCAAGGCTCCTGTGGCCCAGTAGGAAATTTGTTCTAAGCGGAGATTATTTGCTGGGAACATTTGCTTGCTTCTATGGACCTCATGGTATGCTGGGCTAGGCTAGATGAGTAGGTTCAATAATTAAACTTTGGGGATAGAGAGATGGCTCACTGGATAAAGTGCTTGTTGTGCAAGCATGCACACTTGGGTTTGAATCACCAGCACATACTTAAACACAGGCACGTCGGCATGTACCTTTAACCCCAGGGCTTGCCGATAGAGACAGACAGATTTCAGGAGCACATTGATCAGCCAGTCTGGATAGTCAGCAAATTCTAGGTTGAGTGACAAACCCTGAATCCAAAGAATATGGTAGAGGGTGCTAGAGGAAGATGCCCAACACTGACCTCTCCCCTCAACTCACAGAACTGGGTGAGCTTACCCTGAAACATCCACATAAACACGTACATATAACCTACCCATCCACCCTTTCCCACAAGAAAGAATGTGCACGTTTAAAACCAGTTGACTTATGGCCCATAGCCCACAAGCCGCCTTCAAGCTAGCAGTGCTCCATTCAGGGTTGGATTAAACTCAGGGAGGAATAAAGGTAACAGTGTCATTTGGGAATAGGCAGCTGTCCTTATCCAAGGTCCTCTGCCTTTTGCTGATGCAGGGAGCCACAGCAGCAGCTGATGCTTGTGAATTCCTCCCACTGACCACGTGTTGACCACCTAGGCTGTGAAGGAGGCAGCACCCTGCCGTCCTCGACAGGAAAATAGCAAGCTAGGGAAAGTCTTTTCCTCATTTGTTTACCCAGGTCCTCCATCTACAAAGCAGTAGCTATAGCCATGTGCCAGGATCAGTGCACAATACCCCTCCACACCTTCCCTCAGCAATCCTCCTGGATGCTCTGGGAGTTCATTGGTAAGATGCTTCCTACTTAATGGGAGAAACGGAGTCAACAGAGGATCAGAAATAAGTGGAGCTGGAATTTGAAGCCAGTACTATTAGATACTTCTCTCAGCTCCACTGCCTCCTTGGAGTGCTAGGATTACTGGTGAGAGGTCAGGAGAAATGCATCTTTCAGAGGAACCATATGTAGAGACCCAGTGCTTGAATCCTATTGCAATCTAGTGTTATGCCAGGCCATGGCCTGCTTCTTAACCTTGTTTCTCAGTCTCTCTCTCTCCCTCCCTCCCTCTCTCCCTCCCTCCCTCCCTCCCTCCCTCCCTCCCTCCCTCCCTCCCCCCCTCCTAAGTCCCCATTGTAATGTGAGTTCCTCTGCACACTACCTCCTGAACCCCAGACTGTATTGGGCTACTCTCTGCTTGTATAGGCCCCTAGGACTCACTCTGGGTATCCTTTGCCCCTTAGGTTATTCACTACTGGTTTCTACTTTTAGACTTTGAGCATCTGACAGGGCTAAGAAATAGGATTTGATTCCCCTTCTAGGCACAGGACCTGTCCCATAGAAGGTACTCAGTGTACAAAGGTCTTGGAGTTCGGAGGAATGGTAGGAAATGCCATTTTTAACTGAGAGTGCTTAGTGGCCTGTGCCATTGCTCTTCCCATGAATTCAGCTGTTTCCCTGTGTTTCCTCAGGCCTCTCAGGCCCCTTGTGGACATGCCGTATGTAGTTGGTGTTGTGAACAAAGGGTACTATTGTGAGGAAAAGAAGAGTGAGACTTGCCACTGTTCCACGCTGCCCTTCCCTAGCTCTCTGGCCATGAGTGAGCAAAGCATCCAGTAGTTTTCCCATAACTTTGGTAGATCTTTATTCATACCTGGGCCATCCTCTTTTTTTTTTTTTTTCCTTTCTTTCCCCAAGTTACATAGAACTGATGTTCTGCTTTAGAAAATTATTTTTTACTAAGGGACTCAGTCTGTAGCTCAGGCTGGCCTTGAACCCATGGCAGTCTTCTACTTTTGCCTCCACACATGATGGGGGAAATACAGGCGTAGAAGATGTCGCCTGCCACGACGACGAGGGGTAGGAAGCAGCTTAGAACTGTTACAACCTGATTTCCAATGCGCTTTTCTTTGCCCTGGCTTGCCAAGGTGATTCGAGGAACAGAGATACACAAATGTCACTCTGACAGATGCAGGAGTTTATTCAAACTATGTGTTTGTTGTTAACTTGGTCAGCAAATAAGGCTATCCTTATCCAAAGTCAAGGCCTGACTTGTCCCTCCCAGTCAGTGTTCTGCCTAGCATTGAGATGGTGCATCCAAGATAGCTGAGCTGCTGAGTCAAGGTGCTTCTAAGCTTTCCAGAAAGGCACTCTCCACAGTAGACACCCTACTTTGATCCTATGACTCCTTTGTTTCAATTGGGTGGGAACTGTGGTACCTCACAAGGCAAGTATCAGCAATAAAGGTGGATACTGCCTTGGTCTCTCTCTTCCAGGGTCTAGCTAAGAGCAAAACGTCACTATCTCTTCTACTATCCAAAAACCCAATCCCAGTCCCACCTCTGCACCAGCTACCAGCTTTTCCTGCTAACTCTGGTCCTTTACCTCCCTTTCCAAGAAGCCTGCAGAGCTCATGTGGCCGTCTCTACTCTAGCTCTACTTTCTTATCCCATGATCAGGAGTAGAACCTTTTTCCTATTTGATTTTTTACAAAGTCCCTCAGCCCTCCATTTGTGTTTCATGACAACACATGCCTTTCTTTACACTCTTCAACATACCGTGTTTGGAATATGCCAGAGTGCACACAATAACCTGGGTACACTGGCTTTGTCATTGCTATGTACTGATGGCTTGTGTCGGGGGAGGGGTTCAGAACTTGAGTGGTGAGGCCTGCCTCAGGCCCATAATTCCAAGATAACTTTTTCTTGTTGTGCTTCTTCCTTAAGCTCCCAGGCTGTGAGTCATCTCTTTGGCCTGACTGTCCACACCAGTGCTTTTATGAAACCTTTTAAGACATGACTGAAAGTCATGAGGAATGACAGCTAAATCCAACTTAAGGGAATGAACATTACCAGTGCGATTGTAGCTCCATTTCTGCAGTTAGAAATCATTCTTCCGCACTTCATACATTCTGAGGCCGTGTCTTAGAGGGCCCCTTTGGGGGATGGGAGATAGGAGATGGCAGAGTGGTTGGCCTCTGCTTTTCATCACTAGGCTTGCTCTTAGAGCAGCCATTAGCAGCTGGCTGGGGTTTGGGCTGGGCTCACCCATTTTCCCTTAATGTGCCCTGTGTTACTGGTCTGGGGGAGGGGGGCGGTGTTGAATGTTGCAGCAGAGGTGATATCTCTATTTTCAGGGGATTTTTTTTTCTGTTTTTTTTTTTTTTTTTTTTTTTTGCCTCCAAGACATTTTTAGTCATGTCTTAATGTCTCTAAAGTTGAGATGTACCTCAATGGTACACAACCTATTTTCTTTCAGTAGTATATAAGAGACATCTTATAACCTAAAGTGTTATAGCCTCAAAGAAATATTGAAATGTTTTTTTTTTCTCCTTTTGAGACAGGGTCTCCCTATAGTTCTGGCTGTCCTGGAACTCGCTATGTAGTCCAGGTTGGTTTTGAACTCACAAAGATCCGCCTGCCTCTGCCTCCCAAGTGCTAGGATTAAAGGCATATGCCACCACACCCAGCTGAAATATTGTAATTGTTAATGTGGATTATTGTTCTCTTGCCCCTGTGAAAGTCACTTTCCTGCTACAGGAAACTTCTTTGTGAAAAAATGATAAACTTTTAGCATATGGCCTCACTATAACACTTTACCCTAGCCAGATGGTGTAGTGCAGGGCTCTAGTTCCAGTGCTGGGGATGCTGACCTTTTGGATGCTGAAGCAAGATGTTAAGTCAGAGAACAACCTGAGCTACATAGCAAGACCCCCATCTCAATGGGAAAAGAAACCCATAAGTTTAAGCTGCTGCTTTCTTTCCCTGCCAGAAGTCATATAAGCTTTCTGCTTCCTGCCTGAGGGGTTCACTTGGTTGAACAGTTGGTTTGTGGGATACAAGAGTGGACAGGCCAGGTGCATCTGCATAAAGAAGTCCATCATGCCAAATTATGGGGATGGAGCCAGTCAAGCCAGCTCCAACAGCTCTTATTTCCCAACCACAGCCTGGCCAGACAGCTCAGTCTAGTTCTCCCAGGAACTTTAAGACTAGTCAATGCCAGACATAAGGTGAGCTGGCAACAGGGAGGACGCAGAGGATGGAGAGCCCAGCCTGTGCAGAACCTGCTGGGTTCATGCGAGTGCTTTGTTTGGCCTACACAGAGGAAGCCAGTGAATTCCTGGCTTTCTCAGACAAGGTGGAGGAAGGGTAGTTGTGGGCCCTTCCAAGAAAAAGCAAAGCATTGATCTAAGGCAGCCTGAGCTCTGGGTACTTTCAACAGCCTGAACATTTGGCAACTACTGCCAATCTTCCCTCAGGTCTGGTAGGCTTGCAAATTAAGTTTAGCCCTTGCAAACTTTAGGCCCTGCTCTTCCAGAAGGGCAAAGGTGTGTCTGCAGTGAGCCCGGGATACGTGGACTCAAGAAACAGCTTTTGGACATTTTCCCCCTAGAAAGCTTAACAAGATATGATGAGCCTGGATTAGAGCTGCCCTCCTGTAACTGGGTTAAAGTGTTGGCCTACTTAGGCCCCTCCTGCTGTGGCCTCCTTCAAAGCTGATGAGGCCGATTAGGGGGCTATTTCTGAGCACTAGTCATGTTCCTTCAAGCCTGGGAATAGTCCTCCCCTGACTACAAAGACAATAACTAAGACTGAGGACAGAGTCTGCTCTGCCTGCCAAAAAGCACTGCTGTCACACCTCATGAGTCCTTGCAAAAGAAAGAGTACTTGTATGTCAGGGTTAGGGCCCAGGAGTTTGACCTTTCCAAACAAGATTAACCTATCAATTTTTAGAGATAGACTTACAAAACCAGACCAAGCAATCATTTTTTTTTCAGGGATAAACTTGATCATGTACCTTTCTGAATCTCCTAGATAGCCCTAGAGAGGGATGGTGGGTTGTCACCATGAAGTCTGCAATGGCAGTCACTAGCTCCCACTCAGTAGATTCTCTGCATTTCAGGAAGATGGTTATCCAACCTTCTGAGCCTCAGTTTGATCATCTACAAGGAAATTAGCTGGGCGTGGTGGCGACCACCTCTAATCCCAGCATTCGGGAGGTAGACGTGGGTGGAGCTCTGTGAGTTCAAGGCCAGCCTGGTCTACAAGCTTCAGGACAACTGGTAGTAAAAGGGAGACCCTGCCTCAAAAATACCAAAAAAAGGAAATAATAATAGTACCTACTTCAGAATGAAGTTATAAGGATGCAGTGAAGTACTTAAGACAGTAACTGTCAGCACATTTTAAGAGCTACTTCCATCAATGCTAAGCATCACCTCTACCATCACCACCACCCTAACCACCATCATCACCACCATCATCTTCATCAAGACCAAGAGTGAATGGTGGAATGCTCAGTCTCTGGAGCCCAAGAAACTTGATTTGAATCCTTGAATCCTAGTTTTGTCAATTTGTAGCTAGGTGGCTGATAGAAAATGCATCAGGCTATTGAAAAAATAGGTAATATAGTTCTTAGTTAACAGTAAGAATGCAATCAATGTTCGCTAATTATAATTGTTAAAAAGGAATGATCAAGGGGCTGGAGAGATGACTCAGCCTTTAAGAGAACTGGCTTTTCTTGCAGAAGACCCGGGTTTGAATGTCAGCACCCATATGGTGGCTAACAACTGTCCTTAACTCCAGTTCCAGGGGATCCAGTGCCTTCTTCTGTCCTCTGTGGGCATTGCATGTCACAGGTACACTTATACACATGCAGGCAATACACTCATACATATAAAAATAAAAATAACAAAATATTTTAAAAAAGAAATGATCAACGTCAGTTGTGTCCAAGTGTTTATGGTTGTGGGAAAGAATGTCAAACATGGGGAACATAGAGCAGTGAAACTATTCTGAATGCTACTATAATGGGAGAAAGATTTCTTAATGTATTAGACAAAACCCTGTTGATGTGCAGTACTAACAGTAAACCCTAAACTATAGACTTTGGCTAATATGCACCTGAAAATATTAGTTCATCTGTTGGTGTGGATACTGATAGTAAGGGAGACTGTGTAGAGATACTAGGAACTTTCTGCTCAATTTTTATGTAACTTAAAATTGTTCTAAATCACAAACAATTTTAAAGGAAAATATGGAAAGGGATGGTTAAATAGATGTAATTAGAATTCCCATGGTAACCACTAAGAAAATTTTTTTAAAAAAATAGGAAAAGGAAATGAAGAAGGAATCAAAAGAATTTACTGTAGAATTTATCAGACACAAAAGAGAGCAGTAACAGGAGGAATTGAGAATAAATAAGAAAAAAAAAACAAATGACACAATGGTAGAAATAAGTACTTTATTAGCAATAATCACTTTAACTATAGGTGAACTACATTCACAAACTAAAATGCAGATACTGGCAGAATTCACTGAAAAATTCTGGAGAGGGCTGCAGGGATAGCTCAAGAAATTAAAAGAGCACCGGCTGCTCTTGGAGAGGACCTAGGTTCAATTACCAGTACCAACATGGTAGCTAACAACCATCTATAACTCAAGTTCCAGGGGATCTGATGCCCTCTTCTGACCCGTGTGGGCATTGCACGATATGGGAACACTTTAAATACATGCAGACAATACATTCATATAAAATAAAAATAATGAAAAATTCTGGGGATGGAGTGATGGTTCAGATGTTGAGTGCTCCTTGCTCTTCCAGAGGACTTGAGTCTGCTTCCCATCCAGCATCTATGTCAGGCTGCTCACATGAGGTTCCAGGAGATTTGATGCCCTTTTCTGGACACTTGGGGATGGAGAGATGGTTCAGCAGTGAAGAACACTAGCTGTTCTTGCAGAAGACCAAGGTTTGGTTCCCAGAACCTACATGGTAACTAAGAGCTGTCCTTAACTCTACTTCCGTGGCCTCAAGCACGCACATTTTGGTCTTTACAGGCATTGCATGTACATGGTGTACTTACATTCATGCAGGCAAAATAATCATACACTTACAATAGAAAACAAATATACTAAAGCAAAACATCCTTTTCTGTAGATAGTGAACAAAATGAAGCTGAAATGTTAGCTGCACTAATATGAAACATGATAGAAATTAAATTAAAAAATATTGCAAGTAACAAAATGTGGGGTCCTCTATGTCCTCTTGGTCACTGGCCTCTTGGCGCATGCATGGCTGTTTTTGCATGCTCCCCATGCCACAGGCGCAGACAGGGAGGGAGAGGGGACAGATTTGGAGCAGCAGGTAAGCTGGCCAGATAAAAGAAAGATCTGGGAGTCAGATTCAAGGGGCCAAATAATCATTTATTGTAGGAGTTTGGAGTGTTACATAGTAGCATTGATGGGCTCCTAGCAAGGATGGGGGTGAGACAGCAAAGGAAGTCTGTGTGCACTTTTTTACAATACCATTTGTTTCCCTGAGATTAGGCTATTGTTTATCTGGCGGAGGCGCCATTTGGTTCCCGATACCAAGGTGTGCTTTAGAAGTGACAGGTTCAGGAATGTTACATCCTATGTTATACTCCCTGGGGGACAAGCTGCAGGCACCTGAACATCCACCAGGCGAGTGGGGGCTGCCTCCAGCTCCTTCCAGCCTTTGTAGGTTATTGGGGCAAAGCCAGTTCACTTACTGCTCAGCCATCATGGAATACCAGCCCCCACAACAAAATACATTTTTTTATACATGAACATTAATTCATAGTGAAGATAGAACAATTCAAAATATGTATGCACTGAACAACAGAATAGTTCTATAATGATAGCCAGAAGCCTCAGTACTCCACACTAAGCAGGGGATAGAATATATATAATATCAGTAATGAAGGAAAGGACTTGAACAACACTTAACGATAGCATAGCACACATTTTTTTCCATGTGTGTATGGTATATTCTCAAGGACAGATAATATGTTAGATAAAATAATTCTCAATAAATCTTAAAAGATTGACTCTCGTGGCACACGCCTTTAATCCTAGCACTTGGGAGGCAGAGGCAGGCGGATCTTTGTGAGTTCAAGGCCAGCCTGGTCTACAGAGTGAGTTCCAGGACAGCTGGGGCTATTGGGAGACCCTGTCTCAAAAAGACCCCCCCCAAAAAAAGATTGAATTTCATAATAAACTATGTTTTCCAGCCAAATCAAATAAAAGTAGAAATAAATAACAAGGGAAACTGGAGATTTTGGAAATTTGTGGAAATTAACACACTGCAGAAGAACCAACAAGGAATCACTGGGTAATTAGAAATTAAAAATGCAACATTTTAAATTAATAAGTTACTATGTGAAAGCGGTGCTCAGAGGGAAATTTACAGCTTTAGAATATGTACCTTTAAAATATACGAATGATCCGAAATAAATACCCTAAGATAATACCTTAAGGGACTAGAAAAAGAATGGCAAAAGGAATCTAAAGCCAGCAAATGGAGGGAAACAATAAAAATTAGAGCAGAGATACACAAATGAACAAATTCATACAAATATACAAACTACCCAAGCTGACTCAAAAAGAAATAGAAAATATAATTGAATCAGTAATTAATAATCTCCCAACTAAGAAAAATTTAGGACCAAAGGTTGCACCATCTAATCTACCACACATTCAAAGAAGAATTACAGTAGGACTCACAATCTTTAAAAAAAAAAAAAATAGGAGAGACCACCTTCTGTCCAATTCTATGAAGTCAATATTCTCAGTATAACAAAGCAAAAAACGTGTAAGAGAGAGAAGGGGGGCAATAAAGACACAGACAAACTCAACAACATACTAGCAAACTGAATTCAACACCAAGATACCATAAGTGAGTGACATTTGTCCTGGGAAATCAAGGGTGGTTTGTGTGAGAAAAATCAACCAGTGTACTGCAGCACATTAGCAGGATAGGGGTGGGTATCACCAAATGCAGAAAATCCATTTGACAAGAGTCAGCACCCTTTCATTAAACAGATAAAATAAGATACCCAGCAAAATCGGGATGGAAGAAAGTTCTTTACCATGATAAAGAACACTTAGAAAAACCTGCAGTACCCAACAGTAAAAGATGGAAAGTTTTTCTCTTAAGCTCAAGAGCAACTGGGGCTGGAGAGATGGCTCAGTTGTTACGTGCATTGGCTGCTGTTGCAGAGGACCCAGGTTCAGTTCTCAGCACCCACATAGTGGCTAACAATCATCCATAATTGCAGTTGCAGGGGATCCAATCTCTTCTTTTGGCCCCTGGGGCATTGCTTGACACAGGTACATACACATAAAATGGAAAAAAGGCGAGTTGTGTTGTGGTTGTTGTTTAGAGAGCAAGACCAGGTTATCCATATTCATCTCTACTATCAACATGGTACTGGAAATTCTAGTCAGAGCACTTAAGTAAGACTAGTAAAAGGAAGTAAGGATTGGAAAGACAGCTTAGTCAGCGAGAGTGCCTCTCAAGCATGATGGCCTGATTGGATCCCCAGAACCTAGATAAAAATGCCAAGTTTGGGGACTGGAGAGAGGGCCTAGCGGTTAAGAGCACTGACTGCTCTTGCAGAGGATCTGGGTTCGTTCCCCAGCACCCACATGGCGGCTGAGAACCGTCTTTAACTCCAGTTCCAGGGGAATCCGATGCCCTCTTCTGACGTCTGTGGCATTGCACGACACGGGTGCACAAACCTGCATGCAGACAGTACACTCATACACATACAAAAATTAAAAAAAAAATGCCAAGTTTGGTGGTGGCACATACTTGTCCCAGCACTGGAGGCAGAGACAGGAGGATCCCTGGGGCCTACAAGTTAGCCAATTTAGCTTTTTAGTGAGATCAAAGCCAATGAGAGACCCTGCCTCAAAGGAGGTAGGTAAAAGTTCCTGAGGATGGCACGTATGCACGTGTGTGTGTGTGTGTGTGTGTGTGTGTGTGTGTATCTACACATAAATATACATAAAAGAAAAAGAAAAGGCTAAATGTGGTGGCACACACTTTTAATCCCAGCACTGGGGAGGCAGAGGCAGGCAGATCACTGTGCGATTGAGGCCACCCTGGCCTGCATAGCAAGTTCCAGGCTAGCTGGTGCTACAGGGAGACCCTGTCTCAAAAAAAGACAAGAAAAAAAAGGAAAAAAAGGAAGTAAAACTATCTGTATATGGAGACAATATGATTATCTGCATACATAAATAAAATCCCATTTATATCCACACACAATTACTAGAGTCAATAAATGCATTCAGCAAGGTTGCAGGACATAAGAGCAACACGAAAGAATCAGTTATGCTTCTGTATGCCAGTCATAAATAAAAAAAATTAAGAAAATTGTATGTCTAATAGCTTACAGAAGAATGAAAACCCTCAAAGCGAATGACTTGGATACAGTAAACTAGAAACTACTGATGGAATATTTATGGAAATGGAAAAAAAAAATCCTATGTTGATGAAGCACAAAAAACTGATTAAGTACTGTCCCTATCAAAGTTTCCACGGCTTATGTGCTGGGTAGCTTTAGCGTCAACTTGACACACCTAGGTTGAGGGAGCCTCAGTTGGGGACCTGGCTCCATTGGACTGGCCTGTGGCCACATCTATGGAGTACTGTCTTGATTGTCGGGTCATGTGGGAGGCCCCAGTCCACTGTGGGTGTTGCCACCCCTGGGCAGGTTGTTGTGTATGGTATAAGAAAGCAGGCTAGGGGCTGGAGAGATGGCCTAGCGGTTAAGAGCACCGATTGCTCTTGCAGAAGACCCGGGTTCGATCCCCAGCACCCACATGGCGGCCGAGAACCATCCGAAACTCCAATTCCAGGAGAACTCCAGTTCCAGGGGAATCCGACACCCTCTTCTGACCTCCACGGCATTGCACGACACGGGTGCACAAACCTGCATGCAGATAGTACATTCATACACATATGAAATAAAAAAAAATAAATAAATAAAAAAAAGAAAGCAGGCTGGGCACGGGCCAGGGGAGCAAGCCAGTAAGCAGCATTCCTCCATGGTCTGTGCTTTAGCTCCTGCCTCCAGGTTCCTGCCCTGAGTTCCTGCCTGGGGCTCCCTCACTGATGAACTGTGACCCAGGAGTTGTGAGCCAAATAAACCCTTTCCTCTCCAAGTTGCTTTTGATCAGAATGTTTTGTCTCAGCAACTGAAGAGAAACTAGAACAGCCTGTTTCTCTTCAAAATGGACAAGCCAATTCTCAACTTCAGATGGAGTCTCAGGAACTCTTGAATACCTGAAAGAATATTGTGAAATATTGAAAAATGTTTGTTTCAAAACCTGCTACAAAGCTACCATAATCAAGACTATGCAGTACTAAAATAAAGATGGATGTACAAACCAATAGAAATCCATAGAAAATCCAGAAAAGAAATCCCAAAACTTCACCAGTTCCTATTTTAATAAGGGTGCCAAAACCACTTAGTGCAGAGGGCGGGATAATGGTATTGATTTAGCCATGTGACTGCATTCAAACGAATGAGGTCTGAATGTACACAGGTTAACTCAAAACACAAGACATTTTATTCCTTAAATTTAAGGAATAAAGCTATAGAAGTATAAGAAGAAAAAGTGGAGTCAATCTTTAATTTGGCAATGAATTTTTAGATATGGTAAAAAAAAGCAGAAGTTCATAATTTAAAAGTGTAAAAACTAGACTTCATGTAAATGAAAAATGTGGGTTGGGAATTTGGCTGAACTGTGGGCTGTCCCATTTATTCCCAGGGTGAGCCATGTAGAAAACATGTGCGGGAAAGCACAGCACACAGACCCATGTTAAGGTATCCAGATACAGAGAAAGCCTTTATTTAAAATGGCTGGGTTTTATAGGCAGTGTGACTTCAATTCCCAGGGCTCAATCTCAGACCTTTGTGTCACCACATCCCCCTCCATGGGCGTGGCCAGGGTCCTATGACTCCTGCTTATGCACTAGGGGGCACTGGTTGGAACTGTAGCTCATTCATATCTAACTTAACTGTATTTTCCCACACTGAAAGATGGAGCCCTTTGTGTACAAGGCCTAAATCTCCAGCATGGTAAAATGACACAAAACAATAATACCAGCAACTTTTTCCCAATGAAGGTTGTTAAAATGTAAAAAAGAAAAACTACAGAATGGGAAAAATACTTATAGTTTATCTGACAAAAGGTTTACAATCTTGAATATGTGAAAAATTTTAAGAACTTGACAGCACAAAACTAAACAAACAAACAAAAAATTTGTCCCATTAAGAACTGAAGAAAGAGCTTGAATAGACATTCCCCTGCAAAAGATACACAAATGACCAATAAGCAAATGGAAAGCATTCTGCATCTCTGGTCATTAAAGAAATGAACATTCAAACCATAGTGAAGATGGGCACATAATGAAGTAGCCTATGTCTATAAGGAGGCAGAAGCACAAGATGGTGAGCTCCAGGCTGGCCTGTATTAGAGGTGAGGCCCCAAACAAAGCCTGGCATGGTGGCACACGCCTTTAATCCCAGCACTCTAGAGGCAGAGGCAGGTGGATCTCTGAGTTCAAGGCCAGCCTGGTCTACATAGCAAGCTCCAGGCCAACTAGGACTAAAGGGAGACCCTGTCTCAAAAAAAAAAAAAATACCAAAAACAAACAGAAATAAACCCCTCCCCAACCCAAATAAAAGGAGGGGCTGGAGAGATGGCTGAGTGGCTAAGAGCACTGGCTGCTCTGGCAGGGGAACCACCATGATGGCTAACAACTGTCCTTAACTCCGGTTCCAGGTGAGCCAATGTCTTCTGTGTTCAAGGCCATTGCAGGACACCAGTGCACCTACATACATGCAGATAAAACAGTCATACACACCTGAAAACAAACAAGCAAAGCAAAACAAAACCAAAACTACATTGAGTATTTTGGAACTGTCACAAATTCCATAGATAATGGATATATAAGGAGGAGATTAGGTGCTTTGGATGGCATTTGGAGAGGCTCTTGTCCATGATGGCTTGTCCTCTCGCTTTGGGGGCTGCAGTGACACGGCACATTATGCTGAGAGTGAGCAGTGGACCAGGTGCTCACCTCATGGCCACTGGAAGCAAAGCCAGAGAGCCTGAAAGGGGAGGGGCCTGGGTTCCAATATTCCCTCCGTGGACATGTCTACCAGTGACTGGACTTGTCCTTCTAGCCCTACGTCTTAAACATTCCACCACTTCCCAGTAGTGTCATGGGCTGGGAACTCAAGTCTTTGACACATAGGCTTTTCGGGGGATACCTGTCCACACCATAGCAATGCGATGCCCCTTCACATCCACTAAGATGGCTTTAACTTTAAAAAAGGTACTGATGGTGAAAATGAGAAATGGGAACCCATATTTGTTTTGGGTAGGAACATTACAATGGTTTGGCCACTTTGGAAAAGCTTAGTGGCTCCTCAAAAAATTAAATATACAATAACCATATGACCCAGGGATCCACTAAGTACATATTTAAGAGAAATGAAAATATACATACACACAGAAATTTGTACAGGACTGTTGATAGCAACACTGTTGCTGAGAGCCAAAAGATGAGGATAAGCCAATGTACTTTATACTGGAAAACAAATTGTATTACATGATACAATGGAATACTATTCAGTCATTAAAAGGAGAGATGGCCTAGCGGTTAAGAGTGCCAACTGCTCTTGCAGAGGACCCGGGTTCGATCCCCAGCACCCACATGGCGGCTGAAAACCGTCTTTAGCTCCAGTTCCAGGGGAATCCGTCACCCTCTTCTGACCTCCACAGCATTGCATGACACGGATGCACAGACCTACATGCAGACAGTACATTCATACACATATGAAAATAAAATAAAATTTAAAAAAAAATAATAAAAAGGAGCATAGTACTAAAACATGCTATGAGTTGAATAAAACTTGATAACATACTAAATGAAAGAAGCTATAGACTATATGACTCCATTGATGTATACCCAAAGTGACAAATAGAGGGAGAAAATCAGAGCTTGTGGGTCAGGGTTGAGGAGTAGCCTATCAGTGTGTGTATATAGGGTGTGTTTATGGGGTAATGCAAAAGCCTTTTGAAATGAGAGCTGCTGGTTATAAAACATCGTAAAGACACTAAAAGCTAATGAGACTGTACACTATAAAGTGATTAACTGTATATTGTCAAAGATTTACCTTAATAAAAGAAAATGCCCAATAAAAGAGAATTGGAAATAAAAGAGTGTCTTTTTCACTTCCAAATGCCTGGTGTACCTGTCTCACAGTGCCTTCTGGTATAACTTTCCTTGAAGCAAAAAATGTTGCCTGTGTTTTCCCTGTCTATCCCTGACAGTTACTAATGGCTATTTGACATTCTCTAAGGATGTAGATTTTACTGGAGTGAGACAAAGCTAGATCTTCCACGGAACAGCAATGCATCCTATGTGAACCCAGAGTTCATGAGTGGCATCACTCACTAGATATGCTAGGAAAGATAGATAGCAACCAAATCAGCAAGGAGTGTGGCTTGTCATGCACTGGGAACAAAGGCCATATACCTTTGCCTCTGACCACAATGCTGGGAAAGACACCAGTGCTAGGGGCAGGGGCAATGCTTCCACGTAGAGTTCTAGAGGAGACAAAATAGTACTCACACCAGGATTGTCCTTCACGAAGTTGGGCTTTTCACTCTCTCCAGTCCAAGCAGTTCCCTTTATCATGCCGGGATATAAGTGTGGTGTGTAGGAACTATGGTTGCTCCATCCAGCAATCTGGCCACCCCTCCTGTGGAACGCTTCTGCTAAGGGACACAGCTGCCTGCGGCTCCTCCCTGGGAAACTGACACCTTTCACAGCGATCACCTGGCTATGAAATTGCTTATTCTGTAGCCAAATCTGTGAGACTGATGGCCTCACAGAATTCAGCCTAAGTGATGCTTGCTCCTTCCAAGGCCTCTTACTACACAATTACACCACAAGCCAAGACACTGCTGGCCCCAGGGCTTAATTTCCAGACTGGTGGCTGTCTGCCTATCTCCAGTCTTATTAGATAGCCCAAACCCAAGTCTGATAGACTGAAAATTACACCAGCAAGAGAAAACATGCATGAAATAATGGACCAGGGATCTTGTTGAATGGTATAAGTTATGAAGAATCCGTTTAATGTATGTAACAGATTACTTTGATGGGCAGAATGACCTCACCTCCCATGACCAATCCCAAACCCCATACATCAAGCATTATTCTCATCCATGGGGTGGGGTCAGATACGGATGTGCAGGTGGGCAAATGAGCTAATGTCAGTAGCCACCTGTGGCCTGCATTCACCTACAACCCCCATCTATATATTATGTTGAAACCCATAAATCCATGTATGTAGCTGGCTCCAGAATACCATTGAGGAGGAAATACAAATCTCATGGAAAGTGACAAATAAATTCCTGGCTTTAAATCCACCTGGTAGTCACTCAGTGTCTACATCTCAGCAGCTTCCTGTCAGTTCAAATGGGATTTAAGCCTTCTATTGTGTGCCAGTTGTGCTTCCCATCTCAAAATAGCCCTAACTTAATCCTGCCTCTTTGCCCTTCCTATGCAGCAGGTGATTCACCAAGTGACCCCGATTTCCTTTCCCTTCGCTGCTGTCCTTTCTCTCCTGCCCCACGAAGGGATATTCTTTTGCCTCCTATAGAATCAGTGGTCAATTGGAAGCATATTATATACTTTAATTCAGGCCTGAAGGCACCCTCTTGGAGCAAATGGGGCTTAGCCTCTGTCTCTTTTAGACTTATTTTCTATGTCCTAGTCCCGAGAAGGCCATGTGCCTCTCAGAGGGCATATTCACAGGAAGGAACACAATTTTCAATCTTGAAATGCCATTCTTTTGTGTCCATGTACACTAATTCAGAGTTCAAGACAGGGATGTGGTGAGAACAGGAAAATAAATCTCGCTCTAACTCCCAGATTGTCATCGTTCTCCTATAGGGTAGTTTAGGGCACTGACATGTTGGAGGGTAAAAAAAAAAAAAATAAAATGTCATTTCTCTAATACCATTCAGAGGTGGAAGCCATTTAGTGAAAGCCTGTGATAACAAGCCACTCTTGCCTGGGTCTACTATGAAGGATGTTTTTCAACAAGACCAAACTGGTATGCACTTCCTAATTCTTAGCCCAGATTGGACTATTAATTTGTCTTCTAAAATTATACGATATTCATTCTGAAACGAAGCACAGTGCCATGCCTCTGGGGCCACAGGCACTCAATAAATATTGATGGATCACATTGTGCTTGACATTTGGGAGGAAAAGGCCAAAAAAAAGAGCTGTTGTTTAATCAAATGACTGCTTCTGAGTGGCTCTCAGAATAACTGGGAGTGTTGAGAGTCCAGCCATCATCCTCAGATTGTCTAGTGGGATCCCAGCGTTATTGTATTACAGGTTTTCATAAACATATAATTCAAACAACACGCCTATATGTGTGTTTAAGTATATACTATTTTTAAAGTGTAAATACACTGAAGAGAACAGCTAACAGACACCCCATGTCTCACATCTAGCATTAGAAGCAAGTTGACACATTTCTATTCTAACGTCGGGGGTCATGCTTCTTCCTGTCACAAGTTTTTCTAATCCTTGACTCATTGGTTCCGAAGTTTGTAACCACTCTGGGCTTTTACATCTTAAGTTTATGTGGACCTACTGTCATGAAATTATATGCTATTACATAACCCCTTTTCCTTGTCTGAATCAAGACCTTGCTGTTGCCCAGCCAAACCAAGATACAGAAATAACCTGAGTCCTGAAGCATTCAATGCCACTGAAGGTCAGAAGAGGGAGTCAGAGCCCCTAGAACTGGAGTTATGGATGGTAACTAGCTGCCATGTGCTTGCTGGGTTCTCTGCATGAGCAGCCAGTGTTCATAACCACTGAGCCATCTCTCCAGCCCCAGCCTTGTTCTTAACATCATAAGCAACTGGCATATATTTATACTTTATAGTGAGGAAATACTGCTTTAAAAATATTTTTATCATAGTGAAGTTATACTAAGATTTTTATTTGAGAAAACAAAACAGCTCCTTCTTCTACAATGAAACAAGAATAATGGGTAGACAGATTAGCCACCTCTTATGACTTGGATGTGTTGGAAATGGAGTGAGAGCTCCGGGATGCATTGGCAGTTGAGCACAGAAGCATTCAGTGCAGCCACCACCCAGCTGTGTGCTCCAAACCTAAGAGTGCGGGTTCTCTACCTCCCCTCCATGGAAACAGGTAATCAGCAGCTGGGCTGGAAATCTCCAAATGCAGGTTGGTGCTTCTTTACAAGAGACACATATCCTGTCTCAGCTTTCTGAGTGGGCCTACTTAAAGGATCTGAAATACACAGTACCCTTTGAACATTATAGTAGTTTCCAGTTGTCCAGTTTCACCTTGTGTGATTTCAGATACCTGGAGTTCAAGCACAGTCCAAAAATATGAAATGGAAGATTCCCAGAAATAAACTATTTCAGTCTTCGATTGCATTTCTATTAAGGGTACCATGATGAAATCTCATACCATCCTGCTTCCTACTGCTCAGTGTGTGAGTCATTTCTCTAGCAAGCGTATCCACACTGTATATACTATCCATCCATTACTCCCCTAGCAGACATCTCATTATCAGATTGAGCACTGCAGTATTATTTTGCTGAATAATGCCCATGAATGTAATAGTCATGGTGAGGGCAATTTTATTTTAGTATATTACAAGTATGTTTAGATATTAATATCTCATTATGCCTAATTTATAAATTAAGGTATATGATAGGTAGTTGTAGGGAAAAATCGTGTATATATGGGCTTTTCTACTGTCAGAAGCTGCAGGCATCCATTCCAGGAATTGGATTGGTTCCCCTATAGGAACACTGGACAGTATTAAGGGGTCACTTTCCTTGGCAGTGCCAGGGATTAAATCCAGGGACTCAAGGCATATTAGACCATTACTCTGTAACTGAGTGACACCTCTACTCATAAAGGGTCTTTTTCTTTGTGGCAGGGTCTCCCCTGTAGCTTCAGCTAGACCAGTCTTCCTTCTGCCTCTTGAGTGATGGGATTAAAGATGTGTGCCACCACACCCAGCTCTAAAGGGTCGTTTTAAAGAGATGCAACCAAGTTCTTGAAATGGGCAGGTAGACTGGCTTGTGAATAATGCTTGTGACTTAACATAATTCCTCCCGTTTCTTGATTTCTTCCACCAGGGTTCGGATCAGGAACATAAGATTGTGGCATGAGGCTAGAGGTATGGAGGAAACCCAGAAAAAAAGTGTAATGAGCACTTATCTGACCTGTATGTTCCCTCTCAGCTTTCCCTCTTGAAAGTGAAAGGCTTGGGCAAACAGATGTGCAGCTGTCAGGAGTTCAACTGACTCAAACCCAAACTGGTTTTAGCTCACATAGACTGAAGCAAAAACAAGGAGCCATTCTGAATGGGTACCCACCTGCTCACCAGCCATTCTGAATGGGTACTCACCTGCTCACCAGCCATTCTGAATGGGTACCCACCTGTTCACCAGCCATTCTGAATGGGTACCCACCTGTTCACCAGCCATTCTGAATGCATACCCACCCGCTCACCGGCCATTCTGAATGGGTACCCACCTGCTCACCAGCCATTCTGAATGGGTACCCACCTGCTCACCAGCCATTCTGAATGGGTACCCACCTGCTCACCAGCCATTCTGAATGGGTACCCACCTGCTCACCAGCCATTCTGAATGGGTACCCACCTGCTCACCAGCCATTCTGAATGGGTACCCACCTGCTCACCAGCCATTCTGAATGGGTACCCACCTGCTCACCAGCCATTCTGAATGGGTACCCACCTGCTCACCAGCCATTCTGAATGGGTACCCACCTGCTCACCAGCCATTCTGAATGGGTACCCACCTGCTCACCAGCCATTCTGAATGGGTACCCACCTGCTCACCAGCCATTCTGAATGGGTACCCACCTGCTCACCAGCCATTCTGAATGGGTACCCACCTGCTCACCAGCCATTCTGAATGGGTACCCACCTGCTCACCAGCCATTCTGAATGGGTACCCACCTGCTCACCAGCCATTCTGAATGGGTACCCACCTGCTCACCAGCCATTCTGAATGGGTACTCACCTGTTCACCAGCCATTCAGAATGGGTACTCACCTGCTCACCCACTCTCCTGGCTGGCAGCTCAAAGCCGGGGTGTCCCCCACCCCCCAGCAGTTTCCCTAGCATACCCAGACATGATCCCATGGAGATGATGCCGTGTCCCATGAACAGAGAGGAAATGCCTCATCCCACACAGCCACGCGTGCCCTCTGAGGCAGATGACCTACTACTGCAAAGGTGTCCAGTGGAACCTGAAATCCAAAGAGAGAATACTGAAATTTTAAGGACGGAAGGTGGTAGAATGCGATTAGTGAAGTTGAAATCTGTCCAGACCACTCGGTTCACCACCAATGCTATACAAACAATGCTTTGGGCCAGTTACATTATTTCATTTCACCTGAAACTATGATTGTGGTCTAAACGACTAAAAAATCGTATGTCCCATTAAATACAAATCATGGAAATGAGTAAGCCACGAGCAGATGGCTGCCTTAATGGCATACTAGCCCAAACCACAATAGTCCTCTAGGGTCTGGGATGGCTGTTTTTAGCTACCATGATTGACATAAGCACGTGTTATAAAATTCACAGGGAACCATGGCTTTGGAGCAATGTAACTGAAAATTGTTCTGTTTATAATTCAACTAACAACTGATGCTCAAACGCGCATGAGGAAAACGAGACAGCAAATGAATTTAGAAAGAGGCAGAACTATTTCAACAATGTGGCTGGTGGCCTTCCCATAGAGAAAAGACACAGGGCAGCAGCTGCCAGGGGTCAGTGCTGCAGGTGCTTCCTTTCTTGATAGAAGATCTTTTCTGGCCCTTGAAAGTGAGCAACACCAGTTGCCATACCCTCCCCCGCCCCCACCCCCACACTCAGGCGTTTCCTCAAAGCTGGAAGCTATCAGGCATGTCTGAAGTACTAATCTGGAACTGACCAAGTACATGGTGCTAGGGCTCAGTGTGTGGCTTGCCCACTGTGTGTCTGTACAGCTCTTGGGTGGTTGCCGTATTTGGAGTATTTTCAGGGTCTATCTTACTATCTGAAAATGGGCAAATCTTCCTTGATAAAGGAAAGGACTTTCACCTCATCAGATGTTTTATGCATAGCATTACTAGTATCTTTGACTAGTCCATGAATATTAATCACAGACTGACTTGGAAGGCAGCCAGGAGCAGGGTTAAGCACAGCTAAACTCTCATGAGAATTCATGTTTTAGGTTTGCCTCAGATCCATGTCCATGTTAAGTGGCCCAAATAAAGGGTTATCTATACCATCAACCCAAGACTCAGGGTGAGGTACAGTAGTGGCACCTGCAAATCCTAAAGTACAGAACAGCTGCAGGTAGGTAAGCTTTCGCAGGTGCTATTTGCAACAACTACATCAGAATCAGTCCCTGACTATGTTATTTCCAGCATCTTCAGCTGTTAACATTTTAATGAGTACCAGTGAAGATGGGCATAGTGGTATGTGACTTTAATTCCGGCACTTGGGAGGTAGAGACCAGAAGATTAGGAGTTCAGGGTCACCCTCACCTACAAAGTGTGTATGAAGACAGCCTGGAACACAGAACTTACAAGGCAGGGGTAAATAAATCCAAAACAATGACTCAGTTGTAACATTTTATTGGGTAAATGATTTTAAAGGTAATAACAATAGTGTCCAAACTACTACAATATCTTTCCACAGCCATACCTTACAGACCCACATAAACCTTTTCATATTTTTTTCTTTTTTTTTGCTCATTTTTTAAATATTTTAAAGCCATATATGTCATATAAAATGCCCATTTCCAATAGTTTCTTCAAACTATTAAGCAATTACATGTGGAAGGAAGGAGGAGGACCTAGTTATATTGGAAGGGGTTTCAGATAATCTGTAATGTCTTACTGTAATCAAAAAACCAGGTTACTAAGAAAGAAGGAAAAGAAGAGCTACTCCAGGTAGCTTTTTGCTCATTAACAAGTCTCACCACTGCATCACCAAAAAATTCATTATGCTGGTGACCGATTCAAAGTAACTTTGGGGTACATATAAAACACTAAAATAACTTAGAAACTAGATCCAAATATCTCAAAAGTAATCAACTTTGATATACAAAAGCAGTCAGAGGTGCTTACAAAAGTATTTCTTGTTGCGTTTTTGTTTTAGTCTCAGTGCGTCTATGTTACCAGCGCAGTTACTGGGTCTGAACAAAATAAAAGGTTCATTTTCTTCTGAAACAGTAATAAAAAACAAGGAAAACATATCTTTGTATATAAAGGATCAATGCTGGTCTTAAGAATAATGTAATCAGAAACCCTTAAATTGAGAGGCACACAACGGGTTTCCACTTTTAAAAAATAAAAGGAAAGTCACCAGTTTATTTAAATGGAGGAGGTGCTCACACTCCTCAAATAAACTTAATTCAGTTTAACATCACTAGCAAAAAATCACTTAGAAACTGTACAAAAATAAAAAAGTTAACACATTTAATCCTGCAAGGTTTTTGTAAGGACCAGAAGGCAGGCTTTTGGAGCAGCATTTGGGCATGGCTGGGGGCTTCTTTGGTTTGATCTAACACAGATAAGAGATGGAACCTATTCCAGATGACAATTTCAAATTCTTGCACATTTGAAAACAAGAGGCCAGTCTACAAACTTCTGGTGTGCTGTGCAATGGGACTCGACATCATCGGTGGGGTAGAGGTGTGATGGAGAAGCAAGCAAGCCTCGCACTTCCTCCTTCAGTTTCACTGACCTCTCACGGTGAGGGATATTAAAGAGGGTAGTAGTACGTTCTTGTGCAGTCAGAAGGCCACTTGAGTACGGCACACAACTGTTCTTTTAGAATCTGGTACCTGGCTGAACTTGTTTAAGAACAAGAAAAACTTCCCGAAGTGGAAGTCTTTTGCTACATACCAAAATAAAATACACACTGTTCTCCATGAAAATACCCAGTTGCATTTGAAAACAGAAAAGTTAAATGGAAGGAACTAATTGACATTTAAAAGGGGCTATGTAAACTTTGTGCTACTCAAATGAAGTTCAAGTATTACTTCTGAGCTGTTTAAAGATCACTGAACTTATACAATATTCTGGTGATAAGAGTGCAATTCACATTTGTGTTTCTGAACAAATAAACCACAACTGGCTAGAACACAACTTGCGCAATTAGAATTTTCCTCCGAGTTAAAGACACATGCTACATATTTCCACGTGTTCAAAGTTAATTCAAACCACATATTTAACAGCTTTGTAATATACAACAAAGGTGAAAGGGTCTAGCATTTGTTTGAAGCACACCATTACAGTTTGTAAAACACCCTTTACACTACAAAGTCTTTTAGTCAACAGCTACTTAAGACACAAAAATGCACTGTGCATCAACTTGAATACAAAGGAGACAAAACTATCCTTTCCCCCAAGCCATGGTGGGAAATATTGCTGACCTCGTCCTTTGACGCCTGCAGGATGGTTATTTCTTCAGTATAACATTATTACACTGGTAAGAAAATCTGTATAACATCTGCATATATCAAGAATTTAAAAAAATCTGATATGATTTTAGAGTTCGCATGACCAGTCATATGACCTGCTCAAGACTGATTAGCACCGTTAAATACATAAGCACACATATATGCACATATGCATGTGTAAGTATATGTACACATACATGCATATATGTATGTGATAGATCTTTTCTTTAAAAAAAAAAAAAAAAAAGAACAACTTCTAGCCAGAAGCTCACCCAGGACGAGGGACCTGTTGAAATGATGAGATGATGGATAAGATGGATTTCACAACAATATTGGTCTATTTTGTCTCTCTTCAGTTTTGTTTGTTTCATTTACAATTTTTTTTTTTTTTGCAGCAGACAATACCATTCAGCTTGTGCTCACTTTCCCTATAAGGGCAAGAAAATTTAAGGTAGCCATTTGATTTTTATACTGAAATACTAATCTACCAAAATGCTCCCAAGTAGAAACAATAGGATTCAAAATCCCTTTGTAAAGCCCAATAGCTAACTGTTTCCGACTCTTCTCTGGATTCAGTAGAACTGGCTACCAAGATTGCATTTCAGGCTAGCAATTGGCTTCTTAGTTAAGGCATCACAACTGAAAATAGTGATTTCAACGATGGATGCTGTGGATGAAGGGACACCAAACTTATAAGAACTGTCATCAAAAGCTAAAGCAGTGTGCTTTGCCGAGTGGCAAGCAGAATGAATTTAGCCAATTACTTTACAAGGTAGAAAAGGACGAATTCTGAATGAGCGTTCTGTCACTTTTTGCAGTAACTAAATGTATAATAAGCTATATCATTTTGATATTAAGTGACCTGTTATAATTTTAGAATATACATTCTGCAGCATTTCATCAGTTGTTATATTGACTTCTTGTTTGAAAAATTATATATTTCCCCAAATATATATCTATATATACCTCTCTATATATACTACCATAAAACAAAGTTCATCTTTATCCAGAATCATCTGTGAGTTTTCCTGGGGGATATACATACAGACTTCCTATTGACATCAATAAGTTCTCTTTGAATGCACCATGGGAAAGACTAGCCCTGCAAATGAGCTGCTCTAAGTAGCATATCTGAATGCCAACTCTTATCTTTAGAGATATACTATATCTTATCAACATTGTAATATGCTTCTTTCAACAGTAGGAAGTGCAGAAAGAGATTCAAAGTCTGTTCTAGTATTTCTGACACTTTAGTATTTGTCTCTATGATAGACAAAGAAATTTGAACTATTGGTATGTCTAAACTTTTGTTTCATTAGACTTTATCCTATCTGTAGATACGGCAGCTAAAGTTGTCTCTGGCCAATTATGACTCATTGAAACCTAAAACTAACAAATTTAAATTAATACAAAATAGACAAATGTCTCTTTTGGTTATTTGCGCAAAATAATTTTTTCAGCTAAAAAAATACTTTGGAGAAAGAAATTCATGTAATCTGTTGCTCCTTATATAGAAACGATAAAATTTTATAAGAATATTTCTCTAAATTGCCTTTTTAAAAACCCCTCTTAATTTGACTTATAGTCTTCTCAAAGGCACTAAATTCTGCATCTGATCTCTTCCTAAAATTTGTTGTTTTCCAAAATGATTTCTGTAGCCTATTTGAAAAATGTACTTGCCTAAAACAGTGTTTTAGTTTGTTAATTGATTCTATGACATGATGAGGAATTCTTTTCTATGACAACCAGCACAGAAGGCATAAATGGTTTCTTACTTTCTGAAATACCCTATCATGGACCTTCAAGAGGTTTATTATGAAAACTTAAGCTCATTTAATTTAACCGGGGGAAAAATATGTTCTTGATGACCCAAACACTAAGTTGTCATAGCAAAGAGAATTTTAGGGAAATTGAAGAGTAATATACAAATACCTGAATTTGTTATGAATTAATCTCCAAATCAGGTCTCGAAAATGACTATCTTACTGAAGAATACTAAAGACAATCCTAAGAAAATTCCCGAAAACCTTCTTCCACCCACAGTCAAAAGAAGGAAGGAGGGAAGCAGGAAGAAGAAAAGGAAAGAAAACCCCAAAAGCTGTATGTGCTGCAAAAAAAATAACTAAAATAATAAAACATGATCTTCATAACAAATGCAATTTTCTACCCGTTACCATGATGATCTTAACTGACAAAGTTGAAGCTTCACCATGGCAACGGAAACTATCATCATAAAATGGTACAGTAAAAGAGATAGCTAGACCAAGAAGATGTAGGGTCTCCTGGGAAGAGGTCTGCAGAGAGGCCCAGTGACTGGTTGTGCGGCTCGGTGTCAGGAATAATGGTTGTATGGTGGGAGGGGATGCCCAATGCCATTTTGAAAGTGATGATGTTGGCGATGAGCAAGGTATTCAGCATAACTCAAGGTCATCTTTTCACTACGGTACCTGAAAGAAAGTCAGGGAAGAGAAAAGTGAACACCAAGACACAGGTGACATTCTGTTGTAAGAGCTAGGGGCGTCCTGAGAGATGACTTTACATGGTGGGAAAGAAGAAAAGGCCCTGAGAGAAGCAGTTCCGTGAGCAAGGCCACATGGCTGGTGAACAACAAAGCTGAGAGCAGAACCGAGGAGTCCAAACTCGGAGTGGAGCCCAGACCCCTTTCTGCTCTGCTACTCCTTCTTTAAATTGTTCTAGGAATGTTACTGTCCCTTTAGACCAATGTGCAAGGAGGAAGGAAGAACGGAGAACCAATCTTTTACCATCGTGTATACATGTCCATCACATTCATTTGACTTTTTTCAGAGATTTCCATTTCTTCCCTCTTTTACCATTTCTTTCTTTATCCACACATCTACTTGGCTTTTGGCACTATGTAACAAATTATTCTTGGTACTGAAAGTCTTAAGTTTTCTCCATCTCTAGTCATCTCTCCATTGGTCCACTTTTCAAGAGCGTGAGAGCCCTTTGATCTCCTGCTCATACTATTCCTTGCTCAGTGCTCCTCGGTTCTGTCATTGCTTGTTCTAGGAAACTGCTGTCAGAAGCCACTTGGGATTCTGTTGGACCATTTCAGATTTCCACTCAGCATCTACTTTGTGAAACTCTCTAGTCCCATGGATCATAGGCCTCCACTTGTCCGTTTTTCTTCTTGCTCCTCAGATGGCTTCTTACCTCTTTACCTGTTGTTTCTACTCCTATTTTGTAGGACTTTCCTATGTTCTACTTTTACTTGTTTAGACTTTACATTCTGCCCTCCGCGGTGCACCAGATTCAACTTTGACCTGTTCATAGATTATTCCAAGCATCATCTGTATCTGTGAACTCTACAGTGTACATTTTCAGTGACCTGTTAGACAGATGATACAGACATCTCAAGAAGTAATTCAAATCCAGAATTGAAACATAAACCCAAGTCTTCTACTCTGGTCCCTATATTCTTTCAAGGGATGACTTTTTTTTTTTAAGCTAGATGGAAGCTTTGACTTCCCTATGTCCAAATGATAACCAAATCCCTTCATTTCTTGCATGTTCATATCTGTCTCTGACTTCTTACCCTGTTGCCACATCTCAGGTTCAAGGCCACATTGTATTTTGTTTGTGTTGCTGCCACAGATTCCTAGATAATAGCGTGACTCCCTAACTCATTACCCTGTTTTCAGTTCCAATCTTATACTTTCCCCAAGTCATGTTTTTTTTTTTTTTTTAAAAAAAAACCTATGATGGTTACTAAATGCCTGTAGAATCAGGCCCAAATTTCTTAGTCAAGAATGTCAAGCCTCCCATGGTCAGACTCAACCTACCTTCTGGGCCATATTTTCCTTTAATGACTTTTTTTTAGGGTCTTTTCGAGACAGGGTCTCCCTGTAGCCCCAGCTGTCCTGGAACTCACTGTGTAGACCAGGCTGGCCTTGAATTCACAGAGCTCCGCCTACCTCTGCCTCCCAAGTGCTAGGATTAAAGGCGTGCAGCACCACACTTGGCTAATGACATTTTCTATGTGCAGTAAAAGACCAGGCAAATCTGAGAATTTCACATTCCTTAGAACTGGCTTTGTATTTTAGCCACCTACATGCTTTGACACACAATATATCTTTAGGGAATCCCTTTTCTCCTTTGTTTTCTACCTTTCAAATACTCTACCCGTTCTTCAAGCTCAGCTCTGAATCCACCTCTTCTTTGAAGCCTTCTGACTTCCCAGAGTTCCTCTGTCCTGTGTTATGATCCTACACATCCATCATAGTCTACCTTGTAGTAATAATTATTTTTGTGCACGCCCTTCTGCTCTCCTTAAACTATCAATTTAGGGAGAACAGAAATGGGGACATTTTCAAATTTGTAAGAATACAGAGCTGAGAACAATCCATTCTTCAACTGCCACAGGCATGTAATTCAGTTTTCTGGAGCTGAAATAAATGGAAACAGTAACCCATTTTCCTAAAATGTTTGATACTTTCTTTCTTAAGTATTTCTACTAGTCCATGATGAAATTTATTTAGCATTCACGTTTAGCTCAATTGTCCCTCACAATAAGATTTCATAGTAAACTTCTAACACTACCAAAATTCTAAGATTCAAATGTAGGGTCAGAATCCTGGGGTTCTGCTATGAAATGTCAAAAGCTAGTGAATAGCTAATTCTGGTGTTCTATCCGAGAAGGTTGTTGAAAATCTCAGGGGATTGGCTGTATAAAACCAGAATAATCACACACAGCTAAAGATGGAAAGGATGGGCTCATATATCATGCAGTATTTACTGTCAAGCAGTGTTCCTCTGAATACATTCTCACTATGGCCCTATCATTTGTTGCTACTATGTCAGAAAAGAAAAGAAAGTGTAGTTAGAGAGACCAAAGAAATTAAAGCGGTTATAGGTATACATTTGGAAATGTACTGCTTAGCTTTGTGCCAGAGAATGTATCTGTACCTGGTCAGTTTTATGGTTTTCCTGAATTCATTAGTAATTGGAGCCTTGTATCCACCTTTCCTCAGCAAAGAATCTATGGTCTGAATATGGTCCCATCCTGTGGAGAGATAATCAGATAGAATATCAGTCAAGCACTTTTCACAGGCACCTGTGATTAAATACAAAAATGACTTTGTAGAGGTCAGCTATCACTGTCACCAAATACTATCAACTCCTTTGGTCCTAAAATAATCATACAGAAGAGCTAAGATTTCATCCTTTTACAAAAGCAGGTTAATCACCACATGCCTAAAGCTGTAGCCATCCACAATATCTACCACTGGATTCATCGTTCCAACCACATTTGATGGCCATGGATCTAAGAAATTGCCCAGCTATGTCTCTGTTACAAACCAGAAACACTGTGCTCTTCTACAATGGTGGCATCTTCAAAAGGGAGGGGAAAGCGTGAATGTCAGTACTACTTGGGGCTTCTTATACTATTTCATGATAATTGTTTCTTAATGGTGTCATGTATGAATAATAATCTATATTTATTAGAAATATTCAAGGGCATTTTATTGGTTTTGACATGAATGGCATTCTACTATCTGAGGCCCTCCTTTGCATATGCTTTTATGAACTCAGTAATACTACAGCACTGTGACATTCTCTAAAGCAATACAAACAAACCTTCAAAGCCTTAAAGAGTAACTTTCTCATCTGGGGATTAACATGTCAAATTTTTTTGTTATATCACTCCTATTTATAAGAACACACATGAGAAAAGCAAATTTTCAAAATTTTCAAGGTCTATAAAAAATTCCCTTGAATTCATGTGAAACTAGAATTTAGTAGTGGCTAAGAAGCACAAAGTTCTACAGTAAAGCTGTTTTGTGTTGCCATATTGGTTCAGGAAGGTTTGTGTTATATCTGTGAAATTAAAAAAAAAGATGTTGGTTAGGAAGTATAGACTAAGTGTAAAATTATAATACTTTATATAGTGACAATCCTCCCAATCTTAATGGGAATCTTACAGTTCCACTATTAGCAGAATGATCAGTGGCAACCATCTAAAGATGAAACATTAGCCACTGATGATGAACGACATCCAACTACATTGCTGGCTCTGAAACTAAAGGCCTGCTAATTACGTGCTAACTGCAGCACAATGGTACATGGGAAAATGGTGTTTCAAATCAGCAGCAAATTGGTACCTAAACGAATTCCCAAGTTGTACAAATCTATGCCATTTTAAAAGTATACACTCTTGAGTGTATGCCATATGACTTCAGGGCAAAGATTCAGCTTCTGTGTAGTTCACCAATGTGTGCCAGACATTGCAGTGGCAGTGATGGAGGAGTCAGTTATTATAATTTGACACTGATCAATTATGAAACATAACTGCAAGGTCAGTTACTGCATTTCACTTTGTTTCAAATCTTCACTAGATCATATGAAATAAAGTACAACAATGACCTTGCTCCTTTGCAACCTCTGGTAGGTAGGTGGCGGTGCGTTTTGATCCTTTTTCATTGATGAATTCTATTCTAATGCCATGTACACCCACCTGAAAGAAATTGGCAGTTTTATTAGTACAGACTTCTTCATAGAAATAGAAAAAAATGTTATAATTTATCCTTCAATGCAGTTCTCCCCTCTACACCTTGCTTTTGGAATCATGTATTAGTTTTCTTTTTCCAAAGCTTTGGTTTTGGATTGGCTGGCCACTAAGATATCCATGGAGACCAAAAATACAAATTTGTATGTGCCTGGCATGTGTCAGGCTATGTGCTATTCTGTTTAGAAATCTTGAACAAACATTCTGGAGCTATGCATAGGTAGGATAGTTGGTGGGAAGAATCTTGCACCAAATCCCAAAATTAGGATCAAGATAAAGAGCCCTACTTCAAAGAGATCGCCAACAACCATCTTATTGATAGGTACACTCACCACTTAAGATTATATTCCAAAACTTTCTGTTCTGACTCTCTCTCAAGCTCAAGTTATTTTAAAACCTTAACTTATATGTAGGTAAGCCAACACTGTCCGAAAAGACTGACAAAATAGGTTGGCATGGCAGTGCGCATGGAAGGCAAAGGCAGGAGCCTCACACATCGAGGCCAACCTGTGCTACATAGTGAGTTCCAGGTTAGCTTGAACTACATTCTGAGACCTTACCTAAAAATAAAAGACTAATATTTATAAATGTATGTATATATAATATATGATATTATATAATATATTATATCATATTATAACATAATAAAGTAAAGGACTAGAAATGTGATGAGAGGGAATTGTGGCAACACTGGAGGAAGTGTGGGGTGGGTGGGAAGGATAGAAATAATGCAAAGTCCAATTACTACATATGAAATTCACAAAATAAATAAAAAAGAAAAAAAAAACAAAAAGATAATATATATATATATATATATATATATATATATATAAACCATATATTTTTTTTCAATTTAAGAGCAATAAATACTTAAAATTACCTTGAGGCAGGGCATTTTTTGGACAGTTTCTTTATTATCCAAGCCCAGAAAACATTGTAACTTTTAAAAATATGAAGCAAATTTTTGGTGATAATCTAAAAAGTACTCTTACTGGCTGTGGCCACTCTGTTACTAATTTTGTTTAAACCAATGTGCTTTCCTTTCAATTACCATTCACTCAAAAGGAAGCGGTCCTTTCTTCTTATAGAATAATGCATAGAACTGAGGAAAAATCTTTCAGAGTTCTTTGAAAACACTAACAATAAAAATGAAAAATGAAAACCATAATCATCCTAGTCCATTCTCCCCAAATCTCTAGCTGCCACAGATGGACAGTCCCCAAAAGGAATGCAAGGCTGCGAAACCTAGTGGAGTGGAGGGAAGATGTGTTTCAAGGACAGAGGCTTCTTTACACAGCTGCTGAGTGAAGACATAGACTCTAATGCTTTTGGTGTGTGCATATGTTAACACCTAGGAGAGGAACGGGTCAGTGAAAATCCCTTTGCTGCTTCTTTCCTTATGCTGAAATTTTCCAGTTGTTCGAGGAATGAAATACCATTTGGGAAGTCCATTTCATCCTGACTTCACACATCTATCCCTTAGCATCTATCAGATCTTCTGAGCAATTTCCTTTTTATTAAAACATATCTTTATTTGGCTATGTCTTCCATCAATTAACACCAATATTGTTGTGTCTCCTTGTGCTAGAAATGCAACCAAAACAACTGTTTGAAAACAGAATAGGAAGACCACTCTGTGGGACATGACTGTGGACAGCTGAGAAGATATAAGTGTTTAGCTACCAAACACTTTTAGGATAAATGATATCTACCAGTCACCCCAATGGCTGACAACATACTAAGACAATGACAAATGTGATACTTTTTTCTATATGAACTACCTGTTCAGTGACTTTGGAAAGTTTTTTCTTAGACAATATCAGATATTTTGTAATTTGTTTTCAAAATACTCAACACAAGTAATTCATTCATCAAAGTGAATGTTGAATTTTCTACCTCTATTTATCAAAAATCTGTCACATTTTATTTGAAAAGCATTTGGGTATTTATTAAGATATCTAGTCAAACCATGCGAGGGACACTGTTTCCTTACCTGTGTGATGAGAGTGTCAGGCAAAAATCATCAATATTGGACTGTTTTGGAGTGAGGAAGGGGCTCAAAAGTTAATTGTAATGCAGGGGCAAGTATAGTTTGGATAAGAAGAACAATTTGCCAAGGTGACTTTTATCCTAGATAACCTGTAATAATCATCCAACCTTTGGTAATTGTGGCTACATTTTCTGGGAAAATAATCGTAATCAGTCAAATGGAGGGGTAATTTAATAACATAAATCCTTTTATTTTTCTGTCTTTTTGAGAGAGGGTCTCTCTGTAGCCCCAGGTGGCCTAGAACTCACTATGTATACCAGGCTGGTCTTGAACTCCCAGAGATCCACCTGCCTCTGCTGCCTCCCAAGTGCTGAGATTAAAGGTGTGCACCTGGGCTGGAGAGATGGCCTAGCGGTTAAGAGTGCCGACGCTCTTGCAGAGGACCCGGGTTCGATCCCCAGCACCCACATTGTGGCTGAGAACCGTCTGAAACTCCAATTCCAGGAGAACTACAGTTCCAGGGGAATCCGACACCCTCTTCTGACCTCTGCGGCATTGCACGACATGGGTGCACAAACCTACATGCAGACAGTACATTCATACACATAAAAAATAATAAATAAAAAATTAAAAAAAGGTGTGCACCTGGCATAAATCCTTTCTTTTAAGGGTACATTCTCTTCAATAGAAATCTCAGAGATATTTAAAGCCTAGTAGTTTAGCATTTAAATGAGGCTAAGGATGATTGCTTTGGTATGCAAACTGTTTTGTGAGAAATTAAAACTGAAGGACATGTTTAACAAAATAAGAATCACTCACCAATAGGACTGCTTATGTACTTTTGTATTGCGACAAGGCCTCACCATTAAATTTGATTTAAAAAATCAAAATTGATAACTTTTCTTTTTTTTTTTTTTTTTTTTTTTTTTTTTGAGACAGGGTCTCCCTGTAGCTCAGACTGTCCTGGAACTCACTCCGTAGACCAGGCTTTTCAATCTTTACTGGGTTCCAATGATTTAAACAATTGAAAGCTCTACTAAGTATGGTGATTTTTAAAGGTAAAAGTTGCTTTATGAGAAGCAACGTTTTTCAGAGGTCAGAAATATATTCCACAAAACTAGAAAGCCCAGAACAGAGTGACTCATTTTTGAACTGGCAGAATCGAGAGAATGTTCTTAACAGAAGGAAAGCACCATCACTTTTTGTTACCTGTTGAATCAAAGCCTTTTCATTACTCTTAAAACATGAATATCAACAAATAATCGCATTGCACAATCAAAGCAGGAGAGTAGAAAATGGTCTTCTGTGGAGAGGTGACCAGTTCCGGTCAACCTATGGAAATCACTGGCTTTAGAAAGTCAGTCATCTTCACTGAAATGAACACTGTTGTGGTTTGAATATGAAATAGCCTCCTCCATAGGCTAATGTGTTTGAATACATGGTTCTCAGCTGATGGTGCTGTGTGGGATGGTTACAGAACCTTTCGAATGTGGAGCCTTTCTGGAGGAAGTCACTGGGGTGGGTTCTCAGGTTTTATAGCTTAGATCCACTTCCTGTTTTCTCTCTGCTTCCAAACTGCTGATGCAATGTGATGGGCTGGCCTTTGTGCCATGCCTTCCCCATCATGATGGACTGTATGGATTCCTCTTGGAACTGTGAGCCCAAATAAACCATTTCTTATTCAAGTTCCTTTTTTCCCCCTATTTTTGATTTTTTTTTTTTTTAAGACAAGGTCTCCCTTTAGCCCCAGCTGGCCTGGAGCTCGCTCTGTAGACCAGGCTGGCCTTGAACTCACAGAGATCCATCTGCCTCTGCCTCTGCCTCCTGAGTGCTGGGATTAAAGGTGTGCGCCACCACGCCCTGCACTAAAGACGGTTCTTAGCTGCCATGTGGGTGCTGGGAATCAAACCCGGGTCCTCTGCAAGAGCAGTCAGTGCTCTTAACCGCTGAGCCATCTCTCCAGCCCCTCAAGTTCCTTTTGTCATGGTTATTTTATCACAGCAACATAAAAGTGACCAATACAACCACTAAAACTGTTTCCATATTATTCTAGGGTGTCATAGGTCTCTGCTACAACCCCTCAAAATGTAGCCCTTATGTGTATAATCCTTGAATCTCCTTTGACAGATTAGAGAATCCTTCGTCCCAGCTGCATCCCACAAAGCAAAGGCTATATAGTTAGGGTTATCAGCTATATAAGAGCTAGTTTAAGAAAGGAGCTGGGATTCCCTGAAGCAAATCTGATCTACAGCTTCTATAGAGAAAGCATCAAGAAAAGACAATTGAATATTAATATAGTCATAACATTACAATGTACCACTCTCCAAAACATAGCCACATAGAAACTGGAGACTTATAAATCTAGCCTCAAGGAAGTCTGTAGGTCATTTTCAAAATTATTAGAAAATCTGAGAAAAAGTGCTTTTAAGGTCCATCAACTATGATAATATTGTTTTAATCAAGATTGTACTTTTCCTAAGCAGAACTATAAATCAACTGAAGCGGTAGTAAATTAAATGTAGAACTCATAGATAAGAGGATATGGAATTAAACAGAGCTGTATTTGTGCATGCCTAGTGAACATTAAAACCAATTCAACAGATTTCCATTTCATGCTAAAAAGAAAGCCATATTTATTTTGAACCATTCCATAGCAAATAATTCTTTTTTACTAATGCCATTATACAATCTTTTGTTTTTAACATTGTTCAGAATTGTCAAATATCAAGATTAATGTTAGGCCCTAACATATATCTTGATTATTTCCGAGTTGGTTATCCAGTTTGGGGATTATGCACCCCAATTCCACCTGGCCTCAGCCCCCATACTTTTTCCTGTCTTGTCCATTTCTCTATTTACTCACTGTATCAGAGGGCATGTGGGTACAGGATGAAGAGTGACATGCAAATTTAATCAGTTTTGCTTCACAGTAAAAGGCTTGGTAAGAGAAGAGATTACAACTAATGGCTGAAATGAAGCCCCGAGACTGTCTGCAGATTTCATTTATCCTCATTATCTGGCCCCTTGTTAGAAACATGGCTTCACTTAAAACCATTATTCTCTAATGCAGTGACCCTCAATGCAAGAGCATTCAAAAGGTTCCCTTTTGTACCACATTATAATACTTGGTCCATATTATGTTTTCCACAATTGCACAGTCAAAGCTTAATAAACTCCAGTCTATCTGTAAGGCAAGTGTTAGTCCTGTAATACACCAGCAGTACTACAAAGTGTCTTGCTTTTACTGGTGAGCCTAATCATCAAATGGACAATCTGAACAGGTTGAAATAAGGGAAAAATGATTCATCTGGCTAAGAGCATAAATGCATATATAAAATGTGCTCTAAGCCAAATGGGTTCCATGGAATTTCTGACCACTCGGGTCTACAATTGCATCCAAAGTCCTGACCTTTGAAGCTAAATCTACTTCTGATCAGACTTTGGATAAGAAAAGAACTTCCTCAGGTGTTATCTTGTCTCAGCAAGTGACAAAGCTAATTCCATCAGCTCCCAGTTCAGGACATAATGCTTTTTCAACAGTGGCTCACTGTACTCATTTTCAGCAAGTTCATCTTCAATTATATAAAAATATATAGCAGGAGGTCAGCTATTCAAAAATTGTTTGGCATGCCCTTTTGGATGAAATCATTCTGCAAAACATGCTCTGTAATTAACAACACAGCCAGTTACTGGCCATTCATATAAGACTGACCTGCCAGGCTTAATACACCAGGGCCATTGAACTGAAAGAAAGGACTCAGTTCCTAATAAGAGAAGCTGGGTTGTTTGGCACCCAGAAAGCAGCCTAGGATATTGTGGCCAGAAACACTACATGGGATGGCCCATGGATCTGACCAGAACCTGGCATCTCTCATACTCCTAGGAGGAAAAACCGTATGTTGTATTTCTCTGAAAATACTACAAAATCCACAGTGTTGCCCACTGTATTCTCAAACTCATGGCCACACAGTCCATTCTGCTTGACCCCAGCTTAGCCTCATGATAACGGAGACTTTTCTTAAGGAAAACAAATTCAGCACAATGCTTCAATCCTGCGCCTACTCCAAATGTTTGTACTCTCCAATAATTCTTTGGGTAAGAAAAAAAATGGGATTTTAATTGTAAAGTTCATGGTGACTTGTATGGTTCCAAGTTACTGCCTTTTGCCAAACCTGATACTACCCCATACTAATTTAGACTGCATATTATCTATCTATTCCCAGGAAATTTACAGTCATGTGGCTGACTACATCGCTTTACACAGCAGTCCAAGGAGAAAAATCGAAAGTTCTATGGGTGTCCATCTGATTAGAATTACTCTTTCAGAATCGAAAGTTCTATGGGTGTCCACCTGATTAACATTACTCCTTCATAATCGAAAGTTCTATGGGTGTCCATCTGATTAACATTACTCCTTCAGAATTGAAAGTTCTATGGGTGTCCATCTGATTAACATTACTCCTTCAGAATCTGGCAAAATTGTGAAGTTGTGCTGCAGGTTGTATCTTTTTTAAATTTGGCAGCCATTTACTTTTGTAAGCTGTAACAACTGCATACACGAATAGGTTTTGTTAGAAAGAAGAAACACATACACAGAGTTTTCTTTACAAAGGTATAATGGAGAAAAAAGATGGATTGTTGGCCTATAATCCTACTATGATCTACAGATAACACCTTAGTGACTTAGATCTTTCTCTTGACCTGAGATACCAACAAGAACTACATTTATAATCTCTCATCTATCCAATTCTTGTCATTCTCTTTATTTTCTTTTAATAAAAAAATTGTATTTGCTGGGCGTGGTGGCGCACCCCTTTTAGTCCCAGCACTTGGGAGGCAGAGACAGGCAGATCTGTGTGAGTTAAAGGCCAGCCTGGTCTACAGAGTGAGCTCCAGGCCAGCTGGGACTAAAGGAAGACCCTGTCTCAAAAAGACCAAATAAATGTATTTGCTTAGAAGCATTCAGAATGTCAATAAAACAGCTGGATATTTTTTCTTACAATTACATGGTGGTTTTCAGTTAAAAGAAAAATTATTTTCATATAAGCTGCACCAGAGACAACTGAAGATGAAAAAAAAATTACCATTCCCATATATAACTAATTTGTGCTCTGCACCAACAAGATCCTGCTTTAAATTTCCATGCCAATTTACAATCCCCATACTGTACCAGGCAAGGTTAGTGGCTATTACAGATACCACCAGGACAGGGGTATCTAAAGACGCATTCGGTAGTGTGTTAACTATACAAAAAAAAATGCACTGTATAATATAAAAATCAACCTTACAACATGTTACATTTCAGTATTTTTCTTTAAAAGGAGTTTTGTGTGTGTAGGGGGGTAAATGGTTATAAACAAGGAAAAAAGTGATAGGAAAAACTTATTCATCATCATCCTTTTCTTCACCTTCCTCTTCTTCCTCATCCTCTTCATCTTCTTCCTCCTTTTCCTTCTATTTCTTGCTCTTTTCAGTGGTGACAACTTCCTGTTTTGCAGCATCGGGTTCTCCTCTAGCTCTGTAGGCAGCAGTGTCCTTTCCGCATTTCTCCTTCAGCTCAGTGGCCTTCTTCTCGTAAGGATGCTCTTCATCTGCAGCAGTGTTGCTCTACATCTCTCCCGGTTTCTTGGTAAAATCACCAAGAGATAAGCCAGGATCCTCTCCTTTGATTCTGGGGTAAGTAACACTCAGGGCGGAACGAGAAGAAAGCTGGAGGAGGCCTCTTGGGTGCATTGGGATCCTTGAACTTCTTTTTTGTTTCCCCTTTGGGACGGATATAGGTTTTCATTTCTCTTTCATAATGAGCCTGCCTGTCTTTGCCATGTCTTCAAAGTTTCCTTTTTTTTTTTTTTTGTCTTTTCGAGACAGGGTCTCCCTGTAGCTCCAGCTGTCCTGGAACTCACCTTGTAGACCAGGCTGGCCTTGAACTCACAAAGATCCGCCTGTCTCTGCCTCCCAAGTGCTAGGATTAAAGGCATGCGCCACCACGCCCGGCTAAAGTTTCCTTTTTCTTTAACAGACATGGTCTCTCATCTCTCTGAGCACTTCTTGGAAAACTCTGAGAAGTTGACCAAAGCATCAGGGTGCTTCGTCATGTGTTCCTCCTGGCAAGTTTGCACAAAGAATGCATGTGACGACATTTTGCCTCTCGGCTTCTTAGGATCCTCTTTGCCCATGTTTAGTTGTTTTTCCTCAGCAAGGAACAGAGTCTGGCTCTCACTTGCCCCTGCGCTGTCTCTATGGAGCTCAATGTACTGCGATAGCTATCTCTCTCTACTTAAAATATCTCCTGAGAAATTTTGTGAAAGAAATACTAGAAACGTCAATCAAAATTATTAACTATTTATGAATCCATCACTTAAATATTAGGAATCTTTTAATATATTCTAACATAAAATGTTCCTTCATCATCTACCTCATGTTAGGGGTTATTTTTCTCTTGTTTTGTGACAACTGCAAATGTCGCCTTGAATAAAATGCATATGTACAGCTCTGTTGGAAAATCCCTGCAAATTAGTCACCTCCGGCTTAGTAATAAATTAGTTCAGTCTCCATGGGCTACTTCTTGGCTTTTGGAGAGCTTACTAAAGAACTAATTAGTAGCAATTTTGATTCATGTAGGAGACTATGACATCTTGTCCATCAGGAACACAAGTCTGCTAATTTACTCACGAAGGCCTCTGCACACACAAAAAAATCAGATAACATTTATTTTAACTAATCACTTGACACACAGCACTCAAATACCTGAACTATCTAATAATAATCCTATGAACTTTTAAAGACTTAGTTAAGATTTTAAATAAATCTGTGCTAATGAAGAGGTATACTAAAAGCTCTGAAGCCAAACATGTTTCTATATCATGTGCAATCAAAGAAATTGCTCTTACTCTAAGATTTGGGGAGAACAAGTGACAGCTCAGAGTGTAATTATAGGGCAGAAATACTTCTATGTCATGAATAATTATCATGAGCATTCCATAAAATCTGAGCACACTGAAGCTTCTCCAATGAAAGTTCAGGCAACATAGGTGACCTTTAAATAAAAAGCCTGCTTTTCATCAGAAGTTATGAAAATGAATTCCTACCATCTCTAAAAAGAAAAAAAAAAAGAAACAACAGAGGGAATTTACACATGAGGAAAGTAAAGTTCTGTTTTTCAAAACCTAGAGCTATGAATTAGTTTACTCTTCAAAAGCTGGCAAACATACTCAGCCTGAAATGCTTGCATGGTAAGAAATTAAGAACAATCTTATTCAGGTTCTAACTGTATATTAATTATATGGCTCGGTAAAGGTAAACTGGGTTTACAAAAGAAAGAAAATTGTTTCTAAACAGACACATGAGTGTCCAATTTATGAAAATGAAATAGTTTTAGTCATGAGAGAAAAAAAGATATATAGTCTTTCTGCAAAGCAAAATATATATTATAAAGTGAATAATCTCTCCCTAATGTAACTTCCACTTAAATTTATATATAAAATGCTGACTTAAAAGAGATGACACAATAATAAAATAGAGCCATCAATGGTATAGAATATTTTGCTACCAAAGAGAAGTCTGCATTTTTTTTATTTTTTTATTTTATTTATTTCTGTATGTGTATCAATGTACTGTCTGCATGCAGGTCTGTGCACCGTGTCGTGCAATGCCGCAGAGATCAGAAGAGGGTGTCGGATTCCCCTGGAGCTGGAGTTCTCCTGGAATTGGAGTTTCAGACGGCTCTCGGCCGCCATGTGGGTCCTGGGGATTGAACCCGGGTCCTCTGTAAGAGCGGTCGGCACTCTTAACCGCTAGGCCATCTCTCCAGCCCCCGAGAAGTCTGCATTTTTAAGAGTTATATTGACAATGGCTATTTCAAAAGTTGAGGACCTCTTTGAATGACTTTTTTAATAAATGTCTATTAATTCTTTCAAGGAAGGAGAGTTAATTTTTCTTTTTTTTTTTCTGGTCTTTTTTTGAGACAGGGTCTCCCTGTAGCTCCAGCTGGTCTGCAGCTCACTATGTAGAACAAGCTGGCCTTGAACTCACAGAGATTTACTTGCTTCTGCCTCTGGAGTGCTGGGATGGTGTATTCATTTTCTGGTTATAAAAAAATGAAATACAATATCTCTACATGAGTCCTTGTGTATTGCTGAAGGTTTTATAACAAGAAACAGTGCCAGACTGGAAAAACTTCCTTCCAAGTTGTTGGCCAGGGCAGTCCAAGAGACTCCCAAAATTACACAGGCTCTTGCCACAAACCCTGATTGCCTCCCAGAACCTGAAGGTAAGACCCTCTTGCAGAAGACAGAGCATAGTTTGGATATAGGACTTGGGGCAATGGAGCTGGAACTGGCCTCGATGCCAACTCCCTGAAGGCTAGATGTCATTTTTGTGAAGGATTCTATGTAAACTGCTAAGGGAGCACATCGATAGATGGTGCAACTCCAGTTTTAAGGCCTAATAACCATAGAAGTGACCACCACAACAAACTGTATTGGTGCACTAGTGGCACTTTTATCTTGGGGGTAATCAACAGCTACCTAATTGGAATTAAAGCCCACTCAATGGAAGGGAACTCGTGAGTGGTATTGTAAACACAGCCAAATACACATGACTGGAGAGATCATAGATTTTGGAGAAAACACTAAGACTATCACATCCCTAGACAAGTGTAATTTCTTAGTATATGCTAAATATGGATCCTTATATTTACAGACAAGTGTGCCAGTCACCACTCATCAAAGAAGCTTCTTTTGCAATGGACAGTATTAAAGAGTTCCACACAAAGATAATAATTGTCTGTGAGATGGCCAACCCTAGGTAACACATCTTTAATGGAATCTAGACACCCAAGATTCATAGAACATAGTGGAACAAGGGGTAGAGAACACTAATGACTCTCTGAACTCTCATCAAAGAAGCTTCCTCATCCAACAGAGGGTGATGGACACAGAAGGCCACGACAGGACCGAGTGTAGAGAATTAGAGAGGGCTCAGGGAATATTTCAGAATAGGAGGCAGAAAAGATTATAATAGCCAGGGGAGGAGGTGCAGGACCATATGGAAAAAGTCTCAGAGGCTCCTGGGACCTTGCTCATATGAATCTATAACAAATTTGTCAACATGCACAAGACCCATGCAAAATCAAGCAACAAAAACCCAGGTCAGAACTGGGGAAATGGGCAGCAGGCAACAACCTTAACAAAAGAACTGGCAGCTGATTACCGGTGGGTGAGGAAGAGATGATATTCTTTAAAGGTGTGAATCTAGATAGGCTGATTAGAGCCCAGTGGATGCTCATGCACTGAGGGACATCTGGGTACACTAACTTGATTGATCGGCCTTAACAGAAATGATGGGATGGATGCATGAGATCTGCTCCGGGGGAGCTATGGGAGGATGTGGATGGGGGATGGGGTACAAAGATAAGTAAGATGTTTTGTATAAAATACACAATTCAATAAAAATATACAAAAAGAAATATTTTACCTAATAATTTTCTGTTTGAATATAATTAAGAGACTTTAAAAATAAATGAAAGAAAACTTGCAAAATTTAAAAAGAGAGTCTGTTTTAGAACCATATCCTGCCAAAGAGACCCTGGCCCAAACTCTTTACATTCTTATATTGAAATGAAGGTCCAAAAGCTTACATAGCTGGGTAAAGGCAGCCAGGAACACAACCTAAGTCTCCTTGTTTATGGAGCTGGGTAAAGGCAGCCAGGAACACAACCTAAGTCTCCTTGTTTATGGAGCTGGGTAAAGGCAGCCAGGAACACAACCTAAGTCTCTTTGTTTACAGAGCTGGGTAAAGACAGCTAGGAATACAACCTAAGTCTCCTTGTTTTTCAAAATGCAGCACTTTAAAATAACTAAATGCTGGCGATATATGACATACCAACTACATATGAAATGACAGTCTATAACAGAACCACTGGAAAAGGAGAAGGAACACAGCCTGAATTGTGGGAAAAGCAGCAGGAAAAACTTCCTTCCACCAAATAGAATGCTGACAGGAAGGCATAATGCAAGTGGCAGAGGCCCAAGAATACCCACTGCACTGAGGGTTTAAAGAGCTAATGGCAGGGTTTAGGGGTCAAATCATTTTCTAAAATATTGCTTCCCTGTTAGGCCTTTTCTTCCCTCTGGCACCATAGTGATGCCCAACAAATTCTTTATATATGGCCAGTAAGTGCAAACCATTCCTTTCCCAAGGTTCCACAGCACTGGAAAAAAATTAAAGCACAGATTCATGATAAGTATTAAATCTCCATAATCATAAGTGAGGTCTTACACAAAATCTCAAGATCCTTCTAAAAACAAAGAGGAACAATTTCTAGATCTATAAAGTTCTTTTTATTGTTTTGCTTTCAAAAAGGTGGGAATCTTAAGGCAGAAGAAAAACAGGACATAGTTGGGGAAAAAATGACCAAGAGAGAAAACAGAATGTATACATACAGAATGTATACATACAGCTAGAAGTCATTCACTTGCTGACTTTGTGAGTCATGGTAACCATCTGTGTCTGAATGGGAACTCTGTTTTCAGTTGTACATTAAATGGAGCTATTTTTTTTTCCAAACCTTTATGGGGGAAGGGAGAGTAAAAAAGAGAATATTAGCTTCTAAAATACATGGGAGATAATGACAGTAGCCGATGTGCTTATCTCTTCTGTTTATTCTCCTAAAGGATGCTACAAAAGTGCCCTATTATTAACTACAACCAAATACGTCAGAAATGGAGCTGTGATCGTTCAAGAGGTGTGCGTTAGAGGTTGCTGTGAAAGTGAAGTATAGCTCTCTGAATACCAGGAGTCCAAAAGGCTCACATACAATAACAGAGGTTTTGTTATGTTACGGCAGAGTGAAACTGAGGACCTAGGGTCTAGCTTTACAGTCTAGGCACAGATTTTTTTTAATTAAATTGTTATTTATTATTTTATGTGTATGAATGTACTGTCTGCATGTAGGTAGGTGCACCTGTGTCATGCAATGCTGCGGAGGTCAGAAGAGGGTGTCAGATTCCCCTGGAACTGGAGTTAGAGATGGTTCTTAGCCGGCATGTGGGTGCTGGGAATAGAACCCAGGTCCTCTGCAAGAGCAGTCAGTGCTCTTAACCACTGAGCCATCTCTCCAGCCCCTAAGGACAGATTTTTTAATCACATGAGAAACATGCTTGCCAACCCCATTCAGCCTAGGATGCTTCTATGTAAGTGTGATGTACTAAAAATGAACCAAAAATCTGTCTTAGAAGCCAGATAAGGAAGAAAAATTCTTCACGTTTCTAACTTTCATTAATCTATTTAAATATGATCTAAGCATCTACTTTAGAATATGTCAGAGAACAGTTCTTCATTATTTTCTCTCTAAAGCTAAGATATAAAAGATGCCTGATTGTATTGGTCCAAAATATGCTATATAAACATCTCATATGTACCAGAATTATGTCCTCCAGGAATAAATTGTATGTTAACTCTGATATATGTTTAGGAGTTCACATTTTTCCCTTTAATTTTATATTACTCTAAAATATGGATATTTTGAACCAATACAATTGGGAGGGAACCAAACCACAACAACATAAGGACTGGATCAAAGAACAGACTGATAGTTAAATTCTGCCCCAAACAATAAACCCTTATGGAGAAAAATTTTGAAACACTGAAAGATGCAGGACACATATGGCAGTGGGGGGAAGGGAAAGGGGAAACATGTCTAAATTGAATTGAAAAATGATATCTGAAATATACAAAACATCAATAAAATGTTATATTAAAAAATTTATAAGTAGGACTGAGGATGTCACTTAGTTGGTAGAGAGCTTGACTAGCATGCATAAAACCCTGAGATCAGTCCCAGCACCAAATAAACAGGGCATGGGGACACATATAGATCACAAACAGGGCATGGGGACACATAGAGATCACTAACAGGGCATGGGGACACATAGAGATCATAAACAGGGCATGGGGACACATAGAGATCACAAACAGGGCATGGGGACACATAGAGATCACAATCAGGCCATGGGGACACATAGAGATCATAAACAGCGCATGGGGACACATAGAGATCATAAACAGGGCATGGGGACACATAGAGATCATAAACAGTGCATGGGGACACATAGAGATCACAAACAGCACATGGGGACACATAGAGATCATAAACAGGGCATGGGGACACATAGAGATCACAAACAGGACATGGGGACACATAGAGATAATCCTAGCTCTCAGGAGGTGGAAGCGAATGGATCAGAAGTTGAAGATTATAAAAAAAAAGATGCCTGATTGTAATTTAGAAGATATTTTGACTTCTGTCAGTTTGGTGGTATATTTGATCCCATCAGAATCACTGGTAGTATACTTGCCATACAAGTTCTTCTACAAACAAAGAGCTTATTCATTTATGTTATCTTGAAATGAGTGGCAGAGAGGACTACACCTAGAATGAACCCTCAAGTCAAACTCCACCTGTTATAACGTCCTTTGTTTTATGTCCTTTTCATACTGCTTTAAAAGTAAACATGACTCCCAAACAGAGTAACCATACTAGTTCAGGTTATATGCCATTTTGGGGGGTTTCAAGATGCTACGTGAACTCTTTCTAAAGCACCATGTCTGTCAATCAGTCTTTCATTCAGAATTAGCATAATGTTGTCAACTCAAGAGTACTGGTGAAAGTTTTTGTGTTCAAACACAGGATGGATCATACTGTGCTTCTTCCTAGCAGGAATAAGTTTCTTCATTTAACAATTATTTTAGCTTTACAGGTAGATATGATAAATTATCAGTTAGCAAATATTTTCTTCAAATTACCCACTTTTCATCCTTCCCACAGATTTTTAAAAGTCCCTTTAAGGATTCTACTGAAATAATACATTTCATCAGTGGCTCTATTACATGTTGTATTATTTTTTTACTTAAAAAGTTCTCTATTAAAATTCCTTAATAAATTTCCCTCTATGGAATGAGCATATTATATAGGACGTGTGACTTTGTGTTAAAATTAGATACTTATAGTGAAAAGGATATTCTATTCTGGGGAATGAGTTTTTATTATTAGCATGAAGTCTGGCAAAGAAAAGTACATACTTTCATAATAGACTGATTCTCAAAATGGTAGGCCAAACATATAGATAGATAGATAACATATATAAAGATAAACCATAAAATCTTATTTCTGAAAAACAATAATTGCATATATGAAAAATATGAAATTTTATTGATTCACAGATTAACAATTATAAATAAATATTGTTTGGATAATCAAATCCAAGCATGTACAATCCCTTATATACAATGGCATAGTGCTGTATACTAACTATATGCATGTTCCTCTATATTTGATAGCATCTTTAGATTGTCTAATACATAATACAATATAAATGCTATGTGAACAGCTGGTATATTATACTGTCTAGGAAATGAGAATAAAATATATATAGTCAGGACAGGCGTAATGTTTCCCCAATATTTTGTATCCATGGTTCATTACGTCTGTGCATGCAAAACTCAGACACAGAGGTTCTAACTCTATTTCACAGTGCTAACAGTAGTTAACTCAAAATGATATGATTATGAGTGACTTACATTTCTTCCTTAATACCTTAAAATTTTTGAGTCTACTTCAATAAGTAAAAATTACTACACATAACCTATGTGTGTGTGTGTGTATAAAATTTATTTTACAATTTTTATTTTGGTAAAATACAAATAATAAAATTTACCATTTTAATCCATTTTTCTTTTAATAATTTTAAGGCATATAATTCAGTGATATTAAATTCACAGTATTTTGTAACCAATACCACTGTGTAATTCCAGAACTTCTTTCCCATAACAAATGGTTGGCTTATACCTACTAAGCATTCATCCCTCCTCCAAGCTCTGACAACCACTAATCTATCTTCATAGATTTGCATATTTTATATTTCACATAAATGGAATCATACAATATATGGTCCTTTGTGTCTGGCTTTTATTCAGCATAATTTTTCCAAGGTTCCTCTATATTTTAGTGTGCATCATATAGATGAATAACATTCAGTTGAACAGATATCATATCCTACTTACCTCTCTATTGGTACATATCTGAGTTTTTACTTTGTGGCTATTGTCAATAGTACTGCTATATATATTCTTGTGCAAGCTTTTGTTTCATCAATATCTTTAATTTGGTCATATATCTAGGAATATAACTGTTTCAACATATACTTTCTTTTTTTCATTTTGAGACAGGGTCTCACTATGTAAACCTGGCTGGCCTGGAGTTCATTGTGTAGACTAGGCTGACCTCTGTCTCAGAGAGATCCTCCTGCCTTTGCCTCTGGGCCGGGATCAAAGGTGTGTGCCACCATGCTGGCAAGCATATAGTTTTTAAAATATAGCTTTACTTTCAATTTTGCTTCCTGTTTAAAGTAGCAATGCCTTTCATAATTTACAAAGGTAACCTTTAAAATATCTTTCCCAAAATAACAGCATTCAATTTTCAATCACAACACTACCACTCACATAGTTATAGTTTAAAGTTTAATATTTTCCCTATGAGAATAAATTTATTCTAAGGTCCATGTTTCTTATATGAATCAGTGATGAAATAATGGACAGTGGCAGTCTTTTCCTCCTAGCACAGTCATTCTAGCAGGTTGTAAGTCACTTTCAATTGATAATATATATATTTTTTAATTTATTATTTTTTTATGTGTGTGCACATACTGCCTATGTGTAGGTTGGTGCACCCGTGTTGTACAATGCCATGGAAGTCAGAAGAGGGCTTCGGATTCCCCTGGAGCTGGAGTTAAAGACAGTTTTTAGCCGCCATGTGGGTGCTGGGAATGGAACCAGGGTCCTCTGCAAGAGCACTCGGAGCTCTTAACTGCTGAGCCCTCTCTCCAGCCCCGATAATATAGCAAAGATACAAAATGTGCATATTTTTTACATCCATTAGAGAACATTACTTAACAGACAAATATTTAAGCTCCCAAGTACCAACTAGAAAGAATATAGAATCTTCCAGAAAGTAAAGCAGGCACCCAATGACCACAAAGGAAAAACAGCACCTGAGTAGCACCTGAGAGAATACACAGCACTAATATCTCAAGTGCTTTACTTCCCATCCACCTATCAGAAAAGAAATAAATGTTTTGAATAGCAAAAACAAACAGCAAGGCTAATTTCTGCTACTGTAAAATGATACTATATTCTGTGCTTGTCCATGCCTATGTTTCAATTTTTCCTTCCCCAGAGATAGAAACACACACACACACACACACACACACACACACAAATTTATTCACTATAAATTTTTGTTGTGACATACTCATGTGTTTGCACACTCTCAAATAATATTTCCAATTCAGTGGCTGCAAATGAGGTAGAAGTGTTTCTGTGGCTTGGTCTTCAACCACATCCATAGCTTTTCCCCCATTAGCAATTCCTCCACCCCATTATATACAATGCATTCTGCAATCTACTAAGCAAAGAATAAAATTGTATCTAGAGAAAAGTAAACAAAAATCCTTAAACAGTAAGCAAACATCTAAACTGCAATGTGTTCATCAAAAGGCCATGATTTGGGGTCATTAAAAAAAAACTAATGAGGAATATTTCCATAATACTTGTAAATTTCTCTTAAAGAAAATCCAGGGGGCTGGAGAGATGGCCTAGCGGTTAAGAGCGCCGACTGCTCTTACAGAGGACCCGGGTTCGATCCCCAGCACCCACATGGCGGCCGAGAGCCGTCTGAAACTCCAGTTCCAGGGGAATCCGACACCCTCTTCTGACCTCCGCGGCATTGCACGACACGGGTGCACAGACCTGCNAAATAAAAAAAAAAAAAAAAGAAAAAAAAACAAAAAAAAAAAAAAAAAAAAAAAAAAAAAGAAAATCCAATAGGAACTGGTGACATAGCTTAGTTAAGAACTTGGCCTCTCTTCCAGAGGACCCAAGTTCCTAGCCAGCATAAGGCAGCTAAAACCATCCAGTTGGTAGTTACCAGAAGCCCACTTCTGACCACCTCAGGCATTGCTTGATACAGTTGCACTTACATACATGTATGCAAAATAGTCATACTCTCAAACAATTTTTAAAAAGAAAACCCAAATATGCCAGATGTGATGGTGCATACTTGTAATTCCTGCTACTCAAGAGGCAGCAGGTAAAAAGGTTCCTGATCTCAAGAGCAGCCAGGGCTCCATAGTAAGACTGCATCTTGACTATGCAAACAAACACAGACAGACAGATGGAAAAAAGGAGGAAGAGACAAGAGGAAGGAAGGCAGTGATGAGGGATAAGGAAAAAGAAAACCAAGTAAGAATAGAAAACTTTAAGTAGGAAATTTTAGTTCTAGAAGATGTTTACCACTTTCCAGCTTCTCTAGTATTAGCATTAATAGAATGTATTCATATTCTAACAATGATACAAAAAGCCTACAAACCCAGAAAGACACGTTCATCATTCATCTTATTGAAAAAGTTTTCATTTCCTTATTCTATTTTAGTTTGTTTGTTTTGTTTTTGAGACAGGATCTCAATATACCCCTGGCTGATCTGGAACTCACTATGTAGACCAGGCAGGCCTTGAACTCACAGAGATCCACTTGTCTCTGCCTCCCAAGAGCTGGATTAAAGGTGTGCACCACCACTCGCAGCCTTAAAAATATTTTAAAATGGATTTGAAGTAACAACAATAATTCTTATCAAGAATATTCTAAAATGAATATCTAGAACTTTATGAATGTCGTATTCTATACATAGAAGTAGTGAATTCCCATGTTATAAATTGTCTAAAGTCTCTCAAGGAATCATGGAAGCCAAAACTAAAGTTGAGGTGACTCAAGTGTGAAAACAATGATCTGTTTACAAGGCAAACTCAGTAACAATGGGAATGGTTCTTCTAAAATAGAGTACAATGAAAAGATCTTATAATGATACAGTAATTCCATTTATGCATGCTGTATGGGAGAAAAATGCTATTTATCTGTGAAATTCCATTGTTTCTTTCTCCTAGTACTAATTTATTCATACTTTGTATATACATTTTCTCTCTGCTACTGTACTAAGACACATCATTGAGGAGACCATATCCTGCCAAGCCTGTTGCATGTAGCACGCTGCATGGAATAGAGCTGGTGGTACTCAGTAATATAGACATGACCTATACTCCACTATTTCAACCACTGAAGGAAATCACAATGACAACTTAGAATTGCACTAATAAGCTAACCCATATAGTAAAGAATAAAAATGATTAACATAGGCTTCTCTGATAATGACAAAGCATACAGATACTCTACATATAACAGTATTACTAGTATAATTTAATGTATATAAATTAAAATAACCAAGAAGGAATTCACCTTATATAATTCTAGTTCACTAACACACTGCCTTCATCACAAACTGATTTCCCCTAGGTGTTGTATTTTGATGATAAATAAAACTTGCTACTTCTTCCTGAGATGTACAGTCTAACTGCCTCATCACTGAGAGGTGCTTATACCACAGAGTACTGAATGGAAATAAAGGGCAAATAAGTAACAGTCAATCCTTCTTACTACTTCTTAAAAGCTTTTAAGAGATACTTAGGTGAGGTAGTAGGATAAGAATGAATTCTGAATTCAGTTTAGAGATTGTATACCACATGGTACTTTGCCTTTTAGAAATCTCTTTACTCATATCTCATTATTAAATGATGGGTTTATTTTTGTGTTAGAATGAGCCAAAAGAGATATTTTCTGGGCCTAATTGTTAACACGTATTCAGGAGTTACTGTTAATTGCTTTAAAAAGTGTCCTATAATCTTACCTCCCAGTCCAAATAGTCACAGACATCTTCAAAGTTAGTGAGTAGAGACACTGAGCAGAAAAGCCGTGGCAACTCATCCCTTGTCATTGGGGGGAAACGGCTATCTTTAAGGGCACTGTTGAAGACAAAGCAGATATTAAAGCAATCAATGGGTAGGAAAGTTCTTCATTTCAAAGGCTGACAAATGATTTAAAACAGGCAAATAATTAAGAAGAACCAGAAAATGATCAAAGGCGCAGGTAAACTTCAAACACACCTATAAAGAGTGCAGACATGTTGGAAATCATTGTTCTTTCCATTTAGCTGACATCCTGTGACTACTTAACTGCAAAGAGTGGCTGATCAATTAGATTTCCCAAAGAGCAATGCCCTCATGTTGTTCCATGCTATTTGTAAGATCTGAAAATGCTTTACTTTACATTTGAGAACAAAAACTAGACTAGTGAAACTTGCTGGAAGATCTCTGGATCAACTATTGGAAGGCACAATTTATATAGAATTATACATATCTGTCTTTTCATATATAGAATCATACTATAAAATATAACAATCTTATTTGAGTTACCATCAAACATCAAATAATCCAAAAAAGACCAAATTTCATTTTATTCAAGCACAAACAGAAAAGAAAATGAAAATAATCATTCAAAGTACAGACTAAACATACACATATGTCATAGGCCTTAAAAGGATGGCTTATGACATGACTCAAAAAATATGAAGCTAGATCCACTGGGAGCTAAGCTAGATCTATACCAGACTTCAAACTATATTACAGGGTCACAGTCATAAAAACAGTCTGGTATTGGCACAAAAATAGACCCTTAAATCAATGGAACAAAATTGAAGATCCAAACTTGAGCACATGCAATTTCAGCCACCTCATATTTGACAAAGGGGCCAAGAAGACTCAGTGGAGGAAAGACAGCATCTTTAGCACATCGTGTTGGCAAAACTGGATCAGTACTTACAGAAGAATAAAGTTAAACCCCTACCTTTCACCCTGTACACAAATCAACTACAAATGGATTGAAGAATTCAATGTGAAACCTGAAACTCTGAAAATGATAGAATAAATCGTTGGCAAAAACCTAAAGACATAGGTGTAGGGAAAGACTTTCTAAATCAGACAGTAGCTGCACAGGAAACAACTGACAAATGGGACCTTATTAAAAGCAAAAGCTTCTGTACAGCAAAAGAAACCATCAAAGGAGTGAAGAGAAAACCCACAAAGTAGAAGGAAACCTTCACCAGTGAAACATCTGATAGAGCATTAACATGCAGAGTATAAAAACTATTCTTTTAAAAAACAAAGGAACAAGAAAACAAATGACCTACTCAAAAGATGGAGTAATGGGGCTGTAGGTGTTTGGGCTCAACAGCCTGCAGATAGGTTTTACATGAAGGATGCTTGTACTCATGGATTATCACTTATAGCTAAAAATGAAAAAAAAAAAACTGAGAGAAAGATGCAGGACAGTTATGGCAGAATGCATGATCTGGGATGGGGTGGGGGGTGGGGGGGGTAGGGGAAAGGAAATAAGCCTGACTGAATTGGAAAAAATGTATGAAATGCACAAAGCATCAATAAAAACTAATTAAAAAAAAAAGATGGAGTAAAGAGGGGGCTGAAGAGATAGCCTAGCGGTTAAGAGCACCGACTGCTCTTGCAGAGGACCTGGGTTCGATCCCCAGCACCCACATGGCGGCTGAGAACCGTCTTTAACTCCAGTTCCAGGGGAATCTGACACCCTCTTCTGACTTCCGCAGCATTGCATGACATGGGTGCACAAACTTACATGCAGACAGTACATTCATACACATAAAAAAATAAAATAAAAAAAAAGATGGAGTAAAGAGCTGAACAGAAACTTCACAAATGAAGAAGTAAAGATGTCTGAGAAACATCTTAAAAAGTGTTCAACATTGCTAATAATTAAGGAAATGCAAATTAAAACCACTTTAAGATTTCATTTTACTCTGGTAAGACTGGCTATGATCAAGAAAACAAAGGATGCCAGCTGTTGGAGAGGTTGTGGGGAAAGGGGAACACTCATCCCCTGCTGGTGGGAATGTAAACTCAAACAACCACTATGGAAAGCAGTATGGAGAACTCTTAAAAGACTCAAAATGAACCTACCACCTGACCCAGTCATAGCACTCCTGGGTATATACCCACAAGACTCATCCTATTGCAGAGATACGTGTACATCTGTTTATTGCAGCTCTCTTCACAATAGCGAAGAGCTAGAAGCAACCGAAGTGTCCCTCAACCAACAAGTGGATAAAGAAAATGTGGTAAATTGACACAATGGAGTTCTATGAAGTGGTAAAGAAAGATGGCACCATGAACTTGGGAGGTAAATGGATGGAACTAGAAGATATTATGCTAAGTGAAGTAACACAGTCTCAGAAAAACAAACGATGAATGGTGTCCCTCATTTATGGATCACAGCACCAAATTCCTATTTGTAAGGCAAACTGACCTTTTGTTTTTCCTTTTTTTAGGCTCTTTTATTTATTTATTTTTTAACATTTTTATTGAAGTTTTGTGCAATTCATATGACATTTCTCAGTCCAATTTTAGACTCATTCCACTTTCCATGCTCCCCCACCCCACCTGAATACCTGATGTTACTCATCATCATGCCATGTAATGTAGGAATGTAAAGTAGTATTCTTTCTTTACCTGCATACAACTCTACTGTCAAAATGTGAATCCCTAAACATGTTTTGGAATTAACCTATAGTTTATTTTCATACATCATAATTTTGGTATATATTTGGCATTTATATATATACATATTTTGAAGCAATACAAATTGGAAATTGAAACAGTAAACTTCTGCCCAAAACAGTAAACTTCTACATCAAAGAAATTTAGGGGCTGGAGAGATGGCTCAGCAGTTAAGAACACTGACTGCTCTTGCAGAGGACCTGGGTTCGATTCCCAGCACCCACATGGTGGCTAAGAACCGCCTTTAAGCTGGGTGTGGTAGTGCACACCTTTAATCCCAGCACTTGCAAGGTGGAGCCAGGTGGATCTCTGTGAGTTCAAGGCCAGCTTGGTCTACAGAGTGAGCTCCAGGCCAGCTGGGGCTATAGGGAGACCCTGTCTCAAAAAAAATAAAATAAAATAAAATAAAAGACTGAGAAAAAGATGCAAAACATGTATGGCAGAATACATGAACTCTGGTGGGGAGGGGGCAGGGAAGGGGTATAAATTTGATTAAGAAATGTTGTATGAAAGGCACAAAACTTCAATAAAAATATTAGAATAAGAAAAGTGGAAAAATATGAAACTACAGGAAACAGGGCTCATCTGTGAAATGTATAATTAGGAGATCATGAGGTCATTAATCCTATCAGTGGATTTCTGAGTTTCTGAGTACATCAACTCTAATTAGATCCTTTAATCAAGTATCACTGTGCCAAACTCCAGAAAGGGCCTGGAAAGGATACAAATGTTCTTCCTATAGAAGAAATGAACCAATTTCTCTTTTTCCTCTATCTCTGTTTCTCTCTGTCATAATGCACACTCTGTTCCTTGTACACACACACACACATACACACACACACACACACACACACACACACACACACAGTTACTTCCTGGTCAAGCAAAACACACCTCTGATTATCAAACATATAAATGACACCATCCACAACCAAACAGCCTATACAGCAGCCAGGCTTAGAAAATGTTTTCATAATTTAATTCTAGCAGGTTATAAACTTATAGACATAACATATAACAAAGTTCTATAGTCTTTGGAAATAATTTAATCCCTTAGCTTTTTTTTTTGAGATAGGGTTTCCCTGTAGCACCAGCTGGTCTCCCAACTCACTATGTAGACCAAGCTGGCCCCAAACTCACAGAGATCCCCCTGCCTCTGCCTCCCAAGTGAAGGGATTAAAGGTGTGTGCCACTATGCCCTGCTCTTTCAAGTGACACTTTCACTGATAAACCCACTCCCTTCCCACTTCCTGTATTTTTGAAACAGGGTTACATTATGTACCTTCTAAACTTTTTAACTTTTCACCCCGAAACTCACTCACTCCATTTAACTTTTAGTGCATTTTGTGCTAAATCAATCCTACTAGATGAAAGAAAATACTCTTAGGAAGATACAGAGATGTTATATATTTATACAGTAGAAATGTTTGTGTCATTCCAGAAGACAGTGTTAACCAAGAAAATCAGAAAATTGTTGTTAATGCATAGTCTGAAAGCATCGTTTAGCTATTTTATAATTTAACGACCTATGGTTTGGCTTCCTTAATTTTCCAACTAGCAAATAAAGTTCTGAAAAATACTCTCAAGCTTTCATCGAAAGACACATGTGTATTTAACCATGTTCTCTACACACATATACTGGGGCTAAATAACACAGTAAGGAAGTATCACAGGAATAATACAAAGGACAATCACATTTTCAGTTTTCCTGTTTACAAAAGAAAAAGGGAAAAAAGTCATAACTTTTGAGTTGGGGAGGGTGTATTATTTTGGTAAAATATGCATAAAATTTAACATTTTTTAGGTCTTTTCAGACATGGTCTCTCTTGTCACCCCAGCTGACCTGGAACTCAATATGTAGACTAGGCTGGCCTCAATCTCACAGAGATTGACCTGCCTCTGCCTTCCAAGTGCTGGAGCTAAAGGCATGTGCCACCATGTCCTGCAAAATTTAACTTTTTAACTTTTTTAAAATACACATTGCTGCAGAATGAAGTGCGTTCACACTGTTGTGTAGCCATCAGCACCATCCATTTACAGAAGTTTGCATGTTCCCCAACTTAAACACTGGACCCATTAAACCATAACTTCCCATTCCTCTCTGCCCTCCAGTTTCTGGCATAAACTATAACTTAAATATACTTTTATAACCCACATACTTGTAATATAATACTATTGGTTTTATATATAGCAGTCTTTTGAGATATTCATGTACCACTAAAATCATGCTTTTAAAGTACACAATTTGATCATTTTAGACTATTCAGTTATACAACCATCTGTGCTATTCAATATTAGAATATTTTATCACTTCACAAAGAAATCCAGTATTCATCAACAATCAATACAATTTCCTTCCACTCCCAGATTCCTGATAACCACAAATCCACTTTTTGTCTATATGGATTTGCCTATTCGATATACAAAAAGTAAAATCTAAAAAGATCAAAAATATAAATATTCCCTTTGTGCCAGTTTCTTTCACCTAGTGTAATGTTTCCAAAGTTTCATCTGTGTATCAATACTTTATCCTTTCTACTGCCTAATGGAATTCCATTAAACGAATAAACTGTATTTCGTTGTTAATCCATGTATGACCATTTAGACTGTTTCTACTTTGAGGCTATTACAAATAATGCTCTTGTCAATACCTGCATATAAGTTTTAGTAAGGACATTTTTTTTCATTTTTTTTTTTGGTACATAATTACAAGTAGAACTACTGGCTATAAAGGTAATTCTGTCTTTAACTTTGTGAGGGATTACCACTTTCCCATAAATATTGCAGAATTCTACATTGACATTGCCAGAATGATGGTTAAGGTTAGGGTTCCTATTTCTTTATAACCTCACCAATGTTTGTTATCTGCTTTTTTGAGTACGGTGCATGCAAGGACTTCGTCTTTCATGAAGACACATTTTTTTAAATAAAATACTTTTATTGGTGTTTTATGTGTTTCATACATCATTTCTCAGTCCAATTTAGACACACTCCCTTTTCCATACCCCCTACCCCACCCCAGTTCATGCATTCTGCCATACATGTCTTGCATCTTTTTCTCAGTCTTTTTAAAGTGTTTCTCTGCAGAGGTTTATTGTTTGGGCAGAAGTTAACTGTTTCAGTCAGTTCTTTGATCCAGTCTTTTTGTCATTGTTGTTCCCCCCCATTTGTATTGCTCCAAAGTATGCATATATATATATATATATATATATATGTCACATATATACCAAAATTATGACCTTTGAAAATAAACTGTATGCTAATTCCAAAATACGTTTAAGAATTCACATTTTTCCCTTTAATTTTATATTACTGTAATATATGAATACATACCCTCCTTACATATACTATAATTACAAAGTCTGAAAATAAGTGTTCAGTTAATTCTAGAGACCATTAAGGAATTCACATTATAACAACATAGGTGCCTTCAGATAAAAAGAAATATAACATTAACTTTGCTCAGCTTGCCTTTCAACTAGGGATTTGGTGCTAGCATCCACAAATAAGGGATACCATTCATTTTTTGTTTGTTTGTTTGTTTTTCTGGGACTGTGTTACTTCACTTAGCATACTGGCTTCAAGTTACATTTTACATCCAGCTCCAACTTTTTTCATTAAGACAGTGGATGTGATGAAATCACTATTAGAGTTAATTCATTACAGAGTTAATTCCTCTATAGTTTGTAGTAGGTTATCATTCTGTTTACCTTATTTCCTAAGAAAACCAATGAAAGGTTAATTTAAGCCTAGGAAAAGTCAATCTATTTCAAATGAATGAAAATTTCAAATACTTAAAATGTAACGGAATTAGATTAGCAAGTTTTTCTCATGCTGTGGTGCCTTGATGCTACATCACTCTAGGCTTAAGAAAAGAATATTGACAACAATGAGAATGGTAAGAATTGCTCACACAGTTAATGGTAGAAAATGACAATGATGTGTCACTGCTCTAAGATTCAAACAGTACTTCAAAGCTCTGAAATAATAAAGGCACATTATCGTGATGGAAACAGTCTGTATTAAAAAATCGAACAAAACTTTTGATATTTGCATTTTTTCACCTATCTCTAAGTCATTTTTCATTAAGCTTATGAGCGGAGAAGTATTCCAAAGGCAGGAAGAAGCCCTCAATGGCTCTAAATGCAAATTCCTAGAGAAACACACTAGCAATGAAAGCCTAGCAAGGATTTAAGGGATTATAAAAAGATGAAAATGCAGCTGGAGACTGACCTCAGAGCTGCCAGGCTGGTGTGGATAGCTGATAAATAAGAGAATTCAGCTGTCCTCAACCAAACTCTTTTCAGTATATCAAATACACTGTATTCAACATGAGGCTTTGGAGACGACACTGCATCTTGAAGTTGGGCAATGACTTATATGAGGTGACCCAGCTAAACAAAAGATTGAGGTAAGGCTATAACCCAAATTTTTGGACTCAAATCCAAAATTCTCTCTACTATTCACACTCAGGTTTCACCTTTGAGTGGATTGTATTTTTATATTTGAAAATGAAACATTTGCCTTACTTAGCACTTCTGCTCTCAAACCTGCAGGGTCTCTGCATAAAAGATGATACATAATCATTCAGTTGCATTCATTAGTAGCCAAAGGGGAAATATTCTTAGACTTCTTGGCTGTTGGAAATCCCCAGGAGTAAAAGGGATTTAAAATTATTAATATTGCCCATAGAAAGCATTTTATACCCAAGTAGTGTCTATCAATTTAAGTTCTAGGGAGTTTAAGGAACTGACAAGAGAATCTTGTAGTAAACTGAGAATGAAGATATCGTTGAAATGACAGGAAGCCATTTTGTAAGATTGAAATAGTACTAGGGAGAATAGCAAAACATTTATGTTACAAAAACAGCTGGCTGCCCCATCAACTATATAAAGGTTTAAACAACAATTTAGTTCAAATACCAAACTCCAAAATATAAAGTTCAAAATGTCACTTTCCCAAATATATACTTCACCTAATTGAGAAGGAGCAGTAACATCTATCAAAGTTAGTGTCTAATGTTAAATAGCACTTCAATGAATATTTTCAGAAAAATAAGACTTCAGGTACCAAAAAACCAAGGGGTTTGTGACAGAGACTATGAAGAAATAAAACGCAGCAGAAAAGAAGTAAAACTTTAGATATCACAGATCTCATCCCAAAGGGTATATCACTTGCAACAGAAATTATTTAAAATGAATCTGTCTAGCCATTCATTCACTTTCTGAAACAACATTATTCACTTAACCTGTGGGAAGTTACTGAAGTGACAGGGGCTTCATAGTCCATAGAATCATTTTTTAGGCAAGTAATTAAAACAAAAGAATGCTATTTGATTGGGTAAAGAGAAGCAAATGAAGCATGAATAAAATAAAAAGTTTATTCATGAAAGCTTTCATGATTGCACTTCTAAAACTTAGAATAATGGAATCCTAAGCCCACGTATGAAACATTGTTTCTCATTAAACAGCAATTTTAGCTTTTCAAAACTCAAGAAGCAGTGGACACTAAACAAATGGGAAACAAAATATAACTATTGATCAAACTAAGCATACAGAGGTACAACAAAACACAGCTGCCATTAGGGAAGAGAACCTTTTTTTGGTGAAGGCTGTGCCTGGAAAGCAAATTTTCAATTGTATGTCATAGGTACACTGCTGCCTGAATGAGAAGTGTTATTTCCTTTATGGTTATAAATACAATGTACTTGCTGCTTAACGATTATGTGGATGAATTTTAGTATATATTTTAATGTGATGTAATGGGAAATTCATGATGAATACAGAAAAGAATACAGGGCTAGGACAAAAGGAAGAGGAGGATGAAAGGAAGGAAAACAAAAGGAATATACAAAGGAAGTGAGGAAGACAATACTAGACACGGAGAAAGGAAATGAAAAGAAAAGCAGCATAGAAGGGGGACACCTAGAAAGTCCTCAAATAGACAGACAGACACACACGGGGGGGAAGAGAGAGAGAGAGAGAGAGAGAGAGAGAGAGAGAGAGAGAGAGAGAGAACAAGAAAGGGGGACAAAGGCAGAAGAAAAGGTAATAGGTTCTGTAGGCTTTGCTATTTATTATTTGATTCCTATGAAATTAATTTAGCCTAAAGTTCTTGAGTCTGAAAAGCATGCGATCCTCAAGATAACCGTATCTGCTCACGATAAGGGAAATACACTCCTTTGGGCTATAAACAGTGATGCCCAAAGTAGTATCATCATCAGTGTCTGCCTCTGTAGGCAGTAAGCTCTTCCCCTCTAAATTAGGGGACTTGGTTGTGAATTTGATTTAGGAGCAAGATTAAAATTGGCAAACACAGGATACCTAAAGGAACAGATGGTTGACTGTGCATATGGCAAGTATCTCTCATTTCCTCTCATGCAATGTCCATACAATGCTTTCTCTGTGGAATTTCTGGATTACTGTACCCTGTTCTTACACACAAAGTACTAGAAACCATTTTTTGATCTTAACTTTTGATGAATGTTTTTAGGATGTAGTCTACCAGAGTAAATGATCATGATTTAATTTTTGCTTTAATGAGGCAGGCTCGTCCTTAAGACTGGATATGAGTTTGAGCCATTAATTACTATACATGATAAGAACAGTACACTGATCATATTAGAAGGAAGAAACTGTGTGGGTTTGGAAAACAGATTATAATATGGCCACTAACAATTTCCATTTTGGCAAATTCAAAAACACAATCTAACATCAAGAAACTATAACACAATCATAATCCGACACAGACTTTGAAATTTTCCAGGGATCTTACCCTTGATTAAGTTAGGCCACTATACAACAAAGCAAAATACTGTTTGTTAAGTTTCTTTAGACAAGGTCTCACTATGCAGCCTAGGCTAGCTTCCAACTCAAGATATTCTTGCCTCAGCCTTCCAAACATTGGGATTATGGGTGTGCACCATCATACTTGGCTCTGAATGAACTACATCATAAAATATTTAGAATTTAGAAACTTTGTCTACATCTTTAAATCAGTATCTTTTCATAGCTATATAAAGCACACTTCCGTGGTGGAGCTATGAAATACTGCACCTAAAATGCAAAGTTGAAGTCACTATTAACACATAAGCACTAGTTCAAATTTCTATAGAAACTAATACAGTAGCCTGGTCAGGAGCTTGGGGCCTGGAATTAGACATACTTAAAAATGGATCATGGCTCCATTGCATACTAGGTCTGTGATATCTCTGAATCTGTGGAACTCTCATTTATAAAGTAAACATAATAATAGTATGTGCCTCATACAGCTACTATGACAATAAGAAACCAATATAACTGCCAAAGTGACTCACATACACAAGATGCTTAATAAGTAATGACTATAGAAGAACTCCAATTGCCAGTATACTTGGTAAATTGATATTCACAGGGCTGCTCTGGAAGAAAGGGAGCTACAGGATTAAGACTGGCTCTTCAGTAGTGCTATTGAAAGATCTAAACAAACGAGCATCTTTGAAAAGCCTTTGTTTCATTTTCAAAATACTTCCCCCAGAAATGAACCTACTTCACCAAATATGGCGTGAATTCATCAAGAATCATGTCACCACAGAAGAATGCATTTGTATATTACTTTGAAGCATTTTGAGGTTTCCTGAATTAGATTTTTTTCTAATGCTCTAGGGAAGATTTTATTTCTGTACAAGAAATGTTATCAAGACATTTCACAATAAAACCCATTTTGTACAATTAATGTGCACTAATAAAAAGAAACAATGCTCATTAAATTATGCTCAATTTGTTCTTAGTAGATTTAGATGCATTATTTCTATCCTGCTCGTTATAACAAAATGATCATGAAACAAACACAACACCCTAAGAAGGGGGGGGGAGTGACTGGGAGGGAAAGATTGAAGGAGAGAGAGAAGGAGGGGGGAAAGAGGAATATACAGAGAAAAGACACTTCAAAGTTTCCTTCATCTAAACCAGTGGTCTCTGAACTATTTGGGTTAAACATTTACATTAGAAAAAAAATTGGGCACCCATTCCAAAATTCTTATTTATTATTGTAGGGATCTTTCTTAACCATTTCTCTATCTTGCTTAGGTTAGTTTGACTAGCTTTAGATAACTTGGTCAGAGAGCTTTAGAAGATTCCCACAGAGAAACTACTGGTTGGAGATAATAATAAGAACTATAAATCTATTTAACCAGCCCCATGTAAAGTGAAATACTCTGTAATCTGTTAAAAGTGAAATAATGAAAGTGTGTCAACTATCAAAGCACACCAAATGGTGGATTTCAGAGGCCTTTGTTGAATATTATGATGACCCTCGAACAGGGAAGAAACGACAGTACTGACAGTATTAAGGTCAATCCAAATACTAAATATTAGTAGAGCTCAAATGTTTTCATATATTCTAGATAAAATGATACTAACTAGACTTTCTAATATTTTTTCTTCACTCATTTGCACACATCCCTCTTATTATTCCTCATCAAATTCTAGAAGACTGGTTCTACTACATTTAGAGATGATAGTATGAACAAAAGCTAATCAAAACACAAATGAATCAATATTTATTGAGCATTTACTGTGAGGCGGGTGCTATACACGGTGTCTTCAGTTTAGTCTTTGAAATTATCCCATTATGTAGATGAGAAAATTGAGGTTGAGTGATATTCTGTGAGATTAAGCAGTTTAGCTAAATTTACAAAAACAGGTGAGAGAGCAGCTGCCTGAAGTTGGCACTGCCTGCTTCTAAAGTCCATTGCTTTTTTCACAGTGCCACATTCCAGAATGTCAGCCAATAAACATAAGTGTATACACATTTCATCTGTTTTAAGGAACTGCTCCTCAATGGATGCTTCCTTTCAGGAAATTTAATGAAAAGCTCTAGGTCCAAGTTGGAGCAGGTTGTAAAGCCATATAATAAATGGCACATGGGAGGGAACTCATCTGTGGTACTGTAAACATAGCTTGTAAGCATGACTGGAGAGGTCATAGATCTTAGAGCCACAACCCTAGGCTAAAGGAACATCTTACTAACTGCAAAATAGGTTTCTTTATATTTATAGACAAATATCCCAGATACCACTCAACAATAAAGAAGCTTCTTTTACACCAGATGAAGAACATTACAGAGTCCCACAATTCAACACACACAGACATTGTTTGTGAGTAGCTCAAGCCTAAGTGACACAACTACAGCACAACCTCTACAACTAAGGCTCATGCAACATAGAACAAGGGGCCAAGAGTACAGTAATTAACCTCTTTTTCTCTTAATTTTTTTTAAATTTTATTTTTTTTATGTGTATGAATGTACTGTCTGCATATAGGTTTGTCCACCCATGTTGTGCAATGCCTCGGAGGTCAGAAGAGGGCGTCGGATTCCCCTGGAACTGGAGTTAAAGACGGTTCTCAGCTGCCATGTGGGTGCTGGGGATCGAACCCAGGTCCTTTGCAAGAGCAGTCGGCGCTCTTAACCACTAGGCCATCTCTCCAGCCCTCTCTTAATTTTTTATTGAGCTTTTGTATATGTCATACAACATTTCTTAATCAAATTTAGACCCCTCCCCCATCCCTGTCCCACCCCTACCAGAACTCTTGCATTCTGCCATACATGTTAAGTCCTATCTTGCATCTTTTTCTCAGTCTTTTTTAACACTTTCGATGCAGAAGTTTACTGTTTTGCTACGATCTTTGAATGAGTCTATTTTTGTTGTTGTTGTTCCCTTTCATTTATATCACTCCGAAATACACATCTATACACTCCACACATATACCAGGTTTACAAAGTCTGAAAATATAGGATTCGCAGTTTAACAGTAAACTTGCATGCAGGTAAAAAGACATTTAACTTTACATTCCTAAATTACATAGCATGTTGATATATGTTTTGATGTAATTAACCTCTTAACTCTCGTTAAGGAAGCTCCCTCACACCAACACCTCAAAAAGTCATGAATGACCAAACTGTGGAGATTAAGAGTCTACAGAGTGTAGGTGCCAGACAAAAACCCAGCATGGAACTGCAGAAATAGATAGCAGAACCTAGTCTTAGCTTAAGGAAGAAATATTGGAAACTGATTAGAATGAGGTAGGAAAGAAGTGGCCTTCTTTAAGGGTACCCTGGATAGCCTGACTAGAGCTCAGAGGATGAACTGGCACTGGGGAGTGGCCCGGGAGATTCATTTGACGCAGTGCGCACTAACACAAATGACGGAATATGTGAACTCCAGAGGGGGCTGTGGGAGGATACCAATGGAGAAGGGGGTATAAAGGTGATTACGACTGACTGAGATGTTATGTATGACATGCACAAAAATTCAATTAAAATAATAATAAATAAATGGCATTGTCTTTTTGAAAGCACTAGCTTGTTTTTGTTCCTCTTCTCACTTCTCCCATTTTGATCTTGGTGATTCAGCACTGATGCCATTAAAAAACATCTGTTTTGTCTAAACTTAATAAGTCTTATTACTTGGCTAGTAGACCTTCCCTTCTTCTCAAGCCTTCCCATAATTTGAAAGTTAATCTGCTAGACATCATAATAGTTATCAAAGTACTAGGATTTGGATGTATCTATGTTGGTGTGCCCGTTTCTGACTTTTCACTGCCTTTCCAACCTCAATAAGCTGTCTCATGTGTACCACAAATGTCATGGAATTTTTTATTCCCCATTTCAATGACAATCAAATCTATAATTTGAATTTCATAAACTGAAAAATATATTATCACTCAAATTGATGGATTATGTTAGGCTAGTTCATTGTTAACCTAGAGATCTACTGACCTTTCTAACACTATTGTCAGTTCTAGATGCTAAGGCTGGTGAGAAAGAGCATGCTGGTCTTTACTGTCTGGCCTGTTAATAATTTCTTTAGGTATCACTAGCTGGGAACGAACGGTGACTAAGGGAATACACAAAGCCACATATAAAGACTGATATAAAACAAACTCAGGTGCTGTGTCATATCAAGGAATAGAGAGAAGGAGCCTCATCCTCCTTACTACTTCGTAGTAATATTTTCCAACTTTACTCCCCCTCACATACTTTTCCTAGATGTTTTCCTCTTTTCTCTTTCTAGCCTCGTAAGGTAAGGAAACAAGAATAATAAAATGCCAGAAGGGAGGACAAGAATAAAAACCATTCTGGGTATAGGGAAATGGAAGTAGTGATTACCAGCAGACAAAGGCGCACAGTGGCCATCTATAATGTTACTGATGCCTGTGAAGGCAGACACAACAAGCTGGTCTGTGAAGCAGGTTCCTGTTCTCACATTCTTCCATCCTGTTCTCACATTCTTCCATTGGGTCAAGATGATCTTTTCCCTTTTGAATAGGTTTCCACATCCTATCTCATCCTTTTAGGAGTCAGGTGATGGTGACATTGTAAAGTAAATTCTCTAGGGTTTTTTAGAGAAATCTTGACAAGCAGAAAGAAGATTGAACAGAAACCAGCAGACCTCATCCCCATAGCCTACCTGCTTAACCAATCAATATCAGCCTGTGCTTATACAAACAGCTGATCTGTAATTTTATATGCTCTATTTCTCTACCAAATGTTTAAATACTGGTGGATTTTTAAGGCCACTGCAATTTGCCATATATTCATTTAAATGGAACTATTTTAATGTTTATTACTACCTGATATCATCATTTCAATTTTCCAAGATATTTCAATTTCCAAAGTATCTTCACTTCTTTTAACATGGCTGAACTTCAAAACAGCCCGTATGAAATAGACAAAGCTAATACTATCATGCTAGAAACTCTCACAGGAGGCCTCCAAGAACAAAGTCCCTTATAGTCATAGGATAAAACCAATTGGCACAGCTAGAAATTCCTAGAGAACGACTAGTGTTCATATGACAGCTGACATCGTGTACCTAAAGTCACTCAGTTATTTGGTAGCAGAACTGGGACTACATGCAGCATCTCCTGGCTCCAGTGGTTCCTGTCTTCACTGATCATTCCATTATTCTGCCACACCTCTTGAGCAGCTACATCCAGTAACACTCCACAGCAGAAGCTTAAGAAGCCAAGAGGAAACTGACGCTTTCGGCAAAAGGGTGAGCCACTGCTCAGCATAACTCAACACTGTTGGGTACCTGCAGTTGTCAGCATACTGAGGCCAAGCGGAACCCAGAAATTGAGCATGGATAGGGGCATGAGAGCAGCAGAAGTACCAAGTAGCCAATGCAGTCTTGACTACTGCCCTCCTGCATTTCTTACCTACTCCTTTCTCCTCTCCAGTAATTTCTATACATACCTAGTAGGGTTCTCGTCCTCTCCTGATTTTTCAGGTTCCCTTGCTGTTTTTATCTTGCAGTCCATCTACTCTGTCCTATCATTTCTCCTTAGGTACTAAGCTATATAAAGGATCTTTCGACAGAAAAAGGTACATATTTTAAAATAAGATATTTAATTCCCTTTTAATCAAACTCTAACAACTAGAGATTCTTGCCACTGTATGTTCCGGTTGTTTGTATGCAAATATGTCACTCTATAAGCTAGTCAGGGCAAGACAACCTCAGTGTTCATTTTCAAGTAAACAGCAAAATGCCATGTGTAGAGTCAGTACAGAAGAAATATGTGGTTCTTGATGTGCTACTAAATCTCTCTCAAGACCTATATGCAACTTACTCTTCAATCTCTTAAATTGGAACAGATTTTACTTCACTCATTTTAACAAATATGGTTTAAATGAGCCTGAAAAATAGAAAAGAACATTTTAACTCTTTGTTTCAAGTTTGGTTCTAGCTTAAGAAACACAATTTTAATCTAATTCGAAAGCATAGAAAAAGTTTACTTGTATAGTTTTCTGTTCTATTGCTATTAAAATGGAATAACTTTCTCAATGAAAACATACTACTTTGATTTTTTTCCATGAGACAAACACGTGGTCTAATAAAATATGTTGGCAAAGTTTTACAATATGCTTCTGAAATTGTAGCAATTGCTGATTCTGTGCTATGATATGTATTAGGAAAACCACAACAGATCCAAAAAGGAACAACATCATTTGAGGATGGAAAAAATGCAATGGATCAAAGACACACAATCTAAATTATAGTTGTGCGACGATAGTTATACTATCCATAGCCGCAAAACTTACCATGAATAGCTGGCATTTATAATGACTGTGGGCCAAGGGAGTATCGATGAGCAGGACTTACTTATTTTAGCTAGTATTTTTGAATGCCTGCTATATAAAAAGCAGAAACATACAGACCCAGAGTCATCCAATGTTCTGATTCAGTTCTGTGAAGTGCCTTGATTCATCAAAGTTTTACTACACAGCTGAAACATAACTTCCTATGTGATACTCAGAGCCCCTAATGACAAGTACAAATCTTATAAACTAAGTTACATTTCAGATATCAAAAAGGAAAGAAATAGAACAAACTCAAGGTCTTACAGTATTATAACTTTTATGGATGCTAGTCTATCAGCAGAAAATCTACTAGCTAAGCAAAACTATGAACTTAAATTAAAAATGAATTCCATGTTTATAACAATGTATATATTATAATTTCATTAGACCATAAATCCAATAGATCTTATTCTTTTTGGGGGGGTTTGCTTTTTGTTTAATTATTTTATTATATATATACATCTATATATATATATATACTTTATATAGGTATAGCCTGCTGTCTGTAAGTGCACCATGTTGTCCAATGCCTACGAACCAAAAGAAGGGTGTTTGGTTCTTGAATGAAGTTATGAAAATGAGTTGTTAGCCTCACGTCGTGATAGAAATCACAGTCGGGTCTCTGCGAGGCTGCTATTAACACCTGAGTACACTCTCTAGGTTTTTATTTTTTAAATACGGTCTCTGTAGTCTCAGCTGGCTTGAAACTCAATATAAACCAAGTTGGCCTTGAAATCAAAGAGACCCGCCTGCCTCTGCCTCCTAGGTGCTGGGATTAAAGTATGTATTAAGTACTAGATGGATCTTATTCTTATTGGGGGGGGGTGTGAGGGTTTCTTTTTTTTTTTTTTTGGTCTTTTTGAGACAGGGTGTCCTGGTAGCTCCAGCTGGCCTAGAACTTCCCATATAGACCAGGCTGGCTTCAATCTCACAGAGATTTGCCTGCCTCTACCTCTGCCTCCCAAGGGCTGGATTCAAGATGTACACCACCATGCCTGGCCTTACTCTTATTTTTGCTCACCACCAAACACCTAGTTCATAGCATACAGCATGCAGTTGCTGCTAATAAGTATTTAATGAATTAAATGTAAGAATATGTCCTGTATCTTTTTCTGAGTCTTTCCAGAGATTTTTTTCAGTTCTTCTGTTGTTCTCTCCAACTTGTATTACTACAGTATATATGAATATATACACATAGTTATATACATATATACATAATATATACATACATACATACATACACATATCACTTGAATTGGAGGATTTTTTTCCTAAAAGACGTCATGTTTTCCTTAAGGAAGTAAGTGCTCGAAGGTATGGCAGAGTTCAGGGACTTGGGTGGGGTGGAGGGACATGGAAAGGGAAGCGATTCTAGATTTGATTGAGAAATGATATATGACGTATGGAAAAAGTTTAATAATAAAAATTATATTAAAAAAGAATATATAGAAATGCAATCTTGTAGAGTCTCATTTTAATATACATGTACTGGGATTATACTAAACATTCAATGATTCCACTGGATATACTTTATTCAATGGCCAATGTTCCCTTAAATTCTTTCATTCTTATAGTCTATGTGTATCTTTTATAGATTAATTTTAAAATGTACCATTAAAGTGTGTCTTCCACTGTTCACGCCCATTAAATGATGCTCATTTATAAAATAGCAACTGATCTCTGTAGTCCTTAGATTACTGTACATTCACAGTGCCTTGGTTTGGCAATATTTTTCTAAAACTCATTGACTGCTATAAATAGACAATAATCTTCCATGATAAAGTCACAGAGTAGTTTTGATGTCACAATCCTTTCCTCCCCGAGGAAAACACAGATGCTTGCATCTCAAAGTAGCTCAAAAGCATCTACTGCTATTATTACCATTTTGTTGTAGCATGAAACATATAGGATCCCATGTCACTAAACTATTTTCATGCTTTTCATACCTTCTTATAAAGGGACATACAATGAACAGTATGAATCATATGATATTAAGGGCAGGCGCAGATAAAAGAAGTTTAATGTTCTCTCTAAACACAGGCTTAAATGAAACCAGCCAATAGTGTACATGTGTACACACACACACACACACACACACACACACACACACATATCCTATGGCCACTTCTGGTTCTCTGTGGGATTTCAAGATAGTAAGCATCCAAAAGGGGGAAGAAGCCTTGATGAAAATCAAGCCTCTGAAGCCACAAGACTTATGAGAGAAATGGGACAAGCCTGATTGTGCGGAAGATCAACAGGAATAGCACACACCTGGTGGGACCGTCAGAATGTTTGTCAGTTAAGTGAGTTTTATAACTTACTAGGCTCATGGGGGTTAAAGTATTAGCATGCACTGGCACACATTCTCTCAATCAGATTAGACTTTAAAATGAAGGGTCTGGTTTACCTTCTATTGGCTTAGAATGCTACTTGGAGCCTGCTTCATGGGTATGAGAGACCAAGTTTTATTTAGCACCTCATTTTCCTCTGGCACTGCTATGTCCTCTCCCTACCCACATGAAACTAAAAGCCAGTTCTTAGACCTTGGTAAATGGCATTAAGGAAACTGGGTGAATATTTTCTTTGGACTTAACTTTCTTGGAAATAATTACCAATGATGTAAAACAAACTTCATAACACAATAAAATCTCATTAATTCCAACTCTACTGTTTCAAAAAATTGGCCTAATTCAAACAGATCTTGGCTGAAGATTTTCTTTAGCAAGTCTGGAAAATAGGGTCTGCTAAGCAAATCAAATCTGTAATTAAGGTTGTTAAGGGGAATATAGAACTTGCTCAAAGAGAACACATTATTTTCTAGAGTTTACCCATCTATGCGCATTGTCATAACATCTTCTGTGTAGGTCAAAATGCATGCTTCTGGTCAACCTTTTCTGGGTAACAGTTTTGAGAGACGTGTGTCACTAAACCAAGCAACGGTACTTTTAAAATAAACATTTCATTTTGTCTTATTGATTATTCTGGTCTTCCTGCAATTCCTTTGGATTTGGGAACTTTTACTTACATGGTGGCATTGGTAGCTGTTTGCCTACAATGACGAAGGCCTCTAGGTTCATAACAGGTCACTAAGAACTGAAACAGAAAATGCAGCTCAAGCTTTTTGATCAGGTTTGATTACTTGCTCATTCTCTGACCAAAGAAAGTTATAACACACTGAGATATCTCTACCAATAAAAGAAAGGGAAGTGGGGAGAAAGGCTTGTATTTCTGAGGTTAGAGATCTACGTATCCAAGCCAACAAATAAAAAGCTAAAACAATGAAAAAGGTTCTTTGAAACCATGTAAGTTAACTATTAAATATCTGATCATTATGAAATAAATATCAAGTGAAAATTCCACAATGCATCTTTACTGAGCACGGAGGCATTCCTGGAGGTTGTTACTCCGCACACACCTACACTGGCTCTCACTTCACCAGCACAGGCCGGTCCTCCAGCTCTCTACAACTACTCTCTCTGCAAGTATGGCTCACTGCCTAGGGAGCTTAGTTACCTTGTCACAAAGATAGTTCTGGCTGTTCTAATTATATTGTAAGCTCCTGGATTTGTACAGGTTTCTCTAAAGTACAAGATGCACTGAACTAGCACATCATGGATGCTCTACTAATTGTGCTTGTTTGGTCACAATAAGATGCCTCCTTTTCATATACACGATTGTAAACCACAGCAATAAAATAAAAAATGGCTACAAGCTGTCCTGTTTCTATGGAAATCTTGCAAACACCAGAACCACCAAATGTGTTTGCTTAAGAAAATTTGGGACACTAAAATTGATAGGTATCCTTTCAAAAGCCTATACAAGAATACTAAATAAAATAATCATAGGTCAATGTTCCAACAAAAGTAAAATGCTAACCAGTAAATTTCATAGAGGAAAAAGTATTCAAAACAGTTTTAGACAGGAGACTCACAGAAAGTCTCTTCACTTTTAAGTGGAAGTATCTTTGTGTATTGGGTTAATCCTTTAGGTCACTTCTATATCATCAGTGATCATGGGAGGAACAGTTCAAACATCATCTATAACTGAACACCATAAGCTTTTGACTCTAAACGAGAATTTTCTTTATGAAAATGTCTGAGGTAGTCAGCATATACAGTGCACAAACCAGCTGCTGGGTTGTTCTACTTGGAGATTATTGTGGAGCAGTATAAAAAGTCAGTAATACTAAATATGAATTCACTACATAAATACAAAGAAATGAACATAGCATCAAAACAGCATGGACACTTATGTGAAGATGTTTCACTATTCAATGCTACACTATTACAATACATCTGCATTATATTAAGTATTAATAATCTGCTATTTGAAAATGGTTCTGTTTTGAACATGTGTACAGTATATTTATCCTCTCTTTTCACTAAATTTTAGGACCTTCCCTTAAGAATGACAACCAACATCTGTACCTTACAACCATCTAAACTGTTTTTGGTGCGACTAGTTATTCTTGTCTTACATTAGATGTCACTGTTCAAAACTTAGTGACCTTGGCTGATTGTTAGAAATGTTAATATATATTACTAGAGTGGGAGGCTGAAATCTTCGCCTCCAAGAAACTGCCCCCATCTCCCTCCCAGAAACACTTGAGAGTCAAAGTCAAGGAAGGCAAAGTGTCACAGGGCACTACTCTAAACACTGTAGAGAATGCTGTGGATAGAATTACATCCTGTCTAAGAGCCTCATAGTTAGGGTATCACTCAGCTTCAATATAAAAACAGCTCTTGTAAATTGGAATCATATTCACAAAACATCTGGAGAGTTCCCCAAGGGAGAACAGATTACCCCAAAGTATTGCTAAATAGATGGAATAGAAGACATTGACTTTTATCATGATCAAAATCTAGTCAGTTTCCATTGTACTAGTCAAATCAAAAAAGATGTGTTTACCTTCTAGGAAGCCTGGAATCTATTTTAATTTAGTCTTGAAACCCAGACATACTTAGGTAATAAGTACAGATATTCAAATTCCATAACAACTGCCCAATGTTTATAAACATTTATTTCTTTTGAGATGTTTCATCCACAAATATAGTTTTGGTTAGAAAGAAGAATTTTCAGGGTTCTGCTGTACTTTAACGAATGTCTAACACCAGTGTTCCTACATGTAAGTGGTAGCCTATAAAATCATCTTTTGTTTTCTAAGCTTTGTTTGTGGCATTTGACTAAGAAAATATCAAGATTATTTTCTTCGCTTTTTTTTTTGTCTTTTTGAGACAGGGTCTCCCTTTAGTTTCAGCTGGCCTGGAGCTCACTCTGTAGACCAGGCTGGCCTTGAACTCACAGAGATCCACCTGCCTCTGCCTCCCTAGTGCTGGTAGTGCTGGGAGTGCTGGGAGTGTTGGGATTAAATGCGTGTGCCACCATGCCCAGCTATTTTCTTCACTTTTAAATAATATACAAAATAACACTATATAACATATAAGAATGTTAGGTAGCATATTTCCCACTTACTACGATATCCTGAAATAAAACATTTTTTTTTTGTATGTGGTGCTGGGGATTGAGCCCAGAGCCTGTGTATGGTATACATAGCAAATTCTATCACTGAAGATCTGTCTGCCTCTCTTACCTTTGACTCCCGAGTGCTAGGATTAAAGACATAGGCCACAATGCCCAGCTAAGAGACTTAATTCTTTTCTAATAAATATTTTTATTACTTATTTGAGAACTTTCTTAATAAAAAAGTTCTTCTCTAACACAAAGGCACATACACGTAAAAATAAAATAAATCTTAGGGGACTAGAGTGACAGCACAGTGCTCTTCTAGAAGCCTTAAGTAGTTTCCAGCACCAACACGGCAGCCCCCAACTGCCTCTAACTGTAGCTCCAGGGGATCTGATGCACTTTTCTGGCTTCCATGGACATTCATATGTACATGTACAAACATACATGCAGGCACAGTGCAGATATACACACACACACACACACACACACACACACACCAATAAAAAATAGATCATCTAAATTGGATTGAGAAACGTTGTATGAGATGCACAAAACTTCAATAAAAATATTTAAAAAAATAAAAAAATATGGCCAGGGGTGGTGGCACACACCTTTAATCCTAGCACTTGGGAGGCAGAGGCAGTCGGATCTTTGTGAGTTCAAGGCCAGCCTGGTCTACAGAGTGAGTTCCAGGACAGCTGGGGCTGTAGGGAGACCCTGTCTCGAAAAGACAAAAAAAAATAATAATAAATAAAATAAAATAAATAGATCATGAAAAAAATCTTGCATGCATAAATTTATTTAAAACAAATTCAAAATTACACTGACATCGGAAGACATTTAGACAAATATAAGTATGCCCAGATTTGCCATTTATGTCTGTCATTTCCAGTCGATTGTATCAACAAATGACCGGAGTCATCACTGAGAACTTTAGTCTTCTGCTGACAACCCTCCAATGGCAATTCAATGCTTTTCAAATATATCTGACCCCAGTCTATCATTATACCTCCCACTGTCTCCACTAGAGCCCACATTATTCAGGGTTAGTTAAAATTTTGCCCCCAAATACACAGATTTCTACCTTCTGAAATTTAGATCAAGATTTTTTTTATACAGAATGCATATCTTTTCTATATCCCACTTTTGAATGTTGAAACTGAGTGTTAAATGTCCACAGAGATTCAGCTTAAGTGTCCGTTCTTTAAAACTACCAATCTCAGGCTGGAGAGATGGCTCAGTGGTTAAAGAGCATTGACTGCTTTTGCAGAGGGCCTGGGTTCAATTCCCAGCACCCACATGGCAGGCTACAACCTTCTGAACTCCTGTTCCAGGAAATCTGATGCCCTCTTCTGACCTCCATGGGCATCACATGACATGGTACACTTAAATGCATTCAGGCAACACACTCATACACAGAAAACAATAAATTAAATAAAACTACAAATCTCTTCAACCTCAACTAATTTCTCTCACTTTTGATTGTATTGTGTATACACGTACTATGGCAGATTTTACTTTCTTTATCAACAATTTTTCATGGACACGCCAATCTTCCTTATAAAACTACAAGCTCCTTGCAAGTTGATATGTACTGTATTCATCATTAGAGCTTTGTAGTATCTAGTACATTAACTTTCTCATAGCTAAGTGCTCAATAACTGTGAAACTTAAACTTAAGAGGGGTAACCAAGCTAAGTGAGGAAGGCCAGTATTCAAACAACTCAGGAGGCAAGATGGAGCAAGAGCTGTAACAGAGGCGCATGCAGTGTTTATGAGCATACAAAGGAAGAGATAGTAACTCTAGGGAGTTGGAGGAAATCCCTAGGTGGATCCTTTGGGAAACAGAAAAATCTACACTATAAAATATAATAAAGCTACAAGCATATATTTACTCATGTGCTTTGAAAAAATAAAATTTTCTTTCTGGAAGCTGTTCTTTAATCTTTAACTTAAGATGGCAAATATCTTACATAAGAACAAAACAGCAAAAACTAACTCTGACAATCAGCAGAATTTCGGCTGTATCAGGACCTACCTCACTCTTTCCTCCCACTTCTTTAACCTGTGACTTCAGCCTACAAATGATACTGAAAGTAGTGAGCTGAAGCACTTCATTGGTCTGGAGGAGGTGCTAAATCTGTACTCGGGCAGCAAGTCCTGTGCAGCAAGGAGAGGTCGTGGGGAGATGTCTAAGTCTTTAGCCTGTGCAGCAGTAGGCAAGACTAGTAAGGTATTCTAAGGAAGCGGACCGAGACTCCTACTCAATCTAGACATCAGGTAGCAGTTTCGGAGGGGGAGGTTCAACACTGCTGTAACTCAGATAGGACCAGACTCATCCCAGGTCTCAAGGACTTTTTACTAATTTCATACCTTCAAACCCTTTGTTTTCAGTCACGAGTAATTGATCTGGGATTCATTACTGAATCAAACAAACAATGATCCATTCCTTTGGACAAATGCCTTTTGAAGCCTAGAATGATGACCTTGTCACCAGATGCTGATACTTTCTTTTATATAGCCACATCAGACTTGTAGTCCATGAAACTGAACCAAATGGTTCAGCTTTATGAGGGCTTCAGATGAAGCTGTTTGACATTATTCTGGTGAGTGCAATCTTTCTGAAGCTCAGAATGATGATATATATGCATGCATTTATTACTTGAAAACCACAGGATAGTGGAGGATTACCTCCCAGGATGTATTCCTACAGAGTAGCCTCATAATAATGTTGGTCTTCGTTCAGGCATTCTTCCTTCTAATAAACTGAAGATAGTTTAGTTTGTTATCTAGAAATACAACTAACAAAATAACTTGAGCAATATTCTGAGATACTAGAACATCACCTACATGTAAAATTGAATTTAAAATTAAGAGTGGACACCAATCAGAAAATAGGATAAAATTTCATTCTGCCAACAAAGAACAACAAGCACAAAACAATTAATCCATGATGTCTTCTGAGAAAATGAGTCAGAGACAAGAGAGGAAAGTGTTAGAAGGAAAAATGAAGCCGCATTAGACGTGATAGTGCATGCCGGCAATCTCAGCATTTGGGAGGCTGAAGCAGGAAGATCACAGACTTGAGACTAGTCTATTCTACACAGTGGGACCCTGCCTCAAATACCAACCACAGAAAAGGAATCATTTGTGCCAGGCTTTTCCAAAGTAACTAAAACTGGTGGGTTACAGAAAAAGAATGTTTACGCATGGCTACTTGGCACTAAAGTCCTTCTATGTCAGTGTCTTCTAAATTATTCTGCCCATGGTATTCCTTTCAGGCATGTGGCTCTTTTATACCTACATGTTTCTAGTGGCCTTGACAGGATCTATACATCAATCCAGCAATATTCGAGAATGGACAAAACAAGAGTATCCTAGTTATATTCTATTTCTGTGATAAAAACACTGATCAAAACCAACTTGAGAGTTTATTTTCTCTTACATCTCCCACATCAATGGACATATTCATACAGAAGCTAGATGCTCAGTTCTTGGGAGATTTAAAGTCAGATCAAAATAAGTGTCTCTTTCAGGTCTATGGTTCCATAGCAAACATCAATTCCCACACAGAGTCTTCTATCACTTATAGATAACTCTTCTTTTTTATCAAGATACCAATCTTGCATTAATCTGCTTTGCAAAATCTTATGTATGTTTTCTTGTCCCCAGGTTCAATCTAACTAGAACTGACCTAAACCAGTTCATCGCTGTCAATCAGCATCAGCTCTTCTTATTGGCTTAAGTACATTGGCGGCAATGAAAGATGCCAAAAACTAATAGGCAGATGGTAAAGGAAGAGAACAGACATGGCTATCAGGATCAAGGAAAGTTGCTTCAAAGCAATGAGGCTGGTTTGTGCTTATTTGCTTTGATGTGGCTTGGTAAACTACCACTGAGGGCAATTTCATAAGGGACAGACAAACATATAAAGTCAATAGTGATAATCTAGTGGGTTAAATATTTACAACAGAGGCCTAAACAAAGTGCTACAGGAACAAAAAAACTAACCAGCTTGGCTGGGGAGTGTCAAAGAAATTTCTTAGAGGAAGTAACAAGCAAGCTGAGTCTTGAATAATGAGTAGGAGTGGACTGGGTGGAAATGGGGTGAGGCATGGCTGGCAGAGAAAAAAAAAATGTTCAAAGCCAGACACATGAAAGAATATACTTAGGAAATGGTGAGTAATCATCCATGGCTGGCTTGTGAGGTTAGGGCCTCCTGGGCCAGGCTACTTAAGAAGAATGGCACATCCTCTGTGCAGATAGAGTAATAGTAGCTCCTTTAAACAGTGACACAGATTTGTGTCAACAGAGGAAACTCTGGTAACTGGTATGAAATGGTTTTGCTGGGAAACATAAAAACCCATGAGTCAGAATGAGTCTAGAGTAATACCATGTCATTGAGGCTTAAGAGGAAAGGATGAATTCAAGACATATAAAGTAGGATAGTACCAACTAGCAATATTGATTGAGCATTTTTGTTTATGGTCACTTTTACATATGTGTACATTTTTAAAGAGGATTATCTAAACAAAATGAGATGAAGTGAGTTTATCGTGTCACTGATTTATGTTACGAAGATAGCTGTGTCTTTTTATACTTCAAAACCTGTACTAACTTACAGGTCCCCAAGAGATAAAGGGCAATTAAAATACCTATAAGTACAATTTAAATTTCATTCTTTACTATTTTCACTACTTGATTTTTGAAGTACAAATACAGCATAAAGTAGAAATATAGCTGACAGTTTATATAGCTATGCCTCTTAATTTTCCCAACATACGGACCTATCATCTCTACTTTTCAAATGAGGAAAACAAGACTCCACAGAAATTCATTAGCTTCTCTGAGTTCACAAAGTGAGACACTAGGGTAACCAGCACCAGAATATACTCTAAATCTGGGACTCTTGATATAGTCTCACACTGCCTCTACATTTAAAAATCAAATAAATACCCAAAACTTAGAAAATTAAATTAAGAGCCAAATTTTCTTGTTACAGAAATGACTACTGGGGCTAGAGAGATGGACCAGCAGTTAAGAGCACTGGCTGTTCTTGCACTCGGGGACTGAATTCCAGCATGCCCATGGTGGCTAACAACTGTCTGCAACTCCAGTTCCACTGGATCTGACACCCTCTTCTCACTTCTGCGGGCATTGCATGACATGGGTGTACTAACATACATGGAGGAAATATACTCATATACACAGAAATGAGATATTAAGAAAATTAAAATGACTACAATCGTCATTTTCCAAGACATCTAAAGAAAGATATGAAGGGGACAAGTGAGCTATTTACATGGGTATCTAGGAGAAGACTGGTTCAGGTAGAGAAGATGGCCTGTGCGAAAACAAAGAAGCTAGCATGGCAAGGCCCCATGAGTGAGTGAAGGGCAACATGTAGAAGTGAGCAGAAGATCAGGAGAAAGGAGGGATCAAGCAGATCAGGGAAGCATTTTCGAATATTTTATTCTCACTGAAATATAAGTTGTATGATGACATTAGCTCTTCCTCTAGGCGAAAAGTATAGACAGGGGAGATCTTGTCTCAGATACAAGGAATGAATCCAACTGAGGAAAGGTTAGCTATGCCACTGAGTGTCTGTGGCCACACTGCTAATGGGGTTACTGCACTGTTCTAAGCAATCATAAAACCTATGAAGTGGAAGATGTGATAGCACAGACAGGCACATGGATTTAGACAATAGATACGTACTGTAGTGAGCTCATACCTGAGACAGGAACATTTCAACACAAAACAGATGAGCAGTTGAAAACATGGCCTTTTAAAATGTACTTTTGAAAGAGAAACAATTATTTGTTATGTATTTCCACACCTTTGAATTTAACTTAGTTATCCTTTCCCACTGAAATATTTCTTCTCACTCATTCCTAGCCACTACTCTCTGTGTGTTAGAAATGGGAACGTGGAGAGGGGAAATAATAAACAATTTGTTCAGGTTGTTTTAAGGGTAGGTTTCTAGCCAGAACTCTTTTCTTTTTTTTCCATAATATTTTCAAGCATGTTGAAGTCCAACCTGTGTTCCCAGTTCTACTCCCACTCCAGAGATTTTTTTCTCACAAAGCCATATTGGATCTCTGCAGAGGGCTTTCGAAAATCAATTAGTAAGTTTTAATATCTGTACTTTTTCTTAGAGTCAAAACAATTATTATTAACTCTTTATGAGATGGTTCAGTTTTGGTAGCTGGAATGTAGCCTGCCTTGATGAGATGGCATGATGCTGACGTTTGGGTACTGTACTGAATCCAGCACATGTTCTACCTAGGCGCTACCATATCGGTTGCCTAGGGCCTGGGGCAGGAGCTGTGATGTTGAGCAAAACAAAGTGTATTGACCCAAATGGGACCTGAACTGATGACTTTATTAGGCAGCATACGTAGGTCTAACCACCAGTGTGCCATTGTTCACTGCTTTCCATATGCAAGCAGCAGTGCCCACTTATTTCAAAGTTAGAATGCTTCTCCAACCTAGATGAGCAAATAAATTCCCTTTAGGTAGGGAATAACAAAATGTTATCTTAGAAGAATGGCTTAGTCTTTCCTTGGAGGAATAACCCACGGCTGAGGCCACAAGCTTACATCCTCTAGTGGTTAGATGTTATTTTTTTCTATTTTTTTTTCATGTGTATGAATGTATTGTCTGCATGTAGGTCTGTGCACCCGTGTCGTGCAATGTTGCGGAGGTCAGAAGAGGGTCTCGGATTCCCCTGGAACTGGAGTTCTCCTGGAATTGGAGTTACAGACGGTTCTTAGCCGCCATGTGGGTGCTGGGGATTGAACCCAGGTCCTCTGCAAGAGCAGTCGGTGCTCTTAACCGCTAGGCTATCTCTCCAGCCCCCAGGAGATGTTATAAGCCACAGTAAGACCCTGGCATATTTTACAGAAAAAAAGTAATTCATGGATTAACATACCATCCAAACATCTGTGTCTATACCAAAGTAACCTACCATAACAATTAATACTGTTTAAATGCTTATATATCTAATTGCTTGTGCTTCATTAGTAGGATTGAAAGGTTATTCCTGGACAAACTGTCAGCCCATGAAATTGTCAGCCAGAATTGACCAGAGTCCAAAACGACACCTCCAGAGAAAGTAGACTGTTTTGCTTCTCGTCCACCTGTGCCCCTTTTCTAAGCCTAGGGAACAATCTGCAGAAGAGGGGGCGTGGTAGAATGTAAGGGCTGCTATTGGGATGAATGGTGAAACTACAGCAATATAGTCTGGACACTTATTTGGTCAACTTGATTGAACATACAAGCCCCCCCCCCAACCTGGATGGTGGGACCCTTGGGCTGTGTGGGTTTGGGCACAACTGCTTGCAAATTGGTTTTACATGAAGGATGCTTGTTCTCATAAATTATTACTTATTGTTAAAAAATGAAAAAAATAAAGAAGTAATAGAAAAAAAACAAAAAGAATGGCTTAGGTTAAAAGAAGCCCATAGAATTTGAAAGAAATCATCTTTCTTGCTGTAGCCAATAAAAGGGCCACAGTTGGAATCTTTTAAATTAGCTTAGGATAAAATACATAAAGTAGGCCTGTGGATAGTTGGGTATAGAAACCAGAAATTGAGTTTTCAGCAACCCCTTTAATTAAAGCTTCTGTAGATTTTACTAGATGGCTTTTCCTTATTTTTCTCTTTTACTACAAGGAAGGACACAACGTAGAAATTGTTTTAAAATGAGGGCTGGAAAAGAGAACAATCATATACTAATTTCATTTAAATGATGATCCAACAATTTGGACATGTATGTTTACAGGTTAATTTTGTGAGCTGAATTAAGATTTTGGGTGGGGGACAATACTGCTAGCAATTTGAGTATTTTAAAAATAATTGAGGGGGCTGGAGAGATAGCCTAGCGGTTAAGAGCACCGACTGCTCTTGCAGAGGACCCAGGTTCGATCCCCAGCACCCACATGGTGGCTAAGAACCGTCTGTAACTCCAATTCCAGGAGAACTCCAGTTCCAGGGGAATCCGAGACCCTCTTCTGATCTCCGCGGCATTGCATGACATGGGTGCACAAACCTACATGCAGACAGTACATTCATACACATACAAAAATAAATTTAAAAAATTAAAAAAAATAATTGAATGTTGATGTTTGGGTGTAGCAATTTAATATTTAATTTTTAGCTATGGTTTGTGAGCATGAGAAAATACCCTGGAAAAATTTCCTTATAAGGCAAAAGAAAGTCTTTCTCTGTGATCCTTGCCCTTCTCCCAAACTGTAAAGTGTTTTGTATGTGTGTATTCAAAGTAGCAATTGGTGGGAAAAAATTCTTTTTTTTACTGATAACAGTTTGTTCTGCTGCTAAGGCTAAACACTAGTAGGCTTTCATCTTGCATCGTAAATATATTTTTCCTAGAAACTTCTAGATTTTTTGGATTATTTTCACATTTTAAATAAATCATAAACATTCGGCATAAAATCAGGTACTAAAAAGCTACACTATTCCAGCTGCTTCTGGTTAATAAAATAAATTATATACATATATACACACATTCATATAGATGGAAAGAGATTATGTAGAATACTTAAAATTTTCAAAGTGAAGAAAATAAACTTCAAATTTATCATTGATGTTGTGAGCAGAAGATATTTTCATTAATTTTAAAATCTTATTTCAGCTCACAAAATTAACCTGTAAACATACATGTCCAAATTGTTGGATCATCATTTAAATGAAATTAGTATGTGATTATTCTCTTTTCCAACCCTCGTTTTAAAATAATTTCTACATTGAGATACTACCATGTGTCCTTCCTTGTGGTAAAAGAGAAAAATAAGGAAAAGCCATGTAGCAAATTCTACAGAAGCTTTAATTAAAGGGGGTTGCTGAAAACTCAACTTCCGGTTGCTATACCCAGCATGCTAAATGTGGATTGTTTGTGTGCTAATCTGGAATAATCACTTTGTGTTTACATTGGTGTAATATTTTATTCTTCCAGGACGCTAAGACACAAATCATTCAGGTCCTAATACCTTAAACACTGTAGAAACTTATAAGTTAAACCAATATTTATCATGGAAATCTTCAGACCAAAAGAAATATAGACTGGACACTCATTTAATCAACTTGATTGAACATACAAGCCCCCCCTGCTGGATGGTGGGACCCATGAGCTGTGTGGGTTTGGGCACAACTGCTTGCAAATTGGTTTTACATGAAGGATGCTTGTACTCACAAATTATCACTTATTGTTTAAAAAAATGAAAACAAAACAAAACAAAAAAGCAGAGACAGATGCAGAAAAGTTACGGCAGAATGCATGATCTGGGATGGGCAGGGGTGGGGTGGGGGGAAGGGAAGGGGATATATGCCTGAACTGAATTGGAAAATGATGTATGAAATACACAAAGCATCAATAAAAAATAAAAAAAAGAAATATATTCTTAAAGCCAGTCATGGTGGCACAGGGTTGTAATCTAGATACTCCAAAGACTAAGGCAGGAGTGTTATGAGTATGAGGTCAGACAATAAATCTTGCCACAAAAAAGCAATGTATTGTTAAACGCCTACAGTATAATTTTAGGCCACATCTAATAGTGTCAGACAATATTTTTGTCCTAATATAGCTTTACCATTGCAATCTTTCTTCAGAAGAAATGAAGATTGTCTTAGGGAATTGTTTTTAGGAACAGAGGTCAATATCTGCTTATTGCTGAAACAAAGTATGAATTCACTTTAATATAGAAGGTTCGAAGAGAAATCTGTTAACTTTTGTCATCGATTGTCAAGCATCAGAGCTGTAATTCAGTTTGGTTATAGGTTCTGTTTGGTGGACTACACACACACACACACACACACACACACACACACACACGCATGCACGCATGCACGCACGCACATATCCACATTAACTGTCTTTTTTTCCCAAATGATTTTTCCATAAGAAGTTCATTTCCCCCCTCTTAAAAACATTATTAATCTTGGGGCTGGAGAGATGGCCTAGCGGTTAAGAGCGCCGACTGCTCTTACAGAGGACCCGGGTTCGATCCCCAGCACCCACATGGCGGCCAAGAACAGTCTGAAACTCCAATTCCAGGAGAACTCCAGTTCCAGGGGAATCCGACACCCTCTTCTGACCTCCGCGGCATTGCACGACACGGGTGCACAAACTTGCATGCAGACAGTACATTCATACACATACAGAAATA
>VZQC01011686.1:454758-485548 GCA_009823505.1 Rhizomys pruinosus
AAATAAATAAAATTAATAAAAAAAATTAAAAAAAAAGAATAGCCAATACTTAAAAAAAAACATTATTAATCTTTTAAAATGCTGAACATCTCTTATAGGGTTATCTGGCTGAAACAATTTAAGTATATCCTCATATAAAAAAGTTGTAAGCGGGGCTGGAGGGATGGCCTAGCGGTTAAGAGCGCCGACCGCTCTTACAGAGGACCCGGGTTCGATCCCCAGCACCCACATGGCGGCTGAGAACCGTCTGAAGCTCCAATTCCAGGAGAACTCCAGTTCCAGGGGAATCTGAGACCCTCTTCTGAACTCCGCGGCGTTGCACGACACGGGTGCACAGACTTGCATGCAGACAGTACATTCATACACATACATAAATAAATAAAATTAATAAAACAAAATTAAAAAAAAAGTTGTAAGCAATGTTTTGCTTTTATAACCAGTAAAGTAAGGATAGATGAATTGAAATAATTGCAAAAAAATCACTTAAATATATTTCAGCCTTGTCAAAAATGCACAGTATCTATGTTCACCAAGTATCTCATTTGCCTCTTTGGCAAAAATCTATTCCACCTACTACTGTGATTTTTTATTTATCTTCTTCTATTTCCTAACTATATAATAAACTCCTAAGGCAAAATGCAGCAGATTTCAGGAGGAACTATTAAACATGATTAAGAGGAAGAAATAACAACCTTGTAAGAGCAGAGATAAATTTCACAGATAGATGTAGGAATAACGTCAATTTCTTTAGTTCACTCTCCCCCTGTAAAAGTCAAAAATCAAAAGGCTTGACATTAGAACAGTCCATTTGCAGTTTCTCTCACAGCTTTTTATGCATGGCCCTTTCTGCTTTTCTGCCCCAAGGCATTGTGCCTGTGGCACTTAATCAAAGCAGCAGGGGAATTCCAACTGGCAACTCTGGGGATCTGAAAGATGTGATACGGAATTAGAATCTGATCCACTCATTGCATTTAATTACTGTGGCAGGAGGTACTAGATGAATTCAGACAATTCTCTATAATTCAGGAGCCATTAGCCATCCTGGAAATGGGTCTTACTATTTAGTTTCTCTTTCTCCATTATGCTGGCCATTTTTTGGTCACAACTCTGCACATTAGCACAACCTTAGTGTAATAAGAGTGCATTAACCCAGCAGCTAAAATGAAGATCCCAGATTTCTACACATCCATATCTTCATCATGCTTCCCTAATGATAATATTAAATAAAAAGCAGAAGAGAGTCTAACATTCAGTTTTTACCTGAAGAATGATTCATAAAATCTGAAATTCTTCATTTGTAACCAATAATCAGAAACTACCACATTAGGTACAAGTGTTAGGATTCAGGCCATCCTCCTTTTTGTAAAAGTAAAGCATGAGCTGTAAATTAAGCTAGTTAATTAGCACTGTGGTGTTTTTTTTTTATCAACCTATTTCTCCAAAAACATTCTTTAGCCAGGAGACTTGCTATAGACACATACCAAAAATAATCTCTTCTCAACATCTCAAAATGAGCTAGCATGACAATAATGTATAGTAAAAAGTGACTCATGTACAGCTTTTCTTTTCATAAGAAAAATCAATGTGGGTGATGCAGCACATTTGGACTAATGTTATATGAGAGGGAGAAGAACCTGTTTAATTTAATTCTTCACAGAGAGCCATATGTATTACTAACATAATCAAGAACAAGAATTAGCACATAAGTCTACTGTAAATGGAAAAATATAATTATGCTACTTACAATGGTTGTAAACTCATACTGCTTTTAGAAAAATGTGAGATTATGCCACCAAAATATAAAAACAAATTCAGTTTACAATTCATCTAGTCACTCAGAAGTCCCCAATTTGGATAGGGGAACTCAAAGTAGGAAAAAAAACAGTAGGCTTGTTTGCAATTTTCAGTATCTCAAACAATGTAATAGAAAGTAAACATTTTTTAATGTACAAACAATCTCTCATTTGCTCACTTTTCTTCTTTATTATAGACACATATGCACACATACACACCACTCGATAGATCACACAGAATAAAATAAGGAAACTCCAAATCAAAACAGACACTTTGCCTTTTGTATGGTTACACTATTTCTTAGAACGGACTAAACCTCCATTCCTAATTTCTCAGAATTCAAGAGCACAACAAAAGTATCACCGTTGAAAGTCCAGCTTCAGGCGTTGCCAGGATCTACTTAATTAGTTCACTGTGGAGAGGAGACATCTATCTACAGAGAAGTAGGTAGGTAAGAAGTCAGGAAACATAGTCACCTTCTAAGTGTGGTGACAGGCCAAATCCCTGTCTTTAGTAAATAAGCACACATCTATCAATCACTCATGTATTGTAAAACACATCACATGAATTTACATAAAGAAATAGCTGTGTGATTTAGGGGGTTTAATTGTCAAACCTTCATCAGTAGATGACTGCATTCATCTATTAATCCTAATTTTCTCCTACATAAATGGGTTCTCTAACTACCAAATGAGGAAAAAGAAATCATTCTACTGTCTAACACACAAAAGCTATAGGTACTATATGTTATTGTCAAGAAAAAGCTAAATCCTAGAAACTATTCTTCACTGAGACAAAGGAATATTTCTATTTTGAATTGTTATGCACTGAAAATGTCAGGAATCTGAGTACTTTGCGACAAACTTGTGTGTATGAATATTTACCTGTGATTCTCAGCTCTTCAGCCTGCTTCTTATTTACTAACATCTTTCTGGCTTTACAAGAGCCTACTAGAAAAGGAGCCAACCCTGAGAGATGCAGGTTGTAATCTTCCAATGTTTTCATGCTTTCACTTTCTACCTGTAAACTGTATTTTCACAACTGGGAGAAAATCTTCAGCTGGTTTCTAGGTGACAGCATGCATAACACCCATGCAAACTCAAGCAGACAAAAACCCAGTACAGAAATGAATAATGGGAAGCAGGCCCCAAACTTAGCCAAAGAACTACTAGCAGATTGTCACTTCTGGGTGAGGGGGGAGTTCATTTTCTTTAAGGAAGGGACTCTAGATAAGTGGACTAGACCCCAATGGATGATCTTGCACTGAGGGACCTCTGGGTACACTAACTTGACTCAATAGGCCTTAACATACATAACAGAATGCATGAAATCTGGTGGGTGGGCTATGGAGGGATACAGATGGCGGAGGGATGTAAAGATGATTAAGATGTTTTGTATGAAATGCACAAAAATACAATAAAAATACACATAAAAATAAATCAAAATTTCAATTAAATAAGCACCTTGGCTATGGCAAAATTTCAATTTAAAAACTTATGTTTATGAATTAAAACTTCATCAAGGATATATTGGGATACAGACAGGAATGCTATTCAGCATTAAAAACGAATGAAACCAGCATACACTACCACATAAATAAACCCCGAGGGCTTTATGCTTAGTGAAATAAGCCAGTCATATGATAACAAATGGTGACATAGAGTAATCAATTCATAGAGAAAGAAAGAAGAATAGTGGTTCTCAGTAGTTAGGAGAGGAGAATAGAATAATATTTAATGGGTAAAGAGTTCCAATTGAAAATTTAGAAGTTCTAGAGATGCATGTTGGTGATGCTTATACGACAATGCAAATGGATTTAAGGACATAGAATTACAGATTTAAGAAAGATTAAAATGGTCAAATATTATGCTATGTATATTTGTATATTTTACCAAAATAAGAAAGGGCATAGCTGAGTACATTTTGTATAATTGAATATCTTCCTAATTACAGACTAAGACAATGAATAACAGATAGTTTATTTAAATGACGCCTATAATGAAAATCTTTTATTTCACTGTAATTTTGCTCTGTTTACACCCTTACTTAACACCTCCTTCCAAGCACCTACATTTACCTGACTTTATTCACTGTGTGAGTTATGGATTTAATGATTGGAAGATTAGACTCCAAGAATCTCCAATTGTTATGTTCACAAAAATTGTAATCTAGGCTACAAACTAAAAACTTACAATTTCATACCCCAAAGAATGTTCATAAAAGGTGTATCACTTTTATACAATAATAATACAAGTAAACTCTATTCTGATAAGTCTATACAACTTTAAGTTATAGACATCCTATAATCCTAGTTAAGGATTATATGGAATTTTAAATAATATCCCCAAATCATCATAACTAAACTAGATATTTTTTAAGATTTATTGATCAATTATTTAATTAAATTAATAGTAATCTTTCAATTTCATTCTTTTTTAAAAGATAGTAAGATTATTTTTGTTAATTTTTAAATTTTTTTTTTACGTGTATGAATGTACTGTCTGCATGTAGGTTGGTCCACCTGTGTCGTGCAATGTCGCAGAGGTCAGAAGAGGGCGTCGGATTCCCCTGGAACTGGAGTTAAAGACGGTTTTCAGCCGCCATGTGGGTGCTGGGGATCGAACCTGGGTCCTCTGCAAGAGCAGTCAGCACTCTTAACTGCTAGGCCATCTCTCCAGTCCTCAAGTTTGTTCTTTTCATGGTGAAATTACAAATAAAATCTGAGGAATAAATTTTCTTTCTATTTATAAGGTCTCATTTCAGTCTAAATTAATAAAAATTTCAAATAGGAGACCATATGCCTATAAGAGTTGTGTGTATGTCTGACGGTCAAGAGCAGGGACTTTGCAGTCACATAGCCTAGTTGTACCACTTAGTAGATATGGGAGTGGGTAAATTATTTAAATATTTTGGTTTTCTTGCCACAGCGTCTCCCTGAACCTCCAGCTCGCCTAGTACTGGCTAAACAGACCAGGCTGGCCTTAATCTCACAGAGATTTGCCTGACTCTGCCTCCAGAGTTCTGGGATTAAATATGTGCACAACCATGCTGGACAATTATTTAAATTCTGAAATCTCAGTGTCCTCATTGTAAAAATGTAGATATTGCCAGGCGTGGCGGCGCACGCCTTTAATCCTAGCACTTGGGAGGCAGAGGCAGGCAGATCTTTGTGAGTTCAAGTCCAGCCTGGTCTACAGAGCGAATTCCAGGACAGCTGGGACTACAGGGAGATCCTGTCTCGAAAAGACCAAAAAAATGTAGATATTGATACCAACAGTTGTTATATGAGGACCGTGCACACAAAGCTCCTCACAAATGTCTAACACTGTAAAAATCTTAACAACAGTATTACAGGTAGAAATAAACACACTATTGGGGTCAGACATGGATGGACGAGGGGTTCATGAGACTGGCCCCTGCCTTCTGAACTACCAGCTGAAGATGGATGCTGGAATAGGAAAGTCATTGTCTTCAGCTGTGTACCCACTTTGAGCTCACCAAGCTTCATTGGGCAGTTTGTAATCCATGATAACACAGACAACTGTCATTAAACTCAGGGGATCATAAAACAAAACAAATATACATGAATGTGGGGAAGGGAGTTGAAGGGAAGAGGGGTACATGACAGGGATGGGACAGAGATGAAAGAGCTGAGGGCTATCAAAATGCATTATGTACATATAAGAAATTGTTGCCGGGCGTGGTGGTGCACGCCTTTAATCCTAGCACTCGGGAGGCAGAGGCAGGTGGATCTTTGTGAGTACAAGGCCAGCCTGGTCTACAGAGTGAGTTCCAGGACAGCTGGAGCTACAGAGAGACCCTGTCTCAAAAAGACCAAAAAAAAAAGAAATTGTCAAAGACCAAATTTAATGTATTAAAAAATTGATTAAAATTCTAATTCAAAACACATTTCTCTACATGCACATGCACACAGAGAGAGAAAATAAATATACCATTGGACCTGAAAAGCATTACATTGAATTGAAGAACAAAAGATTAATTGAATTTGATAAGATTTCTTTTGTTTTTCTCTTTCAAGCAACAAGATTATTAATATGTTAATTAAATTACATTACAGAAAATGTGGGAAATATAGCCAGGTGCATATGCGTGTGCAAACAAAATATAAAATATGGGTCCACACCCCTCTTTAACGTGCTATATACAATTTGAGGAAGTTGTATGGGAACACACACAAAGAAAAAAATAGTTGAAAAGTAAACAGGAAGAGTCCCAGACTACAATGCCATGAGAGTAAAAAGTACATGAATTCAGGCCATTTCCAAGTTCACTTGTGTGAAAATTTTACTCAGTGGCATTATTATCAGAAAAATATATTCACAAGCTCAGAAAAGTTGGTATTTTCATCCCATCTTATCAACTTAGGAAAAGATTTTCTCATTTTCTTTAAACAAAACCAAATTGTTAACAGTTATTACCTCCAAAGATCTCTAAAGTATACAATATTTGATAATGGAATTTATTCCACAATTTCTTTACGGAAGCACACAGAACCTCTACACTGTCAGCTGAGCGTGAGTATGTGTGTAAAACCTAAATATAAATTTATAATACACATAAAATTTTAGAAAATAATCTGCTTCAAAAAATTTGTGTTACTTGGAATCCTAACTGCACAAGACACTGGAGTAGAAGGATAAAGAATCTGTAGTCAAATAAACTCAAGTCTAGAAAATGCTAAATTCTATGGTTTTCTAGATTCATAATGCTATCTACATAACAGGGTCTAAAAATTCCTGCAATGAGTAGAGTTAGTTACATTTGTCACCTGTATTAGAATTTTGCTCTATTAGTGTTTCCCAAATTTACTTGGCCACAGATTCTTTCTGTCTGAAAATGTCAAGGAGACAGTATGCCTCCTAAGAAGTTACTTTGAGGGGGCTGGAGAGATGGCCTAGCAGTTAAGAGCACCGACTGCTCTTGCAGAGGACCCAGGTTCCATCCCCAGCACCCACATGGCGGCTAAGAACCGTCTGTAGCTCCGATTCCAGGAAAACTCCAGTTCCAGGGGAATCTGAGACCCTCTTCTGACCTCCGCGGCATTGCACGACACGGGTGCACAAACCTACACGCAGACAGTAAATTCATACACATACAAAAATAAATAAAATTAAAAAAAAAAGAAAGAAGTTACTTTGAGAAATATATAATAAATTGTCCTTTATTATTTGACATGAAATTTCATATTCATCAGTCCTCCACACATACAAAAATTAGTCACATAGTTGCTAAAGTCTCCAGAGAAGTCTATTTTATTTCTTGTTGAAAAAATTCAAAGATTCCTAGACTAGCATTTCAGTAAGTTGTATTACTTTCCAAAACATTTCTAGAAGTCTATTTTGACCTCTTACAAGCTGAATGTTATTTAATCAAGTCCAAACACCTTGTTTCTAATACCTGTGAAAAGCTAAAAATGAACGTGTCCCTCTAAGCTATTACTTCTCCCCCCTCCCCCCATGGGATTCACTGTAAGCTGAGAAAACCTTGCAGCTGTGAACTATTGCATTCCTTCAAACATGAGAACATTAAACTTACAGTATTTTATTCACTGATGTAATGAGCCTGCATTTACACAATTCTACAGTAAAATAATGACTGTTTTACAACATTAATCCTATAGTTGCTATAGCAAAATAGCAACTGATTATTTCCCTTCCCTAACATCCCCTAAACCCCTAAACTAAATATAGGGAATAAAATACTGTAATGATTATTTTACCTATGGAGGTTAAAATGACTTGTCCCAAGTACCAATAATTAGCAAGGACCAATTTCTTATTGTACCAAAATAGTTCATATTACAACTATTGAGACTGTCAAATATTCACCTGAAAATATGAACAAAACCTGGAAATTTCTTTACTAATAGCTCATTATTTAAAGAACTTTCTTCTTTTGAAATAATTTTGGAGCACAACTTGTTAGAAGTCTAATGGAAACAAAAAAATCAGATTGCATATTAGATAGCTTTCTGTGAGTTGAGAAATTAAGAACAAAGTCTTAATGAACAAAGTAATGAGGCACTCAGTACTTTATCATGTGTCACAGGAAAGAAAATAAGCAAGATACAATTAATTTGGGGGTAATGTGTGAATCTGAATGGGTACACTCCTAGGCTATCAGACAACTTTCTTCCCAGGATTTCTTTTGAATTTTTGAAGCACTTTAAAGTATAACAAAATGTGTTAAATGAAAGGTACATCAACTATTTCTGAAAGGTCTAACAGGAGACAAATAATTGCTGGCAATACAGAAATAATTTTTTGGTAACTTGTGGGCATTTAGTCATCCATTTTCAACTTAAACAAAATAAGCTATTCACTTAAAGAGAAAAATCACTTTAAAACATCTATTTCAGGATACATGTCACACCATTTACATAATATCAGTAGTACTTTATGAGAGAAGTAACTGGACACCAAGAAGGAAAAACCTGACATGAAAGAAGTAAAGAATGTTAATCATTCAGTAAAAGAAAAGGACTTAAAGTATTAAGTTCAAGCATCATAAGCCTTTTTTAGTGGAGAAGTAGAGGTAACAAAAATTGGTCTTCACCTGGTAAGTGTGTACTCCCTGAGTCCTGAATGCAAATTCATGGCAGAAAAAGTACCTATGCATCCACGCAATCTTTTGTCTCGACCAATCTTCCATGTTACAAACAGTGGGCTGTAACAGAACACAAAAATAGAGTAAATCAATTCAGCTCAGGTCAGCATTTATTTCTTTTACCATATGCTAGGTTAGGTGCCTGAGATATAAAGACCAAAAGACAAGCTCTCAAGGGGCTCAGGACCTAGCTCAGATGGTATTTTGTGCATTGTATTGAGTATCTTCTGTATGTTAGAGACCAAAGTTAATGTTTTTAAAAAGTATTTATGTTAATCTTCATCGTTAACACTTAGGAACTAATATTGCCTTTCTTATTTACAAATGGCAAATAGGCACACAAATCTAAGTCATGCCAAATAAACAGCCTCAACCATCATACATGACTAAAAGATTCCTCATTTAAACCTAAGATTACTGATTGATTTGTAAGTGTAATTTAGAAATTGGGAGGAGGAAGCCAGCTACTTCAACGAACACTTTTTAAAAATACAGGCCATATATGCATGCTGAAAGGTACCGTGAAAGATGAAAAGCGGTCACTGCTCTATAGGAACCAGTGCACAGGGGACATGCTCACACCTAACTAACACAAGGCAGGAGGAAACAAGTACTATAAAGCATGCTAAAATTCCATAAATTAAGCTACTGGGATAGAAAAGAAATCATCAGGCTTGATAATCTCCAGTTTGTCCTACTAAAATCAGGATGGTTCAGAAAGGTGAAAAACTGCAAATATTAACCAGCAATCCTCTTAAACCAGATATTTCAATTTTCTAAATATATACTTTATTGAATTTTTGTGATTTTCATATAATATCTCTTAATCATATTTACCCCTCCTTCCCTATCTGCTCCACCCCATATCCCACCCACAGGACTTCATGCATTTTTGTCACATATGTTAAGGCCGATCGAGTCAGCTTTGTTTACCCAGATATCCCTCAGGGTTGAGTTCATCCACTGGAGCTGGTTCAGCCTGTCTAGGGTACCTCCTTTATAGAAGATCAACTCTCCCTCACCTGCCAGTTATAAGCTGCCAAAAACTCCTTGCCAAAATTGTGGCCTCCTGCCCATTTCACCAGTTCTGTGCTGGTTTTTGTCTGAATTTTCATGGGTCTTGTGCAGGTTCCTATGAGCAAGTTCCCAGGAGCCTGTAGGACTCTGTTTCCATGTGGTCATGCACCTCCTCCTTGACTCTTACCATCTTTCCGCCTCCTCCTCAGCAATGGTCCCTGCACCTTGGGTGGGTGAGTTTTAATACAGAAGTCCTGTCCAAGAACCCACATTCTGCATACTCTGATTCTCTACATTTTGGCCAATTGTGGCTTTCTGGGTCCATTGCCCTCTCTTGCATGAAAAAACGTCATTGATGAGTGGTGAGAGATGCATTTGTATTCTCTCTCCCCTTTGTTCCACAAGCCTTAGGTGTAGAGTTCCATTGCAGATGTGTCGCTTGGGGTTGGACATCTCACAGATATTTAATTTTATAGAGTTTTATATAATTTCTCAAGTATCAAAGAACAAAGTTTCTATTATAAAATGGCATCAAGAAAAATTGGTTGAATACAGAAACTATAATGTAGATGAACATTGTAGACAATTGGGTTCTGCAGCAAACCAATGGCAGCCTCAATTACTGATTAATTTTGAAAATGATTATGTTCTAATTAGAAGTGACTGTATACAATCTACATATTTTAGGACATTCTGCCAAAAGAGAAATACCCCACAGTTAAGGTTGTCTGTATTAATATGAATATTCATAGTAATAGTGTTATAAAGTTAGAAAAGGCATATGCTATGTTATAGACTTCTCATAAGCCACTGGTGAGTTAAACATTCTTTCTTTAAGATGTTCTTGGAAGAAAAGATATCCCATTAAGGCACTTTTATTATCCACCTCAAATATTTATATTATGCCAAGTTTGACAGACTGCCACAATGGCAGGCTTGTTCCCACAGGAACAATGTAGATAAACCAGGGAGCACTACTTAAAGTTACCTTCTTCTATGGACCAAATGCTCAGTAGTATTGAAATGTATGACTGAAGCACAGGGTCAAAGGTGGCATTTGGGCACTTAAAGCCATCCAGTCTGTGACATTTGTTATAGCAACCTACGCTGACTAATTGAGGATTAGCACTAAACGTAAAATGTACTAAAGTAAAAACCAAAAGTAGAGTCTAAGTTTTCTGCTTATTAGCTCCTATCTCGTAAATATAATTTGAGATCCTAAATGTCTATTTAGTTTTCTGAATGCTCTTGATTATCAGTTCATCAAAAGACAAGAATTAAAATGGAATATACTGTCACTAATATTTCATGGCTCAGAGATGTACTATAATAGGATTTATGCACTATATCTAAAGAAGAATTTCACCGCTTAATTTTTTACTTTCCAACTTGGGTAGTCAACATGATGTACCACTTCTATGGGGAGTAAGGTCATCTATCCTCTCCCATCACAATAGACAATGTCTCTGCTTTGGCAGCTTCAGAATGAAGTGAGTCACATTGTGTTTGTGTGTGTGTGTGTGTGTGTGTGTGTGTGTGTTTTCAAAGTATCTTGATGACTTTTCAATAACACAGACCTAGAATTTATATTCCAATTCTCACTGACCTGAGTAGGAATCCTAAAATATGGGAGTGAATTTCTTTCCTACCAAAACACTCGAAATGAAAGTCATTTAAAAATATAATAACTTCAATGCCGGGCGTGGTGGCGCACGCCTTTAATCCTAGCACTTAGGAGGCAGAGGCAGACGGATCTTTGTGAGTTCAAGGCCAGCCTGGTCTACAGAGTGAGTTCCAGGATAGCTGGGGCTACAGGGAGACCCTGACTCAAAAATACCGTCTCAAAAAGACCAAAAAAAAAAAAAAATATAATAACTTCAATTCTTTTACCTCACAAAACAACATACATACATCATTCTTATAATAATATAACCATATCTTCTCAAGTAAATACCCCAAATATACAAGAGAAATAGGAGTATACATGCTAAATACTATATTGAACTATGACATACATTGGCAGACATTTAACTACATTGTAGGAGAAATTACATGTGGTTTATTATAATGCTATGCTCACTCTTCAGGGAACTTATTTTATGGCTGGGGGTCCTGTGAAATTGCATTTTTATAAAGCAGCCAGGAAGCCAAGGCACTTCATTTTAACCAAGGGGATGGGGATATAACAGTGCACAGTATATTCAGGGAATAGGTATCCAACAGACTTCATAACTTGCTGTAGTCTCTTCTAGGTTTAACATTCTTTGAATTTTTGGCACTGTTGAGTATGTGTGGTCAAGAGGACTCATAACAGATAAAATGGATGCAAAACTATCTACATTTTTCCTGTATCTTACCCTCCCTAGGCAACATTCACTTTAGGAGTTAAGATTTCAGGGATGCATCTGTCAAGAAGAGGAGGGAGTGCTACTGGACAAGCCTACTATGTTTATGAGGTGCAAGAAATCGGACTTTTAGAAGCAGAATGAAATCCTTCCTTAAAAGCCTGGGACTCTGATTTGACATTTACAAATGCACATTCAATAATCTAATTTTTAAAAAAACGTCCACAGACTTAAAAAAAACTAAAATGTCTAAAAGCATCATTTAATGGAAAAAGAATCCAAGAAGTTGAGCATTTTAACATAGATTGATAGATGAAAAAAATCACTGAGCATGAGCAATAGAGTCTTGCATGTGATAATGACTATATACAGGGCAGTGGCTGCAGGAACATTCAACATGTATTATCTAAAAACAGTGACACTTTTTTCACCAACACACAGATGGAAGGAAGAGACAATTTCATTCTTAAATATGCTATTAAAACATGTATGGGTTCCCCCCAAAGTACGTAAGCCATCAGTATAATCAGAATCACCACAGGAGGAAAAGTTTTGAGCCTGGAGATGGTAGCTATTCAATGAAAGACAGGAAAATAGTACATAGTAAGATAAAGATTGAAATGGTTTTGGAAAATGCTTTTTCCATATGGTATATGACTACCTACATACATTTAAAAAATTACAAACTACAGAAAGGCTCAAAATGAGATGAGCTCTCAATGGAAATATTTATCTAAGGGCAACCAGTAATTTTTTTAAAGGAGTTATGCTACTTCTGAACATTCTGTACTAGTATATTCTGAGAACCCTTTGGAGTAAACTCCAATTTTCCAAGTCTCTACATAGGAACAGAAAGTAACCACTTAATCTAGGTGCATCCACTCTGCCAACTGGCAGTCAATACTGCCAGATCAACATAAAGTCTCAGAGAAACATATCTGCATGGAAGTAGCAATAGTAACAAAGCCATGTAAATCAGCACAGATATTTCCCAGCCCAAGTTTCTTGCCACTTCAAATGCCCCTCTTCTGAGAATGGTCTATCGATTAAGCCAGAACAGATTAGAAATGTGTTTATTGGAGTGGAGTACAATTAGATGAGATAATAAAATAACATGTATTTACTTAATAATATTGTGCCTTCAGGCCTCTCTCTCCTTCCATACCAACGTAAAATGATTAGTTACAATGGCAGACAATGCCGAGCTCTCGGTCTGACAATTTTCCCTTGTTTAAAATGAAATTTATAGGTAGCAGCATTAATGAAATAATACCAATCCTAACAATATATCTGACTATAACATGGGCATTAAACAAGATTTGTTTTAAAAATAGATTAAAAGGAAAAGAGAAAAGCCGTGTACTTCTGTTTCTTTAGTCATCAAATAATATTACCTGTCAATGGTACTTAGGCTAATCAACAACTTAGCTCAAATCCAACTATGCTCTTCATACCATCAGTCTAAATTCAACAGCATAATTCACTGGAATCTAGGAAGCTTAAGTAAAAACAGAAATGATGTCTTCTATCAACCAACTAAAACCTTTTTCTTCCTAGTTCAACAAAAAGAAGTTGCATATTTCCTTTCCATGTCATATAAATTATACGGTCAATACATATAAAATATACTCAATATGATTAAATCTTCAATTAGTCAGCATAGTTTTCTATAGCAAATGACACAGACTGGGTGGCTTTAAGAAACTTTTTAATTTTTATTGAAGTTTTGTGCATTTCATACATCATTTCTCCGTCCAGTTTAGACTCATTTCTATTTCCATGTTCCCCCACCCCACCTGAGTTCATGCATTCTGCCATACATGTCTTGTATTTTTTCTGAGTCTTTTAAAATTTTTTCTATGCAGAGGATTATTGTTTTCGGGAGAACTTTACTGTTTCAGTCAGTTTTTTGTCCCAGTTCTCTTGTTGTTGTTGTTGTTCCTTCCGATTTGTATTGCTTCAAAATATGCATATATATGTCACACATGTACTAAAATTATGTCGTCTGAAAATAAACTGTATGTTATTTCCAAATCATATTTCAGAATTCACATTTTCCCCTCTTAATTTAATTACTTTTTAAATTTTTTTTAAATATATATTTTGTACAAGATTATCAAATCTAGACCCATGTCCCCCACCCTATGCCCCTACCCCACCAGAGCTCATGTATTCTGCCAAACATGCTTTTCATCTCTTTCTTAGTCTTTCTCGATATTCTCCATGTGGAAGTTGACTGTTTTGAGTAGAAGTTCACTGTTTCAGTCAGTTCTTTGATGCAGTCCTTTCTGTTGTTGCTGTTGTTGTTGTTGTTTCCAATATGCATCACTCCCAACTGCTCGGAAAAAAGCCCAAGGGGCCATGCACAGGAAATACTTAAACTAGGTAATTGGCACTAGCATCCACAAATGAGGGATACCATTTGTAGTTTGTTTTTCTGGGACTGTGTTACTTCACTCAGCATGATGTTTTCTAGCTCCAGCCATTTTCCTGCAAAGCTCATGATGTCATCTTTCTTTACTGCTGCATAGAACTCCATCATGTAGATATACCACATTTTCTCTATCCACTCATCAGTTGAGGGGCATTTGGGTTGGTTCCAGCTTCTTGCTATTGTGAAGAAAGCTGAAATAAACATGGCCGTGCATGTAGCTCTGTGGTGGGGTGAGTCTTGAGGGTACATGCCTAGGAGTGGTATGGCTGGGTCGGGTGGCAAGTTCATTCCAAGTCTTCCAAGGGTTCTCCACACTACTTTCCATAGTGGCTGTATGAGTTTACATTCCTACCAGTAGTGGATGTTAATTTTATATTACTCTAAAATATACATACATTCCCTTCACCCATATACAAAAATTACATAGTCTGAAAATAAGTGGAAGGTTAATTTTAGGACCTGTTAAGGGATTCATATTACAAGAGTACAGTTGCTTTCAGATAAAAAGAAATGTAACATTAACATTATTCAGTTTGGCTTACAGCTAGGGATTTGGTGCTAGCATCCACAAATGAGAAAGAAACACTTTTTATAGCTCTCAGGGCTACAAAGCCCAGTAGGAGGGATATGGCAGTGTACAGATCTTCTTCAAAGCCCTCTTCTAGGCTTAGAAAGCTACTTTTTCCTAATAACATCCAATTTCCTGAGCATGGTGGGGCAGTATCGCCAGAGTAGTAAGCACAGTCATCTTGTAAGTTATCATAGAATAGGAAAATACACCGAATACTGCAGTTAACCCATGTGGAGAAGCTGAAGTCCCAGTGTCTGTCTCCTGTTCCTCCTCCTCTTCTCCTAAGTGGAGAAATTAGCTGAGGAGATGCCAGGATGAACCAGAAATGCCAGATGATCTAGAAAGACTAATACCAGTTTACAAGTTCTTACACTATTCTCATTAGAAGCCCAGAGCAAAGCCTACCATTTCATCCTTGATGGCTTACCAACACCCTTTCTGCCCCCTTCTCAGACTTTTATGTTTCCTTGGTATCTAGCCAGCCTTCTTGAAATCCAGGTCTTCTATCTATTATCTACAAGTTCCATTAATCATTATTCAGGTAGGTATAGGATCTGATTCTTGAATTAATTCATGCTATGGGATGAATAATGCTTATATTCCAGATTGTCTGAATTTTAAATTGATCAGAAATGAGTAAAAGGAGGCTAAACGTGAATCAGGGGAAAAAGTAAGGTTCACATACATTTGGCACTTTCTCATCCACACAAATCTTATTATAGTTGAAGGAAATGCCCTAAAGAACCACTCTAGCCATATCCCACAATCCTCTTACCAACCTTTGTATGCAGCCTGCATCACATGGTGCCCAGAAAACTAAGTGATAGGGATAGGTAACATGGATAGTACAGATGATAACAAGTATCAAAAATTGGGAATCAAGAATCACCATCTTCTAATACTTTTCTTTGTCTAGTATTCCCAGAAATAAACTAATAGCGGCATTATATGTTCTTTTTTTATAATTCTGATTAAATTGGTAAATCGCAAAGGAAGGGAGGTAGACTAAAGTCTAAAAGATGATTAGGAAGGCTCAATTTTTTTTAAGAAGTCAAGGCTAATGATCACTGGCATAAAACCACCCAAATCAAAAGCATACTTCAGGGGATTACAATGATTCTGCCCATCTTTGAGCTGAAGCACAAGAGTACATCAACCATTTTCAACAAACTTCTTTGAAAAATTCAGTTAAGGGTGATAGTCTAATTTTTTTATTGCAGTCCAATTTAGATGAGAATGATTACCTGGACTGGAAAATATAGCATAATATCTGCATATATTTTCCCTAATTTACACTGCAGTAGGCTCTGAAAACATGGCAATATTTTGTGGGGTTTTTTACATGTCTTTTTTTATATATGTTTTTTGTACAAGAACATGGCAATATTTTGTGGTTTTTTTTACATGTCTTTTTTTATATATGTTTTTTGTACAAGAACATGGCAATATTTTGATGGTGAACAAGTTAGGGTGTCTTTCCTGATAACAGGAAAATACCATGAAATTGTATTGCTTGAGCATCTAATTTATAAATTTAAGTGACAATTTGATACAGGTTTCAAAAATAATTTCTATTTGGATTTCCTATTTTGAAGTTACCTTTTTTCAAAGAGCTTTAAAGCTTGCAATTCGCCTTTTGCTATAAAAAGAATTAATTATTTTAATGTAAAAAAGATTAAGCAAAATGGAACTTTATTATTGTAGTCTGAAGATTCCTAAACTCAGTATAAACAGAACTAAGAAACACAAAATTAGGTCCAGACATTTTAAAATGAATATTAGTGGATAAAATTAATGGGTACATTCTTGTTTTATGTTTCTATGCCATTAAAGACTTTTATGGGACTTTGTTTTGGTACTTGTATTTGATTGAGTATGCAGCATAATCAGGAAATTCATAATGCTTTAAATAAACAATGGAAACAACTAGACTGGATTTTGTACCTGTATTTTATCTTTTCAGTTAATGATCTATCTTCTACCATCTTGTCATTGCTGCTGAACCCACTTAGGAGAAATAGAACACAAATATGCTCAATAATTTAAATGCAGATATAAGAAGAGCTGTACATTTATTTAACTTCTTCATTCTAGATTTTTATCTTGTTTCCCATTCCCAGTTTAGTAAGGTTCACTCTTTTGACTTTAAGGCCCTTCAACAGATCACATGCCTCCCATGTGAAGAAGGAACTAGAATGTCACAGGTTTATAGCAGAAAAGTAGCAAGGCCTTTTCATATTAGGGGGAAGAATAAAAGTAGGTTCTAGGGAAAAGGAGACAAATGAGACTATATTTGACCTCTCTTTCATTGCTTCTTTTACCTTTTAGAAAATAGTTTAACCCCTCAAGAACCACTACCATGAAATCTCTCTCTCTCTCTCTCTCTCTCTCTCTCTCTCTCTCTCTCTCTCTCTCTCTCTGTATTAAATCCAAGGCCTCACACTATAGGTGAGCTATGTTATGCCAGGCTGCAGTGTTTCTTTTTTGTTGCTGTTGTTGTTTTGTTTTGCTTTGTTTTTTTAGATAGAATTGATATTTTACCTCCAAAATGCTTTTTAAACCTAAATTTACTAAAATATATATTTTGAGTAATAAAAGTACCAGAATGAAATTTACATTCAATAAATGTTGACAAATACACACTTACATATATTACATGTAAGCTAAATGACAATCAAGATATGAAACACACTATTACCTCCAAAAGTTCCTGCATACCCTTTTGTAAGTACTTCCTTTCTCATAATTCTAGACTTGGCAGACACTAATCTACTATGACTGTAGTTTTGCCTTTGCTAGAATTTCATATAAATGCAAATATTCCATCTGTAGTTCCTTGTGTCAGTCTTCTTTCATCTAGAATAATGTTTTTGATATGTAAACACACTGCGTGGTCATTATTTTTGCTTAGAATTCCATTAAAATGTCCTTTTTCTTTTGAAAGGCATCTTACTTTTAGCACAAATGCTGACCAGGCTAGGCTCAAATTTGAGATCCTCCAGTCTCAGACTCTCAAGTAGCTGGGATTATTACACACATAGCTCTGAATCCAGCAAAGATGAACATATTTAATATATACAATTTGATTGAATTGTTTCTGTATTTGCAAGCAACTGTGCTACCATTAGCACAATAAAGGCAACAGACATATCCAACAGATCCCCAAAGTTGCATCACTTCATTTTTGCTTTGTGGTAAAGACACTTAACCTGATCCTCACCCTCATAAATTTTGATGTATGCAATACTATATTAACTAAAGGTACTATATTGCATAGCAGATCTTTATGGCTAATATCTAGCATAACTAAAAGCTAATGTGCACTGAATCACTGACTCCTGCCCCAAGTCTCCAGTAACCACTACTGTATTATCTGCTTCTTCTAGTTGAACTATTACAGATACCTCAGATAGCTGTAACCATGCAGTATTTGTCCTTTTGTGACTGGTGTCTTTCACTGACCATAATAATCTCCAGATTAATCCATATTGTTATCAAGATTACTTCCATTTTAATGGCTGAACAACATTTCCTTTAGTGATTTATATGTTGATGGTCATGGGGTATTTTCACAAATTGGCTACCATGAATATTACTGCAACGAACAATGGACTACCTATAAGACCTAAGACTGTGATTTCAATTCTTCCGGATATGTACTCAAAAGTTGGACAACTACAGTATATGGCCATTTTGTTTTAAAACTTTTGAGGAATTCCTACATTATTTTCTGTGGCTGCTGCATCATTCACATTCTAACAAATAAGTTCCAATCTTGCTTGCCTCATGAAATGGGTTAGAAAGAATTCTATCTTCCTCTATTTTCTGAGTTTGCTTTATTTGTTCTTTAAACATTTGATAGGATTTACCATCCGATGCATCCATTGCTAGAGTTTAAATTATGAGAAGATTGTTAATCACAAATGTAGTCTCTTTAATGGATACCTTTGAGAATTTTTCAGTTCTTTTTGAATCAGTCTTGATCAACTGTGCCTTTCAATGAATTTTTTTCTCTAGGGTGTAGAATTCACTGGCATAATATTCTTTAATGCCTTTAAGAACAATAGTTGTTTCTGACACAGGAAATTTGTGTTAACATGTCTTTTCTAATCTTTCTGAGTATAGCTATTTTCCTGGCAATGTTACAGACCTTTCCTAAGAGCTAACATATACTTTTTTTTGTTTTAGTTTTACCTGTACTTTTTTTTTTTTTTTGCTAATTTCTACTTTTCTCATTTATTTTGTTTAGCTAGAGGAATTTGCTCTTCTTTTATAGTTTCTTAAAGTGGAAGCTTACAGATTTTAGACCCTCCTTTTAAAGCTATAATTTCCCTCTAAGCAGTGTGGTAGCATGTTCTATATTTATTACTATTCATATTAAATAATTTGTAATTCTCCTATGATTTGTGATTTCATTTGGGATATTTTTAGGTGCATACCAGAAGCTAGGCATGGTAGCTCCTGGCTATAATCCCAGCACTTGAGAAGCTAAGGTAGGAGGATCATCGTGAATCTCAGGTCAACCTGGCCTACACTGTAAATTCTAGGCTGGCCTGAATTACACTGTGAGACTCCTTCTGAAAACAATTATAACAATAACAAAAAAGTGTGCTGCATAATATCCTGATATTTGGGAAGTTTCCAATAGACTTTTGTTATTATTTCTAATTAAATTGCATTTTGGTTAAAGAACATGCATTAAATTACCTCCTATCTACACTGTGAATCTGTTTTGAGTAGGTGCTGGGAGCCCAACCTCAGGTCCCCATGTTTACACAGCAAACTACTTCACTGACCGAGCTCTCCAGCCCCTGGTTATTTTTCATATTGTCCATTTGTTCTCCATTTCTATTTTTCTGTTTTCTTTTGGGTTAAGCAAGCATATTTATGTGTTCTTCTTGATCACCACTATTAGTTAATTCTACCTACCTATCAGTAGTTGCTGTAGATTGTGTAAGATGTACCTTTAACTTACTGCAATCTACCTTGAAGCAATATTATATCATTTTCCATACAGTGTAATGGTATTAACAGTACCTGTCCATTTCACACTTCCAATCTCTTACACCATGCTTCTTACTTCATAAATCATAAATATCATGATTATTAATTTTGCTTTAAGTAGTGACTCAAAATTCAAAAAAACTTTAAAATGAGCAAAAGTATTTTAAAAGTATTTCCCCTCTATATGCCATGCTTACCTGGTACTCTTTTGTAGAAGTCCAATATTCCATCTGGTCTAATATTCCTTCTGCCTGAAGAACAATTATTATTATTTTTTTACAGTTAAGGTGCACTAGTGCCAGTTCTTTCCATCTTCACCAGAAAACATATATTTCACCCTTACATCCTTCTCTTTTTCTTTTGAAGGTACTGTCATTAGCTATGAATTTACAAAGTACTGTTTTTCTCATGCTAAGCACTTTACAGATGTCACTCCATAGTCCTCTGTCAATGTTATTGAGAAGTGAATGACCATCTTTACCTAATGTGTCTTTTTTGCCCTCCAGCAGCATTTAAGATGCCTGTCACTAATTTCAACATATTAATTTTAATTGTCATAGTTTGATTTTCTTTGTAGTTTTCCCATTTGGAGTTGCTGAACTTCTTAGATCTGTTGGGGGGGGATCATAATTTTCATCATATTTGGACGTTTCAAAGACATTATTTCTTCAACAATTTTTCTGCCTATTCTTTTCTTTCTTGTNATATACATATATATATATTTACACACACACACATATATATAAATGAATCAGCTTGATACTGTCTCACCATTCATTGAAGTTTTCCACACCCTCAATTATTTCCATTCTCTTTGAGAAAAAATGATTTCCATTCTTATATATTCAAATTTATCAATCATTTTCTCTGTGCTGTTTAATGTGCTTTTAATCTCATTTAGTGGATTTTTATTCCATAAGATAAACTTTTCAGTTCCAGAAGTTTCTTTTGGTTCTCCACAGTCTTCCATTTCTTTCTTTTTTAAAATATTCTTGTGTTTTATTTTATTTTATTTATTTCTGTATGTGTATGAATGTACTGTCTGCATGTAGATTTGTGCGCCTGTGTCGTACAATGCCGCGGAGGTCAGAAGAGGGTGTTGGATTCCCCTGGAACTGGAGTTCTCCTGGAATTGGAGTTACAGATGGTTCTTAGCCGCCATGTGGGTGCTGGGGATCAAACCCGGGTCCTCTGCAAGAGCAGTCGGTGCTCTTAACCGCTAGGCTATCTCTCCAGCCCCTCTTATGTTTTTATTTATATATATTTTATTGATTCAAGAATTTCCAACAATATATTTTTGTCATATTCAGGCCCCTGTTCACTCCCACTTTGCTACAGTCTCCCCATTTCTTTATTCATTATATTTATACTTTTTTTTAAATCTTTCAACATAGTTTCCGAGTTTCCTTAAAGTCCTTTTCTGCTAATTCTCTGGTTCTGCTTCTAGTGACTAACTTCCTCCTAGCTGCAGGTCACATTTTAGTGCTTCCTTAGCATATCTAATTTAGGGGTACTAGATCTTTTAATAATTACATTGTTGAGTATCTAGATTTTGATGTTTTCCTTCAAGGAGAATTCAAGCTTACAAACAGTGAAATTATTGTTGCATAACTAATTTTCAAGTTCTAGTTTTATGTTTTGTGCAGATGGGATTTGTATAACCTTTACTGTAAGGCTACTTAACCCTGCTACTAGAATAAGAGCACTTTAGGCTCTCTACTGTATGCACAGGGCATTAAAGAAAGTCTCACAAATCTTCCTGTAGAAAGTCAAATGTCTTTTAGCCTTTTATGGGCCCATGACTTTACACATGCACAGATTACTATTCAGGCAATAGTGATAGAAACATCTATGCAGATTTCTGCAACTAGTTTTCTGAGTAGTTCCCCATGTCTAAATAATCTGTTTCACCAATTCCTTTTAGCCCTCCCTTTCAGCAAGATTACAGGCTCTCAGGTATTTAAATTACCTCCAGACAAAAATCCAGGGTGAATATAAAGATCATTTCATGCAGTGGTCCTCTAGCTTCCAGAAACTGCAGGCCTATATGCCTGTTGCCCAATGTCTGAATACATGTTTTTCATGTATTTTGTCTGGCTTCCAGTTAGTTATAAGAAATGTGACTTGGAAAGCAACCAGTTCTTTCATGAAGAGAAGTGGAAGTCTTAAAGCCTTTTAACCCCGAGTCACTTTAAGGGTCAAGCTCTATGGTAGGTTTCACATCTGAAATGTGGAAAAACTTTCCACAAATAATAGAAGATTACTGCCAGCAGGAAAATGGTTTAGAAGGGAGAAGGCAAAGGGACAGATCTCTTCAGCATTGACAGGTGGTGAAGAATACGAAGTGACTCAACCAATTTCAGGAGCAACACACTTCTCAAACCCAAAGGTTAGAGATGTCACTGTTAAAAAATTTCACAGCAGAAACTTTAACGTCCAAAGTAATGAAATAAGAAAAAAATCAAAGCACTCAGGTAGAAATTGAATTTGACAAAAGTGTCAGTTAACAGCCACACTGATATTTCCTTCTTTAAGCCTCGGCCAAAAATAGATCACTTTCTATTATACTTCCACGAGTTAAAAAAATAAATAAAATCTCAACAATCTCATTCACAATGCCAGAAATCCTTGAAGAAGTTCTCAGTAATCATGAGGTATGTCTGATGTATATGTCTTTTGTTATGGCTATTTTTAAAGGGTTGTTTTTCTTAGCTATAAGATTTAAACAAACTTACATCTGAGTTATTTGCCTCACTATGACCAGAGATAACAGAACAAATCTTGTGATAACAATGTCCTATCTATAGAGAAGTCATCTAAGAAGAACTTCATATGAAGGAAACCAGATATACCCTTACTACAAAACAGAAAAAAATAATCTGAAAATACCACTGCATTATCATATCCCAAAATTCATTCAAAAACTCCCCACTAACACATCAGGCAACACCACAATAGTTCAATACCCACTGAATAAACTGAGTTGCCTTCTAATATGAGAGACAAAGCCCAAAGTAAATTTCCATAGAACATTAGAATAGGGGTTGGAGAGATGGCTCAGTAGGTAAGAGTACTGGTTGCTCTTGTAGAGGACTCAGGTTCTATTCCCAGTACCCACATAGCCGCTAACAACATCCATAACTCCGGTTCCCAAGAAATGCGATTCCCTCCTCTGACATTCACGGGCATTGCACGACATGGGTGCACTTACATGCCTACAGGCAAGGCACTCACACACATTTTATATATTAAAAAGAACATTAGGATAGCAATGCAGGCATGTGACAAAACAAAATGCGTGAATGACACTGGCTGAGAAGTCAAGGCAGGAAGACAGTAAAGTGCAGATACTTGCTTACCTATAAAGCAAACCTTCTCACTTTACCCTTTTTAAAAGTAGTCCTATAGGGGCTGGAGAGATGGCCTAGTGGTTAAGAGCGCCGACTGCTCTTGCAGAGGACCCGGGTTCGATCCCCAGCACCCACATGGCAGCTGAGAACAATCTGTAACTCCAATCCCAGGAGAACTCCAGTTCCAGGGGAATCCGACACCCTCTTCTGACCTCTGCGGCATTGCACGACACGGGTGCACAAACCTACATGCAGATAGTACATCCATACACATACAAAAATAAATTACATTTTTTTTTTAAAAAGCAAGTATATAGTCCTGAAGTTGGGGGTCTGTTTTGATATTCTTAAATCATTTTATAGACTATGAGTTACTGAGATNGGGTGCACAAACCTACATGCAGACAGTACATTCATACAAATAAATAAATAAATAAATAAATAAATAAATAAATAAATAAATAAAATAATTTAAAAAGAGTTAAAAAAAAGAAAAAAAACATAGTGTTTAAAAAAAAGTAGTCCTATATAACTGCCTACTTCAAAGCCTACATCCTTCTTTGCAAACAAATTCAAAAGAAGCTAAACAAAGTGGTCAGCCTCCCTAGTAAGAAAAAAGAAAAAACAACAATAGTAGCCCGACCATCAACATCTATGTAAGAACTTCCTGTATATTTAAATCCTTGGGTTTAAAACGTCTCCATCTCAATGGCTAGGTACATGATAAATACAGATGAGTACATCATCTAAAAATAAGGGCAACCCACTCAGTTTAATCACAGTAGTGGAAGAAGAAAGCGTTAACTTGTCAGGCCTGGTGGCGCAGACCTATCATCTCAACTACTGAAAAGGCTGAGACAGAAGGGTTACAAGTTCAAGGCTTACCTGAGATACAGAGTGAGTTAATGACCAGCTAGCTAAGGCAACTAAGAACCCTTCTCAAAATACAAAGTAAAAAGAGAGCTGGGATATAATTCAGTAGTAAAGCGCTGAAGTAGTACATTAAAGGGTCTACTTTCTGTACCTAGAGGGACAGGATGGAAGGAAGGAGGGAGGCAGAAGTCAGGAAAGAATCATTTATTCAATGGCATGAAACAGAGGAATGGCAACATTAACTAGTTATAGAGAGCTAATTCATTAGAAATAAACCAACAAAATGAAGTGAAACTGAAATTCCTTTTATAGGAACACATTTGTAATTTTGTATTAGGAGAGTAAAAGTTCCAAATAAATATTTTATTCAAAACAGTTATTGTAGTAGACTACAAAAGCTATAATACATAAAAGTGTCTATCCCAATGCTTGGTTCAATGAAAAGGTTGCTTCCTTGTCATGCCAAATCTTTCTGGAAGATTACATTCAATTATGGAAATCTAGATTATAGATTTTAAACAAACTAGTTTTATTCTTTTGTAGTACACTGATACCTGCCCGTTCCCACATTCTCCAGTAAAGTAGTACTTTAATATAAGGCAAATAACAGATTGGAATAACTTGTAATGGCATCAACTTTCCATGTATGTGTATGTGTATGGTATGGGGAACTGAATCCAGGGGCTTGCACATGCTAGGCAAGCACTTTATCACTGTACCACAGCCCCAGCAAAACGTCAATTTTTTGTGTATTTCAACAGAAATTCTTTCCAAGCTAGAAGGAAGGCAACATTTAGTTCATTCAGTCTACAAAAATGATTGTCAATTCTAAATGTGATAAAGAGCCAGTCAATGGTGGCACACTTTTAATCCAAGTGTTCAGGCGGCTAAAGTAGGAGTATTAGTTGTAGGCCAAACAGAACTACATACTACTATCTCAAATGCATAGAAGAAAAAGGAAAATGTGACTAACAAACCAATTGAGAAAGCTTCTATTCTTGAATATGGCAATTTAAAAACTAATTTCAAAGCATAAAAGGAAAGTTATTTGAGATCAAGAAAACATTTCATTTTAAAATCCTACTTGTGTAAAAAAGTAAAAAAAGTATATCTATAAAAGCATTTTGAAAATGGCTAACATTCACTGACACACTGTGTTCCAAGCCTTTTGAAAGCAGTGTTTAAATACTACTTTTAAATTATCATAAAACTCTTATCTAGGATAAATAATCAGTTATCTCCCATTTTAAAGATGGTGAAACTAAAGTTCCAAGAGAATCTGTCACTTGTCACATAGCCATTAATAGGTGGGGAAAGATCTGGCTCTAAGTATAGTGGGTCTGGAGTCAACTCTGTCACATTGGATAGATGTATCTTTATGTATAGGTCAATGTGGTAGAGTGCTTGCCGAGTATATGTGAAGCCCTAAGTTCTGCTGCCAGCATTGAAAAAAAGATCATACTGTATGATTTTGTACAGTTTGCTTTTCAGTTGAATTATATAAACATTTTCTTACATGGTTAGTATTATTCCAAAGTATTTTAATGGCTCCATAATATTTCATCACAGAAGTGGTCCAAAATTTTAACTATTTCCCTCTTGTTAAAAAGTTGGAGAAAGCTGGAGAGATAGCCTAGCGGTTAAGAGCACCAACGCTCTTGCAGAGGACCCGGGTTTGATCCCCAGCACCCACATGGCGGCTGAGAACCGTTTGTAACTCCAATTCCAGGAGAACTCCAGTTCCAGGGGAATCCGAGACCCTCTTCTGACCTCCGCAGCATNGTGCCCCCCCCCCCACTGCCCCCCTGCCCCCAGACGGGGTCTCCTGTGTCCCGTGCTGGCCTCATCATGTGGTTGAGGATGACCTTGATTTTTCTATTTTTTTTTTTTGTCCTTTTTTGAGACAGGGTCTCCCTATAGCCCCAGCTGGTCTGGAACTCATAGAAATCCACCTACCTCTACCTCCCTAGTGCTGGGATTAAAGGTGTGCTCCACCACACCTGGCTGATTTTATTTTTGATTGCCTTACTGCTTCTGTTCAGATGCTAGAGTTACTGTGTATACCACCATACCAGCGTCTCACTGAATTGACCAGGCTAGCCTTGAAGTTGCTCTGTAGTCCAGGCAGGCCTTGGCCGTGGGTACTGCCTGCCTCAGTTTTCTTCCTAGTAGCTGAGATTACATGCCTGGTCTACTAGGGTAAACTTTCACCCAGTTTTACATTGAGTTGTGTATTTCCCTATTGCTGAGAGCTTTACGAGTTCTTAATGTATTTTGGCATACACCCACATGCACGCACTCTTTTTCTGTCTTTCATTTTTTTTGGTCTTTTTGAGACAGGGTTGTCTTCCTGTATCCCTGCTGGCCTGGAACTTGCTTTGTTGTAGACCAAGCTGGCCTCAAACTCAAAGAGATCCACCTGCCTCTGCCTCTGCCTCCCAAGTGCTAAAATTAGAGGCATGTGCCACCATGCCCAGCTTATTCTATGGTCATAATGCCCCCAAACTAAATGCATTAGAAGAGTATTTCTAAACAAAAATGTTTTCTTAAACACAGCAAAGTTAACTAGATATTTTTAAATATGGCTATTTTCATTGTCTCGGTATAAGACACTATAAAGCAAGAAATTTCATATAAAAGAATCAAAACTAAAATAAAAAAAAACTTCTGAGGATGTTTCTGCAAAAATGTTTTATTCCTAACTTTCTTTTATAGTCTGTCTGGCCATGCTCTCAAAAATTAAATCAATGTTGCCAAAACTATACAAGAATGTAAGGTCATGGCCCAAATAATGGAAAAGAAGGTAAGCCCTGCAGAGAGCTATCAGAGACAATCCTTTTTTGAGACCACCTTCCCAAGACTAACTTTTTAAAAGGGTCTAACAGAAGTAGCTGTTATAATTTAGTAATATAATGACATGAGCAAATTTTAAACTTCTTCAGTTTTCTTCACAGTACCCATCATTTTTTGTCTACCTGCTAGATTGTAGAGGACAGAGACCTAGTATTTAAATACCCATATCCCTAGCCTCAGCACATAAGGACTTTGTTAAAGGAAAATGAAATAATTTAATCTAAAAGACCTAGTAATTATATAAATCATATACGAGAACTTCACAGTTCAAAACACTGTGGCTTAGTAGGATAAAAGTGGTGAAACTGGGAAGGAAGACGAGGGGTACCAGAAGATAAGGCCCTAAGGTAAAACTTTACACACTAAAAGAACTCATCCAGCCAACTCCTTTTATTCTCAAACATGGATATTCAAAATGGAGGCCACTTGTATATGAGGAGTATTTGTAGGAATATTAATGCTAATGTTAATGTAAAATGTCTCCCGTAGGCTAATATGTCCGTACAGTGGGCCACTAGCTGGTGGTATTGTTTTAGGAGGCTGTGGAACCTTTGGGAGGTAAGGTCTAGCTGAAGGCAGTAGGTCACTTGTGGGAAGGCTTTGATGTGCATATTCAGCCCCCCCCCATTTTTTTGGTATCTTTGAGACATCCCCCCATTTTTTTTGGTATTGATATGCCCCCCCCCCAATTTTTTGGTATTTTTGAGACAGGCCCCTTTCTATTCCCTCTGTTTCCTGGTCCTCAAGAGATGTGAGCAAGGAGCCTAATGCCCCTTCCTCTACAGATGTCCTGGATCTGCCACCATGTTCAGCCATTACAGACTTATACCTCCTCGAACCATGAGCCAAAATAAATCCTTCCTCTCTTAAGTTGCTATTGGGTCGCAGCAATGAGAAAAGTACTAATACATAATCCAAAGACATTATCAATTTAAAAAAGATTTTGGAAAGTGCCATGTAGTAAATTCCTATTAATAAAGGTTGAACTATAATTGCCAATACAGTTATGCCCAATGAGACATCTACTAGGTACACAGCCTCTTAATATTTTTTGCTTAGATATCTGGTGGAATTAGGGTTGTTCTAAGTACTATGATTTGTTATAATAAATGTCATTTGGTACGTAGCTCTTGAAAGGATTCCATCCATATCTACAAAATAGAAGATTCTGGAGCTGATAAAGTGCATGACAAGAGATTGCACCCAGCTCAATCAAACCATTCAGGACAGGAAGAACATCAAGAAGGAAAATAAGAAGTAACATGCAGTGGGAACACACTATGACTTAAATACTATTGGGTATTTTCACATGTATTTTAACATTTATATCAAGAGTGGGTTACCTACATATAACTTACATTTTAGGTATAAAATTTAAAAATTAATTTAAAATTTCAAAAGACTACTTCACTTGCTTAAAACACTGATAGTATATGACAGATAGGACACTACTAACCAGGGCTGTTTGACTCCAAAGACAAAGAAAATGATTTTTCTTTCCAGAGATGAGCAAGCTTGTATATCATTTCCTCTATTGATATTTCACCCAGATATTTGCTTTACATAGGGGTTAAAATATATGAGCGTACTTCATGCCATCAAGAACCAAATTATCAAGGAGAAAGTTCTTAATCCACAGGAAAAGTTGTTTTTCAATCTGGGTAACACAGTTAAGTCTACCCCCTTGGTACAGGTGGGTAGAAAATATCATAGTTTATTAAGTATACACTGGATGAGATTTCAAAACATTTCTCAGACTCAAGTCATTACCATTCAGAAAACTCAACTTCTAGGACTCTCTATCTGATAAACATCCTGATTCAGGAATTCGCAGATAACTGATTAAGGAAGTCTGTTACTATTTTTTTTTAAAGAGTAATATATCTAGGCTAAATGAAATTTTCTTCCTAGAAAAACTTGTCTTAGCTCACTTGGGTTGCTACAATACAATACCATAAACTAGGTACCTTATAAACAAGGAAATTTTTTCTCATAGTTCTGTATACTATGAATTCAAAATAAAGGCAACAGCAGATTTAATATCCAGTGAGGTCCAGTCACTCATAGACACTTACTGTATGTTCACATGGTACATTAAGTCCTACTCATGAGACTCACATGAAAAGGCTATTAGATGATTAGCATCTCATTCAAATTGTACATCTTAATTTGATTCACATGGGGATTAAATTCAGTATATGAAGTTTGAGAAGATACAAGCATTCATATCATAGCATTTGGTAGGTGACCTTTTCCTTCATAGGAACAGAGCACTAAAGAAACTCTAATCAAAACAAAATAAAACGGGGCTGCAAGAAAATAGTTCCAAAGACACAATGTTCTAAGCGGACGTCAGTTAAATCAAAGTACGGAAGGTTCAGAGCAAGGGGAAAAAAAGAATAAGTCATCAAACTTCTGAGATAAAAATCTGACAGCAAAAGATAAAAGCAGGTAGTTAGAAAACATTCTTGAACTAGACCATAATGTAATGAAACTAAAACCTCAGTAACAGAATAAATCTTGGAAAGCACACAAATATGGGGAAATTAAACAAATGTTCTTAAGCAACAAATGGATCACAGAAGAAATTTCTTAAGGAAAAAAAAAAGACTTAGGAAAGAAGAAAATGGAAGCCAGGCAGCATAGCATATACATGTCTATACTTCCAGCACCTAGAATGTTGAGTTTGGAGACTTTTTTCTGAGTTTGAGCCCATCCCAGATGGGCCTAGACTATATAGAAGAACCTGTCTCCAGAAAAGAAAAACAGGGAAAAGAAAACAGGAAACAGCATATGCAAACGACATAAAAACAATCCTATTAGTGAATTAACAGCAGTAAACAGCTACGACAAAAATAAAACAAAGATCACATATAAGTAAGGATCTAGAAAAAGTAGAAGCAACTCCATCCATAGAAGAACACCTGATTCAACAAAATAACAACAACAACAAAGGATCAGAAAAGTTTTTTTTTTTTTGTTTTTTTTTTTTTGGTCTTTTCGAGACCGGGTCTCCTTGTAGCCCCAGCTGTCCTGGAACTCGCTCTGTAGACCAGGCTGGCCTTGAACTCACAAAGATCCACCTGTGTCTGCCTCCCAAGTGCTAGGATTAAAGGCATGCCCCACCACGCCTGGCCAGAAAAGATTTCTATGAATAATTGTAAGTTAATGAACTGGATGACTTAGAAGAAAGTGATACATTCCTAAAGATATAAAACACGCCAAGAGCAAGTCATGAAGAAATAGAAAATCTGAACAGATCAGTAATGAATAAAAAGATTAAAACAGTAATTTAAAAAAATCTTCCACTGAAAAGCAGACTAACTGATGTCACTGTTGAACTTAAACATTTGAAGAATAGCTAACATGGGCACAAGATACAAATCCTCAGGAAAATATTGGCAAAAGCAAATTCAGGAACACAGAAAAAAAAACTATCCATCATAATTAGTGAGCCTTGGCTACTATATTCAAAGATATTTCAACATACACAAATGAGATACACTACACCAGCAAAATGAAGGGTAAAATTTTAATGATTTGGCCAAGAGTGTGGCTCAGGGGTAGAGCGCTTGCCTAGCATGACAAAGCACATGCAAAAAAAATCATATGATCATCTAAATAGATCATGGCAAAAGTTTCAACGGATAAGGTATAGTTCTTAACAATGAAGATCATATATGGCAAAAACATAACTAACAATAATGTTCGTGAGTGAAACGGTTGAAAGGCATTTTTCTGTAGGCTCAAACAAGACAAAGATCCCTACTCTTACAACTTCTTTTCAACATAGTACTAAAGTTCCTAGCCAGAGCAGTTATAAAGAGAAACAGAGTAAAGGAAACAAAAAAGTAAAACTGTCGTCTGTTGATATTATAGTCTATGTAGGAAACTAAAAGGACCTTTTTTTTTTTTTTTTTTG
>VZQC01011686.1:487019-512655 GCA_009823505.1 Rhizomys pruinosus
AGCTTACATCTCCTGGGTCACAGTTCATCACTTAGGGAGCCCAAAGTAGGAACTCAGGGCAGGAACCTGGAGGCAGGAGCTGAAGCACAGGCCATGGAGGAATGCTGTTCACTGGCTTGCTCTCCTGGCTCATGCCCACCCTGCCTTCTTATACAGTACACAACAACCTGCCCAGGGTGGCACCACTCATTGTGGGCTGGGCCCTCCCACACTGCTCGACAAGCAAGACAATACTCCACTGATGTGGCCACAGGCCAATCCAATGGAGCCAATTCCCCAGTTGAGGCTCCCTCAACCCAGGTGTGTCAAGTTGACACTAAAGCTATCCAGCACACTTGGCATAAAATCTTCTAGTTCCATCCATTTACCTGCAAATTTCATGATATCATCTTTCTTTACCACTGCATAGAACTCTATTGTGTAGAGGTACCACATTTTCTCTATCCACTCATTGGTTGAGGGACACTTGGGTAGGTTCCAGCTCTTAGCTATTGTGAAGAGAGCTGCAATAAATATGGCTGTACATGTATCTCTGTGGTAGGAAGAGTCTGATGGATATATTCCCAGAAGTGGTATGGCTGAGTCAGGTGGTAGGCTCATTTTGAGTCTTTTAAGCGTTCTCCATACTGCTTTCCATAGTGGTTGTACAAGTTTGCATTCCACCAGCAGTGGATGAGTTTTCCCCTTTCCCCACACCCTCTCCAGCATTTGGTATCATTTGTTTTCTTGACCCTTGCCAGCCTTATCGGGGTGAGATGATATCTTAAAGTGTTTTAATTTGCATTTCCTTAATTAATTGGCAATTTTGAACACTTTTTAAAATATTTTATTTATTTTTTAAGGGATTCACAATATAAGAGCACAGTTGTTTTCAGATCACATTAACACTTCTCAGTTTGCCATACAATTAGGTAATTGGTGCTAGGATCCACAGATGAGGGATACCATTCATTGTTTGTTTTTCTGGGACTGTGTTACTTCACTTAGCATGATATCTTCTAGCTCCATACATTTACCTGCAAAGTTCATGATGTCATCTTTCTTTACCACTGCATAGAACTCCATGTGTAGATGTACCACATTTTCTCTATCCACGTCGGTTTAGGGGCACTTTGCTATTATGAAGAGAGCTGCCATAAACATGGCTGTGCATGTATCTCTGTGGTACGATGAGTCTTCCGGGTATATACCCAAGAGTCATATGACTGGGTCAGGGGACAAGCTCATTCTGAGTCTTCCAAGGGTTCCCCAGACTGCTTTCCATAGTGGCTGTAAGAGTTTACATCCCCACAACCTCTCCATCATTTGGAATCATTTGGTATAATTTGTTTTCTTGATCCTAGCCAGTCTTATCGGAGATATCTTAAAGTGTTTTTAATTTGCATTTCCTTAATTATTAGTGACGTTGAACATTTTTTAAGATGTTTCTCAGCTCTATTTCCTCACTTGTGAAGTCTCTGCTCAGCTCTTTACTCCATCTTTTGAGTGAGTGATTTGTTTACTTCTTTGGTTTTTGAGTAGTTTATATATTCTGGAGGTTAATGCTCTGTCAGATGTATCAGAAGGGAAGGTTTTCTCCCACTCTGTGGGTTTTCTCTTCACTTCCCTGATTGTTTCTTTTGCTGTGCAGAAACTTTTGAGTTTAATAAGGTCCCACTTGTCAATGGTCGACCTTATTTCCTGTGCAGCTGATGTCTGATTTAGAAAGTCTTTTCCTATGCCTATGTCTTGTAAGTTGCTGCCAAAAGTTTCTTCTATCACTTTCAGAGTTTTGAGTTTCACGTTGGAGTCTTTGATCCATTTGGAGTTAATTTTTGTACAGGGTGAGAGGCTGAGTTAGGGGTTTAATTTTATTCTATGAGTGGTGATCCAGTTTTGCCAACACCATTTGCTGAAGAAGCTGTCTTTCCTCCATTGATTCTTTTTGGGCCCCTTGTCAAATATGAGGTGTCTGAAATTGTATGTGCTCAAGTTTGGATCTTCAGTGTTGTTCCACTGGCGTACAGGTCTGTTTTTGTACCAGTACCAGGCTGTTTTTATGACTATAGCCCTGTAGTATAGTTTGATATTTGGTATAGAAATCCCCCTGTATTGCTCTTTTCATTCAGGGTTGCTTTGGCTATTCGGGGTCTTCTGTTGTTCCATATGAATTTAAGATTTTTTTTTTCCAAGCCTGTGAAGGTCCTTGGGTTTTTAATTGGAATTGCATTGAATCAATATATTAATTTGGGTAGAAAGGACATTTTTACTATATTAATTTTTCCATTCCATGAGGCATGGGAGGTCTTTCCATCCTCTGATGTCTTATTCAATCTCCTTCAGGAGTTTATAATTTTTGTTGTAGAGGTTTTTGGTATCTTTGGTTAGGTTCGTTCCTAGGGATTTTATTGTTTTTGAGGCTATTGTGATTGTGAAGGTCTCCTTGTATTCCTTCTTCAGTTGCTTGTTGTTGGTGTAAAGAAAGGCTACTGATTTTTCTGGGTTAATTTTGTATCCCCGCCACTTTACTGAAACTCCTAATCGTTCCTAGCTTTCTGGTGGAGTTTTTAGCATCTCTTAGGTAAACTATCATATTGTCTGCAAAAAGGGATAGTTTTATTTCCTCTTTTCCAATTAGTATTCCTTTAATTTTCTTTTTCTTGCCTTACTGCCCTAGCCAGTCTTTCAAGCACTATATTGAAGAGGAGTGGTGACAAGGGGCAGCCTTTTCAGGTTCCTACCTTTATGGAGAATCCTTCTAACTTTTCTCCATTTAGGATGATGCTGGCTATGGGTTTCTTATATATGGCTTTGATTATGTTGATGAATGATCCTTCCAGCCCAATTCGTCTAGTACTTTAATCATGAAGGGATGCTGGATTTTGTCAAAGGCTTTTTCTGCATCTACTGATGCAGAATGGACATTTTTACTATATTAATTTTTTCCAATCCATGAGCACAGGAGGTCTTTGCATCTTCTGATGTCTTCTTCAATCTCCTTTTTCAGGAGTTTATAATTTTTGTTGTAGAGATTTTTGGTGTCTTTGGTTAGGTTTGTTGAGTTGATGATCATGTGGTTTTTGTTCTTCAGTCCATTTATGTGCTTTATATTTACTGATTTTCATATGTTGAACCATCCCTGCTTCTCTGGTATGAATCCAACTTGATCATGGTCAATGATATTTTTGATATGGGTCTGTATACAGTTTGCAAGTATTTTGTTGAGAATTTTTGCATCTGAGTTCGTTAATGAGATGGGTCTGTAGTTCACTTTTTTGTTGCATCCTTGCCTGGTTTTAGTATGAGAGTGATGCTGGCTTCATAGAAGGAATTCAGGAGATCCCCCTCTGCTTGTATCCTTCAGAACGGTTTGAGTAATAATGGCTGTAAATCCTCTTTAAATGTTTCATAGAATTCTGCCGTGAAACCATCCGGACCTGGGCTTTTTTCAGTTGGGAAGTCTCTTGTTACATTTTCAATTTCTTCATATACTATGGGTCTGTTTAAGCTGTCAATCTCTTCTTGGTTTAGCTTTGGCAATTCCCCAGATTGTAGGTATTCATCCATTTCTCTTGGGTTTTCAAATTTTGTAGAGTATAGGTTTTTGAAGTATTCCCATATGATTGTCTGGATCTTTTCATTGTCTGTTGTGATATTTCCCCTTTCATCATGAATTCTATTTATTTGGAGTTGCTTTCTTTCTTTCTTTTGGTTAACTGGGCTAGGGTGCTGTCTATCTTGTTTATTCTCTCAAAGAACCAACTTTTGGATTCATTGATTTTTTTGTATTGTTTTCTTTGTTTCTATTTCATTAATTTCTGATCTTTGTTATTTCTTCCTGTTGCGTTTAGGGTTTATTTGTTGTTGTCTTTCAAGTGTTTTTAGCTGCAGTGTTAGCTCATTTATCTGTGCTCTTTCTGGTTTTTGGTTTTTTTTTTTAATGAAGGCACCCAGGGCTATAAACTTCCCTCTTAGGACTGCTTTTTTAAAGTGTCCCATAGGTTTTGTTGTGTTGTACTCTCATTGTCATTTAGTTCCAAGAATGCTGTTATTTCTTTATTTCCTCCTTGACCCATTCATTATTCAGGAGTGAGTTGTTTAGTCTCCATGTGTTCATGTAGGTAGCAGGCTTATCCTGGTGTTGATATTGAGCTTCATTGCACTATGCTCTGATACAATACATGAAATTATTTCAATTTTTTGTATTTCTTGAGGTTTTTTTCTGTGTCTAAGTATGTGGTCAGTTTTGGAGAATGTTCTGTGGGGTGCTGAGTAGAAAGTATATTCTCCAGTGCTTGAGTGGAATATTCGGAAGATGTCTATGAGGTCCATTTCCTGTATTGTATTGTTCAGCTCAGATCTCTCTCTGTTTATTCTTTGTCCGGTTGATCTGTCCAAAGGACTCAGTGGGGTTTTGAAGTCCCCTACTATGAGTGTGCTAGGGTTAATCTGTGCCTTGAAGAACCTCACTTTTTTTTTAATTTTTACATGTATTTTTATTTTTTAAATTGTCACACACAGTAAGAGTTTCCTTATGCACTTTCATACATACTTGGTTTGAGTTTATTTCACACCCACCCCTGTTCTTTCTCATTTCCCCAAAGACACATATTTTTACCTTTTAAGTTTTTTGTGGTCCTGGGGATCAAACCCAAGGCTTTAGGTAGGCTACACTTTTACCTCTTTTCAATGTTCAGAAGTATTAGGTGGTGTGTTTTAAATATTCTGCTGTCACACAAGCTTTCCAAAGGCTCTTCCTCCTAGAGAGAGAATGTGGACACTTGTTTACAGCCTCAGTGTCCTGTCTGCTTGTCCTTTCTCCTCACTTGCCTGAGTCAGCATGGCCTCCTTGGACTGCATCAAGGAGACCTCTTTTTCCCACCCCAGGGCCTTCACACTAGCTATGTCCTCTGCCAGCAGCTCTTCTCCAAGACACCTGCAACTCTGTTACTTCTCTTGAGCCTTTCATGTTGTGAATGGAAATGTCCCCCCATAGGCTCACATATCTGAACACTTTGTCCCCAGTTGGGGGCGCTGTTTGTGGAGGTCTAGGAGGTGTGGTCTTGCTGGAGGTAGCATGTCATTGGGGGTGGGGCTTGAGAGTTCATAGCCTGGCCCCACTTTCACTTTCCCTCTCTCTGCTTCCTGCCTGGGCTTAAAGATGTGAGCTATCAACTTTCTGTCCTGACTACCTTCTGACATTCCTTTTCCCCCACTATGGACTCTTACTCCCTCTGTAAGTAAGCCAAAATAATTCTTTTTTTCTATAAGGTACCTTGGTCATGGTATTTTATCACAGCAACAGAAAAGTAGCCAATATCCCTGTAAAGTACCTTCTCGGGAGTTCTTAGACACTTCAGCTCTACGTTTTACATACCCAGCTTTCATTTTTTTCTCATGAGAATGTAATGCTGTTTAACATTCTATATATTTTATTTTTATATTTCCTTATTACTTCCCCTGTTCATTATAGTGTAAGCTCCATTGGCTTAGAGATTTTTTCCACTTTTTATTTTTATTTTTTTAACAGTAAGTAATAAGTTATGAGTATAAGCATCCTTCACATAGAACCAATTTGCAAGCAGCTATGCCCAAACCTACACAGCCCATATCTCCCACCATCCAGCTGGTGGGACTATGTACAATCATGTTGATCAAATAAGTGTCCAGACTATGTTGCTGTAGTTTCACCATTCACCCCAATCACATCCCTTACACTCTACCATGCCCCCTCTTCTGCAGATTGTTCCCTAGGTTTAGAAAAGGGGTACTGGTTGACGAGAAGTAAAACAGTCTATTTTCTCTGGAGATGTCATTTTGGACTCTGATCAGTTCTGGCTATTTCCTTTCATGGGATGACAGTTTGTCCAGGTATAACCTCTCAATTCTACTAATGAAGCACATGCAATTAGATATACAGGTATTTAAACAGTACTAATTATTATGGTATGTTACTTTGGTATAGACACAGATGTTTGGATGGTATGTTAATCCATGAATTATATTTTTTTCTGTAAAAGATGACAAGGTCTTACTGTGGCTTATAACTTCTCCTAATCACTAGAGGATGTAAGCTTGTGGCATCATCCATGAATTATTCCTCCAAGGAGAGAGCTAATAGCCAATTAGATTTGGGATATACAGATACGTGGCTGCCACTGCTGCACAGTATTTCCAGGCAGGTAAGGTATAGCTGATGCTGATGGAGGAGTCTTGCTTGACTCAAGGAGACCAATTTTTGCTTTATTGGTTTAGTGGCCTTTGATAACACTCTCTGGTAGTCCAGAGACCAACTGTACACTTGCAAGTGCGGTCTCAATACATCTTTCCCATGCTTGCATCAGGTCTTCCACAGCAGGGACTTACCACCTCTCTTCTCGCAGGTATCCCAGTTTACAGGCAAGAAGCCGCCTTTACCTTTGCGGGGGGGGGGGCTTGATCCCCTGGCCAACATCTGTNGGTTTATTCAGGCAGGCAGGTCTTGTCAGAACGGTTTATTCAGGCACATCTTTTCTCCTTCTCCAAGCTTCTCCCTCTAAGCCTCAGGTCTTTCCCTCTAAGCCTTCTCCCTTCTCCAAGCCTTCTCCTTCCTCAGGCAAGCAAGCTTCTCTCCTAAGACTAGAAAGGAGAGAGAGAGTCCCTCTATCTAGAAAGTCCCTCTCTTTATCCACCTTCCCAGCCCAGGTTGCGTGGCCTTAGTCTATTGGTATCATCTGGCCTGATCTTGTATACAGGGTGCACCTGCACAGCTCAAACGGTGAGCGTGACTTTACTTGGAGGTAGGAGGGAATCAGATGTTAGTCATAAAACTTTGCTAAAGTCTCGGGTGCCTTTTTAGGACTGTCGCCACACCCGCTCCCCACAGTGGCTGAAATTATATGTGCTCAGATTTGGATCTTCAGTTTTGTTCCATTGGTCAGCTAGTCTGTTTTTGTACCAGTACCAAGCTGTTTTTATGACTATAGCCCTGTAGTACAGTTTGAAGTCTGGTATAGAGATCACCCCTGTATTGCTCTTTTCATTCAGGGTTGTTTTGGCTATTCGGGGTCTTTTGTTTTTCCAAATGAAATTAAGGATTTTTTTTTCCAAGCCTTTGAAGAAACTCTTGGGGATTTTAATTGGGATTGCATTAAATCTGTAGAAGAGTTTGGGTAGAATGGACATTTTTACTATGTTTATTTTCCCAATCAATGAGCATGGGAGGTCTTTCCATCTTCTGAGGTCTTCCTCAATTTCCTTCTTCAGGGGTTTAAAAAAATTGTTTTTTACAGATCCTTGTTGTCTTTGGTTAGGTTACTAGGTATTTTAGTGTTTTTGAGGCCATTTTGAGTGGGAAGTTCTCCTTGTATTCCTTCTTCAGTTGTTTGTTGTTGGTGTAAAGAAAGGCTACTGATTTTTCTAATTTATTTTGTATCCTGTGACTTTACTAAAGCTTTTAATAGTTTCTAGGAGTTTTCTGGTGGAGTGCTTAGCATCCCTTAAATAAACGATCATATCATCAGCAAAAAGGGATATCTTGACGTCCTCTTTTCCAATTAAAACTCCTTTAATTTTCTTTTCTTGCCTTATTGCCCTAGCAAGGGTTTCAAGCACTATATTGAAAAGGAGTGGTGACAGGGGGCAGCCTTGAGTTCCTACCTTTAAGGGGAATGCTTTTGTTGTTTCCCCATTTAGGATGATATTGGCTATGGGTTTCCTGTATATGGCCTTGATTATATTGAGGAATGATCCCTCCAATCCAATTCCCTCTAGGACTTTAAGCATGAAGGGATGCTGGATTTTGTCAAAGGCTTTTTCCGCATCAATTGAGATTATTGTATGGTTTTTGTCTTTTAGTTCATTTATATGTTTGATGATATTTATTGATTTTCATATACTGAACCATCCCTGCATTTCTGGTATGAACCCAACTTGGTCATGGTGGATGATCTTCTTGATGTGGATCTGTATGCAATTTGCAAGTATTTTATTTAGAATTTTGGCATCTGTGTTCATGAAGGAGATAGGTCTATAGTTCTCCTTTTTGGTTGTGTCTTTGTCTGGTTTGGGTAATAGAGTAATGCTGGCTTCATAGAAAGATTCTGGGAGAACTCCCTCCATTTGTATCCTTCTAAACAACTTGAATAGTAATGATTGTAAGTCTTTTTGAAATATTTTATAGAATTCTGCCATGAAACCATCTGGGCCTGGGCTTTTCTTGGTTGGGAGGCTTCTTACTACATCTTCCATTTCTTCATATATTATTGGTCTATTTAAGCTGTTGCTCTCTTCTTGGTTGAGCTGTGGTGATTCCCAGGATTTCAGATATTCATCCACTTCTTCTAAGTTTTCAAACCTAGTAGAGTATTGGTTTTTGAAGTATTCACATATGATTGTCTGGATCTTTTCATTGTCTGTTTTGATGTTTCCCCTTTCATCACAGATTCTATTTATTTGGAGTTGTTCCTTCTTTCTTTTGGTTAACTGGGCTAGAGGTCTGTCTGTCTTGTTTATTCTTTCAAAGAACCAACTTTTGGATTCATTTTTTTTTTGTATAGTTTTTTTGTTTCTATTTCATTGATCTCTCCTCTGATTTTTGTTATTTCTTCTTGTCTGCTGCGTTTAGGGTTCATTTGTTGTTGTCCCCCAAGTATTTTTAGCTGCAGTGTTAGATCATTCACTTGTGCTTTCTTTTTTTTTTTTTTTTTCTTTTCTTTTTTTTATGTAGGCACTTAGGACTATAAATTTCCCTCTTAGAACTGCTTTTAAAGTATCCCAAAGGTTTTGTTGTGTTGTATTGTCATTTTTATTTAGTTCCATGAATGCTTTTATTTCTTTCTTAATTTCTTCTTTGACCCATTCATTATTCAGTAGTGTGTTGTTTAGTCTCCATGTGTTCTTGTAGGTGGCAGGGCTAATCCTGGTATTGATATTGAGCTTTATTGCACTGAGTTCTGATAGAATACATGAAATTATTTCAATCCATCTGTATTCCGGTTTATTCTGTGTCCCATTATGTGGTCAGTTTTGGAGAAGGTTCTGTGTGGTACTGAGTAGAAAGTATATTCTCTGGTGTTTGGGTGGAATATTTGGTAGATGTCTGTGAGGTCCACTTGGTGTACTGTATTGTTCAGTTCAGATGTCTCTCTGTTTATTCTTTGTCCAGTTGACCTATCCAAAGGGCTCAGTGGAGTATTGAAGTCCCCCCATTATTAGTGTGTTGGAATTAATCTGTGCCTTAAGGTCTTACAGGATTGTGTTTATAAAGTTGGGTGCACCAGAGTTTGGTGCATATATATTTATGATTGTGAAATCTTGATGGTTAATTGTTCCTTTGATAAGAATGTAATGGCCCTGTTTGTCTCTTCTAATTAGTTTTACTTTGAGGTCTATTTTTTCTGATATTAGAATGGCAGTTCCTGCTTGCTTTTTGGTTCCATTTGCTTGGAAATTTTTTTTTCCATCATTCCACTTTAAGTTGGTGCCTATCCTTGAGGGTGAGATGTGTTTCCTGTAGACAGCATATAGATGGATTCTGTTTCCTAATCCATTCTTCCAGTCTATGTCTTTTGATTGGGGAATTCAGCCCATTAATATTTAAGGTTATTATTGAGAGACATGTGTTGCTTCTTTTCATCCTATTTTCTGTTTGCATTATTGGTCTAGGTTTGTATTTTCATAGTTACACTTTTATTAGTCTCTCTCTCTCTCTCACTGTTTGGGAATAGTTGACCCTTTCTACTGTCCTTTGAATTGCTTTCAGTATTTTCTGAAGGGCTGGTTCCTGGACATATATTCTTTCATCTTTTTTATGTCGTGGAAGATTTTTCTTTCTCCTTCAACTATGATCAACATTTTTTCTGGGTATAGTAATCTGGGTTGGCATCTATAGTTGTTTAATACTGGGAATACTTTGGTCCACGTTCTTCTGGCTTTCATAGTTTGCACTGAAAAGTCTGCTGTAATTCTTATGGGTTTCCCTTTATATGTCATTTGTTGTTTTTCCTCTCATTGCTTTCAGTATTTTGTCTTTGTTTTGGGTGTCTAGAATTTTAACTATGATATGGCATGGGGAGTTTCTTTTCTGATCTTGTCTATTTGGGGTCCTATGTGCTTCTTGTATTTGTATGGGTTTGTCTATTTTTAGTTTGGGGAAATTTTCATCGATTATTCTGTTAAAGATCTGATCAATGCTATTCTCTTGAGATTCTTCTCCTTCCTCTATTCCTATGATGTGGAGGTTTGATCTTTTTATAGTGTCCCATATTTCCTGGTTGTTCAACTTTAGTGTATTTTTAAATTTTTCATAATCTTTGAGCTTTTTAGTTGCTCTTTGTTATCTTCCTGGTCTGATATTCTTTGTTCTGCTTCCTCCATTCTATTTCTGAGGCTTTTTCCTTTCCTTTATTCTTGTTTGGATGAGTGTTCTATTTCCTTTTTCATTTCACCCTGTGATTTCTTTAGTATTTCCATTTCCTTTTTGAGCTTCTCAATCTCTTCTTGGTGCTCCTTACTTCACTGTTTGGCTTCCTTTTTCAGTGTTTCTACTTCCTTCCGGAGTTTGTTTTTTTTTCTCCCTCTAGTTCTTTCAGGAGTTTGTCATTCTGTTCCTTTAGTTTTTTCCGAAGTTTGTCATTGTATCCCTCTAGGTCCTTTTTGAGTTTTTCATTCTCTCTCCTTAGTTCTCTGACTTCTTTATTTTCTTTAAATTTTCTGCAGAGGTCTGCAGTTATTCCTCTAAGATCTGTTTCTTGGGTCACCTCCAGGTGGATCCCACTGTAGCTATCTCCTGCAGGGTTGGTAGAGGTTGGTGTGGAATTATCCTTATCCTGCACCTTTCCCATGTTTTCCCTTCGCCGTGTCTCTGGCATGAGGGTTTCCCTTTTTTTTTTTTTTTTCTGTATTCCGATGCCAATCACAAATGTCTTTTCACTATGTTAGAGGCTGGTTTTGCTTGCCTCCTTCCAATGCTTTTTTTTTCTTTCCTCCTCCTTGTTTATGGAGTATTAATTGTCTACATTTCAGGTTTTCAATTTTGTTTATATATTGGATATTGGAAGTCTAAATCACTCTTCCCTTCCTGTTCTGAAGGCTCTCCAAGAAAATCCACATGGATACTCTCTCATCAATTCCACTTGGGGGGGTATGCCTGACTTAGCCCGTGCCCCACTACCTGTCTGGAGCGAGTGCTGGGCTCCTAAAGCACAGGAGCCCCACACACAAAGAGACAATGGTGCCAAACCAAACCCACCCAGCACCGGGTGCAAAGGCGAAGGGTGGCTCCGCCCAGACAGCCACATCCTACAAGGGTTTAGAGTTTTGACCCTTTTCCAGAAACCCAAGAATTTATCTACCCTAAAATCTACCTGTCTGGAGTGAGGTCCGGGCTCCTGTGCTTCATGAGCACCCCACACAAAGACACAATGGCACTGAACCAAACCCACCTGGCACCGGCTGCCTTGACCTCGCTTCTTTAAGAAACTCTTAGAACTGATCAATGAAAAGTTGTAGCATACAAAAATCAGCCAGTAGTGTCTCCATACACTAAAAGTGAACTATCTGAAAAGGAAAAGGAAAATTAAGACAAAAATCTCACTTATAATTCTAACAAAATTCTAAATATTTATATACAAATTTAACCAAGGAAGTAACACAGTATATACTAGCTACATTTCTTCTTGCTATGAAAAAATATGCCCATGAAAACTACTATAAGGAAGGGGATATCAGGGCTCACAGTGTGAGAATATAGCCCAACATGGTGGGGAAGGAATGGTGGGTCAGAGCAGCTCTAGCTGTGGAGGCAGACATGTGAAGCACCTGCTTCCACTGTCAAGAAGTAGAAAGCAATGAATGGTAGCACTCAGCTCACTATCTCCTTATTTAGTACAGGATCGCAGCCCATGGAATGGGGCCACCCCCCTCCCATGGTTGGTCTTCACTGATAAAAGTAAAATAAATGGACTATCTCATGTTCAAAGACTAGAAGAAATCATGTACCTGATACTCAAAGTGATCTACAGAGTCAATACTGCAGTATCATTTTCACAGAAATAGAAAAAACATAATCCTTCAATGTGTATTGAACAAATAATAAACAAATAATCAGAACAACATTGCAGAAGAACAGACTTGGAGGCATTGTGTTCTCTGAATTCAAAACATTACAAAGCATCTACGGTAAAAACAACATGTTACTGTCATAAATGCAGACACATTAACCCACAGAAGAGAGCATAACACCAAGAAATAACTCCACGCAGCCATGGCTATCCATCTTTTAAACAAAAGGGCTAAGAGTACACAGTGGGGGAATGGATGCCATCCTCCAAAAACGGCTTAAGAAAACTGGATAGCCAAAGGCAGAAGAATGAAATTATACCTTCATCAACACAAAAATCCCCCAAGTGAACATCAAGTTAAAGGAGGCAGAAAGACTATAAAAGCTGGAGGATGGGGAGGAGTGCTGTGAAATGCTATCTTCTGGACATGACATGACTATCACAATCATAAACTCATGGCATCTATGGTTACTACCCAGGACCTACACAAGATTAAGGCAGCGAAAACTCCAGTATAGATGTGCAAATGATCTCGAGGCTCCACTCCATACTGAGGAGCTACTGTCTATGGAAGGGAAAAAATTATTGCATTTGGAAGATGTGTCTACTGGTAGGTATTCGATGTTCTAGTGGATGGCCCTGCAAGCAGGCATGTAGGAGCAGAAATAAGTTTTTCATAAAAGAATAAAATACCACAGGATCTTAACTCATAGGTAAAATCTAATATAATTGAACTCATACAAAGAAAAGCACATCTTTAGTCCTAGGACTCAGAGGCAGAGGCAAGTGGATCTCTGTAAGTTCAAGGCCAGCCTGGTTTACAGAGTGAGTGCCAGGGCAGCTGGGGCTACAGGGAGACCCTATTTCAAAAAAGGTAAAAAAAAAAAAAAAAGGTAAAACAATGGCGATCACCAGTGACTGGTAGAGGAAAAAGACAGAGGGAAGATAGATTTCTTGGTCAAAGACTACTAAGTTATGGAGGAATAGTTTCTATGATCTACTGCACAGTAGACTGTCCATCTACCAACTATAATAATGTATTATATATTTCTCAGTTACTAAGAGTAAATTTCATGACTTATAATAAAAAATGACAGATAAGCCTGGATAATGAATATGTTAATTTTCTTGATTATGTCACATTGCAAAATATATCAAAACATCACCTTGAACTCAATAATTGCATGAATGATGGTCTGACAACCAAAATTAATAACAGTAGCCAGGTGTGGTGATGCACACCTGCAATCTCAATATTCAGGCTGAGATGGAAAGATTGTGAGTTTGAGGTCAGTCTTGACCGCAGAGTAATACCTGGTCTCTCAACACAAAAATCAAACAAAAAAGAATGAATTTTATTTTTTTAATTCAAAGTAAAGTGACTTTGAATTAAAGGGAATATACTTTATGCTAAAGCAAAAGGTAATTACAAAGAAATATATCATAAATTATTATTTGTAATGTGACTAGAGCTAGTCCTAGGCTTTAGTCAACACAGAGAGAAACAACACTATTTTATTTTTTGTTGTTGTTGTTGCTCTGCTAGCTAGTCTTTTAGAAAGCAGAAAATGTGTCTTTTAAACTCAGGAATTCAGGAATCTTCCTTGATGAAATCCAACATCAGAGTAGCTAGAAATTGTTATAAGGTGAGGGTGATGACCCTCAATGACAGGTTCATAAATCAAATTCCTTGGTGTATAATTTCTCAAGACATGAGACACACAAAAAAGAATGTGAACTTAGATGGAGCCAGATGACAAAAACTGGTCTTCCCTTAAATCCCTGACTCTTCTATCATACTATATTACCTATAGAAAGAGAATAGGGTGGAGAAGAGTGAACCATAGAACACACACATACGTGTGTGTGTGTGTGTGTGTGTGTGTGTGTGTGTGTATTATCAAGATTAGTTAAGGTCACAGAAAGTATCAAGGAATGAGTTGCCCAGAAGTCAGTCTGAAACTCAAGGCATTCTCCTAGGGGTCATCAGCAGTGACAACACAAGTGTGGTCCACCAGCATTGGCTCCTCTGGGAATATCACAGAAATTAAGACTTGGGCTTCATTCAAGACCTACTGAAATCTGAAACTCTGGGTGTAGGGTCAATAATCTGTTTTCAAAAGTCCTCTGAGTGATTTTTCATATACAGCTAACTTTCAGGAGCACTGACACCTGGAAAAAAGATCATCACACATTGGGGCTAGAAAGATGGTTCGGTGGTTAAGAGTGAGTACTGCTCTTGCAGTGGAGCCAAGTTTGGTTCCAAGAATCCACATCTGCAGCCTAAAACTACCAGTAACCCCAAGTCCAGATGATCTAATGCCTTCTTCTGGCCTCTGCAGGCCCTGCACTCATGTGGCATGCACACACACATAAAAATAAAAATGAATCCTTTTGGAAGTTACCTATGAAGTATACAGAAATATCTATTCTCTTAAGGTAGGAAGTATAAAGACAAAATTTCTCTTCTATAATTGGGCTGAGATGCTTGGTTAAGTCACTCACAGTTCTGAATTTGGTATGTATACAAACACAACTAATACTTTATATGGTAAGGCTATTGAACAACTCATTGAACCTCCCTAAGGATGGGTCTTTTGCTGTGAGAAGGGTATAATCTTCGATTAAATAAGGGTAAAAAAACATTCTACCAAAATTCTCCTATGTTATAGTAAACAATAAATGGTAGGGTGATGCAGCTTCTTATTGAATCAGTTTTTGTGGCTTCTGTAAATGTGTATCTCACAGGGACAGTTTCGAACCTCCAAGTGTCCTGGAAGAAGTGTGGTATATCCTATAACCAAAGCACAACATTGTGACAATCTAAGGATACTCCATGTCCTATACTATGGAGGCAAAGAAATGTCAGAGAAAGATTATTTGGCACACTAGAGTTAAAGCAGTGAGGAAACAAGGCAGGAGCAAAGCAGAGATTGCTGGCAATGTGAGAATTGCCGGCAATGACAATGGCAGGGCTAAACATGCTGGAAAAGACGTTCTTATATACCTAGTATCCATATTTATCAAACAAAAACCGCATAGAGTCTCATAAATATAAGACACTTATGGACACATTGAGATAAAATGAAATAGTCTGTCCTGGGAAATCCAGAGTGTATAGTACTGTCGGCAAATGGTCTATTTTTAAAAGAGCCCAATACCAGCATGGCTGTAGAAGTCCAGCATTTCACAATACCCTTATGGAGTCTCTGGCTATGACTCACTCTGAGTGATGGTGGCTATAAGGGCACATGACCCATAAAAATCAGAGCATATGTGAAAAGTTACTTAAGGTCATATCACTTTCAACTCACTCTCCAAGCTCATTCTGTTTTCATAAATTCTCTAGCTAACCTGGAGACCTCAGTAAAAAATATTTCTTTTTTTTTTTCTGTAAAGGTAAAAATTTTCTTTTTTATTATTACTATTTTTTGTGCTTTTATTGATGTTTTGTGTATTTCAGACATCATTTTTCAATTCAGTTCATGCATATTCCCCTTTAAAAGGTTCGCTGGGTACGGTGGCACATGCCTTTAATCCTAGCACTCAGGAGGCAGAGGCAGGCAGATCTCTGTGAGTTCAAGGCCAGGCTGGTCTACAGCATGAACTTCAAGCCAGCTGAGACTTAAAAGGGAGACCCTGTCCCAAAAATATCAGAAATAAATAAATAAATAAATAAATAAATAAATAAATAAATGGTTCCAGGGCTGGAGAGACAGCTCAGTGGTTATGGGAGCATAATGCTCTTCAAGAATTCGGTTCCCAGTACCCTTATCAAGTGGCTCTAATTTGACAGCCTCTTCTGGACTCTCTGAGCACATGCACTAACACATGCAGAAACCCACAAACAAATATACATACACATACATAATTTAAGAGAAAATACATCTTAGAAGGAAACAGGTTTATCCCTAGAACCCTAGACTAGCTAGTATATACTATATTTTCCTACCAGTTCAACAACTACTTTGGCTTATTTCATTATCTCTGATTCTAATGTGGGCCAGAAGTCTCTTTAATAATAACTAATGTTTATAAAAATAAAATAATAACTAATGTTTATAAGTTAATAGTTTCTGGAGAACCATCAGGTAGCTGCATAAATTTTTCGACCACTTGTTACAAAAATGGGACTGGTTAGGAGCTGACCTTGTCAATGACTCCATCAATTAAGAAACCTGCTGCTATTAATTTAATTGGAGAAATATGCATTTAAACAATTTGTCTTCTTGTGAAGGTAACTGGATTAAGAAAAACATAGGAACTACATCATCTAGAATTCAAACTTAAGAACAGGGTATCATAACAGAGGATAAAGGACAAGCTACCTCTTATTTTTGTGTCATGTTTCCTTCCAAGAATGCACTTTACAAATAGAATCAAAGGGCAGAGGTGTTCTAACTAGTAGTCATTTAATCTGACTGAGACTAAGGGAGAGTCACTAAAGCAGAGGGTCTTTCCACTCTAGATTTAGCCCAATAAAAACTTATTAAGTTGTTCTGCTTTCTACTCTAACCCTGACTGAAAAAGAGAGGACATCTTGTAAAAGAAAGAACACCTATCAGGCCTCTTAGCACAGTGACAGTAATTGGAATGACTTATTCTCATTTCTACCTGGAGTTCTTTATCCCCTCTCAGATGAACAGGGAGTCCCTGGTCTTAGTTTCATCATTCTGGGGTAGAAATTAGTATATATACTCTTTCTCAGAATACCTCACCTCAATTTTTACTTACGCTTCAGAAATCTACTTGCACTGCCTTGTGCACAGTGGATCATGAACACTATACCCATGGGTGATTAATGTGTTACCTGGAGCCAAGTCAGAAGAAGTACGTGTTTCTGGTATAGCAGTCTCTACAATAAGACAGACTACAAAGAAAGCTAAGAGGTTTTCCTTACCCCCTTTTTTGTCAATAGACGGAGTTGGTTAGTGTATGTAAAAGGTCATCCCAAAACATAGCAAGAATCCAGATTGCACTTGATCAGGTCCATTTAATATAATTATTATGGGCTGGAGAAATGGCTCAGTAGTTGAGTGTATACTGCTCCTGCAGAGTACTTGAGGTTGGCTCCCAGCATGCAGGTTGGGTGGTTCACAATCATCTGTAACTCCAGCTCCAGGAGATCTGATACCCTCTTCTCACTTCTGCAGGCACCCACACTCATGCAAACGTACCTACACATATACATGTAATTAGGGAGGGGGACACGGGGCTAGATTTGATTTGTAATGTAATCTTGTATAAAAAAAATAAAAAATTTTAAATTAAAAATAAATAAAAATAAATCTCAAGAAAGAAAGAAAGAAAGAAAGAAAGAAAGAAAGAAAGAAAGAAAGAAAGAAAGAAACCGTTACTGAACATCTTCTCTACTATATGGCATGCACTGGAAGTCAAAAATGAAAAGCGGTCTCCTACCATCCCTTGTCTTCAGGAATTAGTGAGTAAAGGGGGGGAAAACTCAAAACCAGAATTCAGTATAAAGCAATACATGTTAAGAAAATAGCTATGAATGAGGAGTGTGAAGGCCACTTGCTCAGTATGCAAGTTTGGTAAGGAAAAGAGAGGATGGGGCTGAAGAGATGGCTCAGCAGTTAAGAGCACTGGATGTTCTTGCAGAAAACCCAGATTTGATTCCCAACACCCACATGGCAGCTAACAACCATCCCTAACTCCAGTTCCAGGGGATATAACACCCTCTTTCTGACTTCCATGGGCATGACCTGAGTACATTTACATCATGCAGGCAATACACTCACACACATAAAACAAAACATTTTAAAAAAGAGACGATCATTTTGGATAAAGCACCTTATATCCATAATATTTGTGTCTTAGAGCCATCGGAAGGTATAGATGAATCGAGTAAAAGGAAAAAGAAAGGCTAGAGGGCTACACCTTTCTTAGGGGACCAAGGCCTTGGGAGGGTAGTGGACTGAGGCCTTAGGACGGTAGAGAGTTTTCTCTCAGTACAGTACCTGATCACCCATACACTGACATTTATACCTTCACAGAACAATTGACTTGGTGGAGAAACAGGAAAAAAATAGGTCCCTACGAGCCATCTAGTAACACATGTAAGACATAATATATTCTCGACCAGTAGTATTTTTCTTCATTTATCCCCACAAGCTCTGCCAGAATTTCAGAGATTAGATTATATAGTAAAGAACTGACAGAAAGCTGGAGCTCGCCAATATATACCTGGAGGCAAAATTATAAACCATGGGCTACAGGGCTTCGACAGTGTGTGGCAGGCCAAGCTCTCTAAATTCCACTTGAAAATGGCAGAGCCCTTCTTTGGATGAATAGTCCTAGCCTACCATGAACCTCTGAACCATCACCCACATTATTAAGTTAAATTTCAAATGATGCCCTGTCTTTCCTGTTCTATTATTTGTACTGATTCGTTCCTCTCAAATCTAATTTTACAGTTAATCCTTGTGTAGACCAGAGCCCTCTCTCTAGGCTGTACTATTGCAACTATCTCCTTAACAATGAGTCAGTTTTATATGACTTTCCTCACTCTGATTCAACCATGTAGCGTTTACAGAATTCTTCAGTAGGTCAGAAAATGAAGTCAACAGGAGCAAACAGATGCTTTAATTTCAAGCCACTGCAATATTGCCTCTCTTGATTCAAGAATTCTCAAATAACTTCTTTACCCAATAGTTCTCTGAAACTAGTCACCAAGCCCTGTCCATAATCCTCATTGACGGGGTTGTCTAGTCTTCTTCAAAATCACATTCTAATCATTATGCTTTGAAACATAATTCAAACCCATGCATGAACAAATAAGTTCATTAACTGGAAAATGATCACTGTGCTCTGCCCATTCCTGTGCCTTATCAAATTTACTCAACCTTCCCCATGGCATTTCCCCTCTTTGAGTTTCCTACTTCTAGTATAAACCACTGCAGTAAATGCAATGGACCAAGATGGAGAAAGCATATAAACCCAGTTCACAGAATGAGGGAACAAGTCAAGAAAAGGAAGGGGATCATAGTACTAGGAAGCACTGTTGGCAAGTAAGTCTCTTACTAAACCAAGAATATTGACAAGTGACTATCTTTTCACTATAGATTTAAATACAAATTGCCATAATTGAACTGTACTTAGACACATATGTATATATGTATATTGGAGATATATAGAAATAGCATTATAAGCCGGGTGTGGTGGCGCACACCTTTAATCCTAGCACTTGGGAGGCAGAGACAGGCGGATCTTTGTGAGTTCAAGGCCAGCCTGGTCTACAAGGTGAGTTCCAGGACAGCTGGGGCTACAGGGAGACCCTGTCGCGAAAAGACCAAAAAAAAAAATAAATAGCATTATAAGAATTTATATTAAAGATTGACACATACATCACAGCCACAGAAATAGTCAGTTGTTTGGTTGAATAGAAAAGACAGTATATTTATATATACTCCAGTATGAGAGAAAGTTGGGAAATTATTTAATGCATATTGCAAGTCCACAGACCAAGATTACTATAAAATATGTTCTGTGTTCTTTTTTTAATAAAATATTTTATTTTTTGCGTGTGTTTCATACATCATTTCCTTGTCCAGTTTAGACACACTCCCTTTACCATGACCACACCCCATCCCAGTTCATGCATTCTTCCATACATGTCTTGCATCTTTTTCTCAGTCTTTTAAAAGTTTCTCTCTGCAGATATTTATTGTTTGGGCAGAAGTTAACTGTTTCAGTCAGTTCTTTGACCTAGTCCTTTTGTCATTGTTGTCTCCTCTCATTTGTATTGACCCAAAGTATGCTTACATATTCCCTCTCATTTGTATTGCTCCAAAGTATGCCTATATATATGTCACATATATTCCAAAATTATGACCTCTGAAAATAAACTGTATGCTTATTCCAAAAAAAATATGTATGTACAAACACACATAGCATAAATTTGCCCATCCTATTCACCACTATAAATGCTTGCCAAACAAAAAAGGCACTATTCTATGCTTTAAATTCCTATTCCTTTGCTATAAGCTGTCAAATACATACATGACATTCAAATGGTAATTGGCAGTAATCTTAAATATTAGCTGAATGAAAACTTACCCATCCAATTTCAGTGGGAAATCAATCTTTCATCACAAAAATTCTCAAGAACAGCATCCCTCATATTACAGCATTCTTACAATTGTACTGGAAGTTATACTGTAATTTACTTAGTATAGCCAAGAATTTATAGAATCATGATTCAGAGTTCACATGATCTGATTTTAGCGCTAATCCTGAAAAATAAAAGCTACTGGAATCAACCCAAAATGCTGTATTCCTGGAATACAGGTAAAAGCCTGTTCTAATTAACATTAGGTTAACAGGGATTTTTATGAAACATGCTTGGTCTCACACTGAACTTACAATCTTTTGGTTACAAAAAATTGTTTAGAGCAAATAATCAAGGAAAACAAATGTTTTCTCCAATTCTCTTCAAGTAATAGTCATTCCTTATAATGGAAAAATATTTATGTGCTATTAGTGAAGCAATTCTTACTTGATAATTCACTATGAACATCAGAACTGAAGAGCAATTTCTTCCACAGGTTTAGTCAATACAACTTCCACAATTATCTCCTTAAATTCTACACAAAAGCAAACATAACTGCCCAATATGGATGTCAAACAATTTATTCCTTTATAATAGGCTTAATCTTCAGAATAACACATTTTTTACCACTAATGTTATATATTTTAAATTGTCACTTTTTTATGACATGCTGATTGGTTGAATGGTTAGTCTATTAATTTTATTTACTAATATAAAGTCTACACTGAAGATGTATTTAACAAAACAGTACATTTCCATTCATCTTTGTGTGTTTCTTTCTGTGCTTTGTGAGCCATTTGTGCGTGTGTGTGTGTGTGTGTGTGTGTGTTTGTTTCTGTCTTTGTCTCCCCCTGTGTGTGTGTGCATGTGTGTGTGTGTGTGTGTGTGTGTGTGTGTTTATGTGTTTGTGGGTCTGTATGTCCCAGTGATGTAAGCATTAATGGAATGTTTGATATAAACTCATAGAACATTTCTAGTGCTTAACAGTAATGAAAAGGCCAGTCTTGAAAAAATGCAGTTTCTGTCATAAATTAATTATATATAGAATTTCAGAGCTGACAAAATCAGGGATTTTTAGGAGGTAAGATTTATGAAGCTTCTCCTTAAAGAGGAGAATGCATATAAAAGACTTTAGGCTTGTTCTGAATAGAGCTTGAAGTGCTTTCTTTGGCCCATAACAATATAAAAATCTTTGTATACACCAAGTCCTTAAAACACTCTTAAAAAGGATTATTATTCTTCTAACATTATAATATTCAGGGGAACTAAAACCCAACCACCTGCCTACAAACCGACAAGGAGTGCAGCTATTGTTTTATTTTTTTCTTCTTCTCAAAGTTATAATGCATCAAGCTTTTGAAACTGCAGCACCCCATCATTATTTGGTTTATTTCATAGCATACCCTTTTATCTCTTGCAAGAGTGGTATGTGTGGGTATTTTAATTCAAAATAATTTGAGTTTTAAGTTGTCAAGACATCTTCTTGAATTACTGAGAGGCAGATTTTAAAATTTACTGCTCTTAACTCCCTTAAGAAAAATTTCAACAAAAATTCTTTCAGTGCCTTTACACAAAAAATATCCTACCTAGATAATAGTCAAGTGGAGAAGACAAGAGAAGGGAAGGAAGAACAAAGATGAAAGACATTCACAATCCGATAACATGTAACAGTAGAAAATACACAATGAGGAGGGTGATGAAGGTACACTTAAGGAAGACATTTATGCCATTCCTGAAGGGAACAGCTTCAGAGTTTTAAAATGGAACACCAATGCCAAGGTGCAGAATTTGAATGTATACTCCATTATCACACATATGATTTTCATATATGTTTATAGAGATAAGCATGCAGAGAGGCTAAACCCAATTGATCTGATTGTATTCTACTTTCCAAGACATGTGCTTACAGGGCTGCATCCATCAAGAAAGCTTTTTGGTTTTGTAATTGACAAAAAGGTAAAATATGTTCCCAGTGGCTATGAATACACAGGTATGTCCTGGTTTTTGCCTAACAGGTGAATGGATAAATACAGTGTTCCCTTGAGATGATGGAGTAATATTTAGCACTTAACAAGAAATACACTAGCAGGCCAATGGGAAGACATGGAAGAAATTAAAATGTAAAATAATATGTGAAAGAAGCCAATATGAAAAGGCTTCCTACTGAATGATCTCAATCACATGGTGTTCTGGAAAAGGCCAAACTATGCAAAAAGCAAAAACTGTCTCGGATTACCATGGGGGAGAGGGAAGATGAATAGGTAGAGCACAGAGGAGCATTTGGACAGTGGAAACATTCTGTATGAAACTACAGTGGTAGATACTTATATTTGTTCAAGTCTGTAAAATGTATACCACCAACAGTGAGCCCCAAAGTAACTGTGAATTTGGGGTAATAATTTTTCAATTCAGGCCAATCAATTTTAGCAAATGTACTACTGTAGTGAGTGATCCTGATAACGAAGTCTACGTATCTGTTGGGACAGGGACCATGAGGTATCGTTCTATATCTTCCTCTCACTTGTTGTGAAGTAAAACTACCCTAAAAATAAAATGTTAGAAAAGCAACTCCAAATTAACTGTTAACTACAGAAAAGAACATGAAGAGTAAAAAAAAAAGTTTTACATAAATGTTAGTATGTGCATAGACTCCCTCTGTAAACACACATAAGAAACTCGAACCAACAATGGATGACTGTGAAAAGGGGAACTTGGCATTGAAAGAGAGAGGTGGGAGGGAAATTTGACATGACGTTTTCTTTTTTAATTTCTTTTTATTTATTTTTTTATGTGTATGAGTGTACTGTCTGCGTGTAGGTTTGTGCACCCGTGTCGTGCAATGCTGTGGAAGTCAGATGAGGGTGTTGGATTTCCCTGGAACAGGAGTTAAAGACGGTTCTTAGCCGCAATGTGGGTGCTGGAAATCGAATCCGGGTCCTCTGCAAGAGTAGTCGATGCTCTTAACCGCTCAGACATTTCTCCTGGGTCCACTGCAAGAGCAGTCAGTGCTCTTAACCGCTGAGCCACCTCTCCAGCCCCGACATTTTCTTAAGATATTTGAACTGCTATGTTTATATCATGGGCCTATACTAACTGTTACAAAACAGACCATTCTAGAGGCACACTTTTCCTGTTGTAAATTTTAAGGTACTGCTGCCATCTGACATATTGGCATTCACCCAATTTAGAAGGTCCAGAGATCATAGGATGACATTTTTGGAGATGGGTTTTGCACTGATCCTACAGTCTCAGTTCTTCTAGACTCAAGGATAATGGATCACTGTATTAGCTATATCTATCACAGTGACTGACACTGTAACAGAGACAGATTTTCATCAATTAATTGACCTATTAGCCTGACCACCTTTTTTGAACTACTTTTAGAACCTCAGACCCCAAAAAATTCTTTAGCAATGGCTCTGTCCCAGGAATGATAGTTTTAAAACTTAACTTCTCAAGAGCATGTCATTCTCAGGTCAAGAACTGTCTGACCCTAAGCATTAATGCTGAAAAAGATGCAAGCTTATTGTAATGAAGGCAGGCTTTCCTATGGAAATGTGAGTGACCAATAATTTTCATTAGCTAAAATGTCCTAACCACAGTCATCACTCTCGAACTTGTACAAGCTTTGTTTGGACTTCTAGAAGCCATTTATTTGTATTAGAGTTAGCTGATGTATAACTAAGTTCTTATTATAGACTATAAATTTTATAAGGGCAGGGAAGTCTTTGTATTGGTCAAAATATTCCTCACAGCAACTATTATGTAGGTCAATCATCTTTGAAGATAGTTCATTTCACTAATATATTTCAAACTTTAAAAATTAAGTAACTTTAAATATATAATTTAAAATGGAACTAATTTGCTTAAAATAGTATAGTGAAGCTAATATAGTATGGTGGTATTGTTACAAAGGCCATGAAAAGGATTTCACAAATGTATTATAGAAAGAAATTATACACTCAACAACTAACAAAGCTTTATCCCTTGAGGACATGACTTTGGCTTCATGGGTGGGAGACCAGCACTCTGTGTATTAAAATGGCTTCCCTTCTCTCTCCAACAACCATAGAAGCCAGATTCTAAGCTGAAACATTACTACAAAATTGCTACACTATCTTCTCTTTAAACTTCGTAAACAAATGCTAAATAAGGAGAATAAGATCCCTAGAGGAAGAGGGAAGAAGTAGGCTCTCAGGAGAGCAAAACTTCAATAGCTTCCTGCTAGCAAGGAATCCTGCTTTGTCAGCTAAGACATCCCTAATCCTGATGGTCAGCCCCAAAAGTATGCAGCCAGTTCAAGATCCATTCAAAACTATTCAGAGTTTGTATTGTTTTGTCTGTCACATTATTTTCCTTATATAAGCAGAACTGAAAACAAGTCAAAGGAGAATTGGTTTTCTTCTCATAGGAACAAGTTAACAATGTTCTGACACAAATTATAATATCACTTTTCATATAGAACTTTATTCATATATTCATCAGTTAAGTTAGGTAATATAAGGTCCAAGAAATTATACTAAAACTCTATTACAATTCTTAATTATTTAAAATTAAAATAACATACAATTCTTTTTCACATTATAATCCATAATTTCCTTTAATACTGTCTTGATGAGGGCAAAATATATAGCTTATCTATCTTTGAATATTTTGTATTGGCCTGAACATAGTGATTTCTAAAGAAACAGTTATTTAAAATTAATGTTTTCAAGGTTACTTTAATCTTCTTGTTGACTGGTAGCTTACTTCTAATTTTTAGATACTGCTTAAAAGACTTAATGCTGTAGCTTTACTGGTAGAGTACTTACCTAGTATTCACCAAGCCTGGGTTCAGTCCCCCAAAGACTCAACAATGTTTTATTGTTTTGCCACACTTCATTTCAAAATTAACATTCCCAGTGAGGGAAATATTTATATTTCAATAAAAAATACTGAAAAAAATTACTGGTTGCTGTATAACTCAGGTGATGAACATCAATAAAGAAACTGTAAGATGTTAAAAAATAACTTTACCCACAGTTTCTCCATATTCCACCTGAGCTAAAAATAATTTTCTGTCTCTTATAAGTATACATTTTTTATGATAGACATTACACATCAAACTGAAGTCAAACTTTTTTCTCAAAGAAAGGGAAGCTCAGAAACTTTTAAATGTCTTCATCATCTTAATTTAAGGGGTATCATGAAATTATTAAATATATTAATTTCATTATGAAAATAAATACATGTCATCGAGCACTTAGGACAACTGGGATATCTTATAAAAGATATCAACATTTGAGTATTATAACTCCTACAACATTAAACATTAAAATATACATCAACTTGCTATGTAATTTAGGAATGTAAAGTAATATTTCTTTTTACCTGCAACTCTACTATTAAAATGAGGCAGGCTGCCGGGCGTGGTGGCACACGCCTTTAATCCTAGCACTTGGGAGGAAGAGGCAGGCGGACTTTGTGAGTTCAAGGCCACCCTGGTCTACAAAGTGAGTTCCAGGACAGCTGGGGCTACAGGGAGACCCTGTCTCGAAAAGACCAAAAA
>VZQC01011686.1:512664-524462 GCA_009823505.1 Rhizomys pruinosus
AAAAAAAAAAAAAAAAAAAAAAAAATGAGGCAGGCGGATCTTTGTGAGTTCAAGGCCAGCCTGGTCTACAGAGTGAGTTCCAGGCCAGCTGGGGCTCCAGGGAGACCCTGTCTCAAAAAGACCAAAAAAATAAATAAAATGTGAATCCCTAAACATGTTTTGTAATTAACCTATAGTTTATTTTCAGATGTCATAATTTTGGTATATGTGTGAAGTGTACATATGCATATTTTGGAGCAATATAAAAGTAAAGGGAACAACAACAAAACGACTAGTTCAAAGAACTGACCGAAACAGTAAACTTCTGCCCAAAACATTTAACTTCTGCATCGAAAAACTTTAAAAAGACTGAAAAAAAGATGCAAGATATGTATGGCAGAATGTATGAGTTCTGGTGGGGTGGAGGACATGGAGGGAGCATGGATCTAAATTTGATTAAGAAATTTTGTATGAAATGCACAAAAGTTCCCCAAAAAATAAGAAAAAAAATCAACATTTGAGTATTGTAACTCCTATAACACTAAAAAAGTGCACTGAGAAAAAGCAAGCAAAAAATCAATGCTCTTCAAAAAGAGTTTTATCAACTTAAAATGAACACAAATTCTTAATTTTAATGTTCTGAGAATTCGTGATTGTGGACTTTTAAATATTTTATTAAAACTTATCTAGAAACAAACTAAAACATTTACTTAGGCAAAATACTTGCACCTATTTACAACACATGAATCAAATAAGGCTTAATTTTAGAAATAATTTATAACTTTATTCTCAGAATCTAGATTTTGAGCACATGCAAAAGCACTGAGATTCTAATGCTAAATACCAATTCATTTTCTTAAGGACTACCCTGAAAATTATAATTAACATCCTAAATATGTTCCAGATTATTGCAACCAATGTCAGAAATATATAAAACAAATCTTGGCCGGGTGCGGTGGCGCATGCCTTTAATCCCAGCACTTGGGAGGCAGAGGCAGGCGGATCTCTGTGAGTTCAAGGCCAGCCTGGTCTACACAGTGAGTTCCAGGCCAGCTGGGACTAAAGGGAGACTGTCTCAGGGGATCCAAGGCCCCACAAAAGGTAAAGGATCCTTGCCTCTAAACTGGGATACCTGCAAGAAGAGAGGCGATAAGGCCCTGCTGCCGAAGACCTGACGTTAACATGGGAAAGATGTATTGAGACCACACATGCAAATGTACAGATGGCCTCTGGAACAGCAGAGAGTGTTACCAAAGGCCACTCAACCAATAAAGCAAATACGGGTCTCCCTGAGTCAAGCAAGACTCCATCGTCAGCACCAGCTACACCCTGCCTGCCTGGAAATACTGCAGAGTATTTCCTGGAAATAGTGCAGCAGAGGCAACCATATGCCTGTATATCCCAAACCTAATTGGCTATTGGCTCTCTCCTTGGAGGCATAACCCATGGCTGATGCCACAAGCTTACAGCCTCTACAGGTTAGGAGATGTTATAAGCCACAGTAAGACCCTGTCATATTTAACAGGAAAAAATGTAATTCATGGATTAACATATCATCCAAACATATGTGTCTACACCAAAGTAACCAACTATAACTATTAGTGCTCTTTAAATACCTATATATCTAACTACTTGTGCTTTATTAGTAGGATCGAAAGGTTATTCCTGGACAAACTGTCAGCCCATGAAAGGAAACAGCCAGAATTGACCAGAGTCCAAGACAACAGCTCCAGAGAGAGTGGACTGTTTTGCTTCTCATCCACCTGTGCCCCTTTCCTAAGCCTAGGGAACAATCTGCGGATGGGAGAGGGGGCATGGTAGAAATTGTAAGGGCTGTGATTGGGGTGAATGGTGAAATAACAGCAATGGTAGTCTGGACACTCATTTGAAATCAACTTTGATTGAACATACAAGCCCCCTGCCCCCCCTTGCTGGATGGTTGGGCTGTGGGGTTTGGGCACAAACCCTGCAAATTGGTTTCATATAAGGATGCTTGTACTCATTGATCAGCCACTTATACTAAAAAATGAAAAAAAAAAACTGGAGAAAGAGTTGTCAGGACAGTTATGCAGAGTGCATGATCTGGGGATGGGGTGGGGGTAGAGGGGGAAGGTAAAGGGAAATATGCCCTGATCGAATTGGAAAATGATGTATGAAGGTACAAAGCACCAATAAAAAAAAAATTTTAAAAAATACAAAAAAATAGATTAATAGATAGATCGATCGATCGATCCATCGATCCTCCTTTCCTCTATATTTGTTCATTACCACCAATCTCACTGGTGCTATGTTATCATCCAATTTTTTTTCCTGAGATAAGAAAGGTCTCTATAGCCCAGGCTGGCCTTATGCTTACTGCATAGCCTAGACTGTCCTTGATGTTGATTCTCTTGCCTCTGCTTCCCTAATATTGGGATCGCAACTGTGTTAATATATAGCCTCAACAACGCTGACTAATCCCTTCCATATTATAAGTAACGAAGCCTGTCAAGCGTTTATATGAAATGCTTTACACACAACTGCGGTCTTAATAAATCCAAGAATTTAAATAAAAATAAAGATGATTTTATATTTTCTTTTTTAACCTATGTAGTTATATTTACCAGTGTCCTGTTGTTTTCATTGTGTGCCTTCTACAGATATTCTTCAACTTATGGTATGATTACATCCTAATAAACCCATCATAATTTGAAAAACATTGTAAGTCAAAATTACATTAAATTCAACTAGCCTACCAAACATCATAGCTTAGCAACACAGAACACTATAGAGTCATGGTTGTTTTACCTCAATTTCACTGCTCACTTGGGAATTTTTAGCTACTACAAAAACCCCTGATATACCCCCTGAAAGGGCATAGTATTAAGATATAACTTAGCCTGGTAAAAAGCTCCAAATTCAAATTCAAAGCAATGTTTCTAGTGCATATGATAGTATATATATTAGTAAATATAATAATATAGATATATCTAATCACTTTGGGCACTAACTAATGTCAAAAAGGTGAGAGATGACCCCCCCGGTAAAATCTGGATAATATGTACAGTTTCCTTCCATTTCAATCTGAAGGATACCTTTTGATATTTCTTAGAGAACAGACAGCAAATGATTCCCAGTTTTTATTTCTCTGAGAATGTCCTAATTATCTTATGTTTATGAAAGATATCCTTACTAGACATAGAATTCCTGGTTAAAAATTCCATTTATTTCCACATTTTGACCATTTCTTTCTACTGCTACTGCTACTTCTTACTCTCTAGTAAACGTCGGCCCTTCTGGTCAGAATTTCAGATGAGGAAATTAATCTGTTAATCATCCAATTGAGAGCCGTGGGTGTGATGAGTTGCTTTCTTTTACCTGACCAGATTCTTTTGCTTTTTATCTTCAAACAACAATTTTAACATCATTTTTCAGTTTATCCTAATGTGAGCTCACTGAGCGTCTTGAATTTGTAGATTTCACACTTTTAGAAATGAAACAGTTAGCTGTTTACTCATATCAAATAGTCTGCTTTATCCCCTAATTCTTTGAACATTATGAAACCCTGTTGGTCCTGTGAATTATTCAAATATATCATTCTTCAACTGTCATTTTTTTTCTTCTTTTAGACTTGCCTGTTCCTTATATATGATCATCTAAGCTAACTGTCAAAATTTCTTGATTCTGTCAGGTGTGGTAGTACACAAACACGACTTTAATTAAAGCAGCTCTCAGGAGCAAGAGGCAGGTGGATTTGATATGTTCAAGGCCAGCCAGGATACATAAGTGACAGGTACCCTGCCCCAATAAATTAAAATATGATTTCTTGATGCTTCTCCCTGCTGATATATTTTTAGTGAAATTTTTACTTCAGTCATTATGTTTAACTCCAGATAGTAGTTGTTTCTTCATAATTTATCTTCATGTACTGTTATCTGGTGAGATACTACTCTAATACTTCTTTTAAATTAAGTTTTTTAAAATATACTGAATTAAAAAAAATGGGTTGTTGTTTTGGTTTTGTTTTTTGGTATTTTAGAGACAAAAAAGGGTCCTCCCTAGGCCCCACCAGCTGCCCTGGGACTTGTTACGTAGACCAGGCCTGCCTTGAACTCACAGAAGATCCGCCTGCCCCTGGCTCCCAAGTGCTAGGAATTAAAGGCATGCCACCATGGCCAGCCTTTTTTTTTTTTAAAGGTTGTGTGAATAAGCGCAATATCTGACCTTCTGCATAGGCAATTTCTACTGGCTTTCTACTTTTAAAAATTTTTCCACAAGATATTTCATTTATTGAGTTTGTGTAATAGATTTTTCTAGTTTTGCTTTTTTTTAATTTGTTTATTGTTCTGTATGTGTATGAAGGGACTGTCTGCATGCAAGTTTGGTGACCTGTGTCGTGCAATGCAGTGAGGGCAGAAGAGGGTGTGGGATGCCCCTGGAACTGGGAGTTCTCCTGGATTGGAGTTTCAGGCGGTTCCCAGCCGCCATGCGGGTGCTGGGATCAACCCGGGTCCTCTGTAGAGAGCGGTCCAGGTCTTCACCACTAGGCCATCTCGTCCAGCCCAATAATTGTTTCTTAATTAAACTTTTTTTTCATACATCATTTCTTCAGTCCANTATATATATATAATCACTTTGGCACTAACATAATGTCAAAAAGTTTAAGATGAACCCCTGTAATCTGGATAATATGTACAGTTTCCTTCCATTTCAATCTGAAGGATACCTTTTGATATTTCTTAGAGAACAGACAGCAAATGATTCCCAGTTTTTATTTCTCTGAGAATGTCCTAATTATCTTATGTTTATGAAAGATATCCTTACTAGACATAGAATTCCTGGTTAAAAATTCCATTTATTTCCACATTTTGACCATTTCTTTCTACTGCCCTTCTGGTCAGAATTTCAGATGAGAAATTATCTGTTAATCTCATTGAGAGCCCTTGGGTGTGATGAGTTTCTTTTCTTTTACTGACCAGATTCATTTTGCTTTTATCTTTCAACAATTTAACTATCTTTTTCAGTTTATCCTAATTTGAGCTCACTGAGCTTCTTGAATTTTGTAGATTCACACTTTTAGCAAATGTAAACATTTAGCTGTTACTCATTCAAATAGTCTGACTTTATCCCTAATTCTTGAACATTATGACCCTGTTGGTACCTGTGATATTATTCAATATCATTCTTCAACTGGTCATTTTTTTTTCTTCATTTTAGACTTTCTGTTCCTTATATATGATCATCTAAGCTAACTGTCAAAATTTCTTGATTCTGTCAGGTGTGGTAGTACACAACTTTAATTAAAGCACTCAGGAGCAAGAGGCAGGTGGATTTGATATGTTCAAGGCCAGCCAGGGATACATAGTGACACCCTGCCCCAATAAATTAAAATATGATTTCTTGATGCTTCTCCCTGCTGATATATTTTTAGTGAAATTTTTACTTCAGTCATTATGTTTAACTCCAGATAGTAGTTGTTTCTTCATAATTTATCTTCATGTACTGTTATCTGGTGAGATACTACTCTAATACTTCTTTTAAATAAGTTTTTTAAAATAATATCTGAATTAAAATGTTGGTTTGTTTTGGTTTTTTTTTTTGGCCTTTTTGAGACAGGGTCTCCCTGTAGCCCCAGCTGTCCTGGAACTCACTCTGTAGACCAGGCTGGCCTTGAACTCACAAAGATCCGCCTGCCTCTGCCTCCCAAGTGCTAGGATTAAAGGCATGTGCCACCATGCCAGGCTTTTTTTTTTTAAAGTGTTGTTTAATAAGCGCAATATCTGACCTTCTGCATAGGCAATTTCTACTGGCTTTCTACTTTTTAAAAATTTTTCACAAGATATTTCATTTATTATTTTTTTAATATATTTTTCTTTTTTTTAATTTTATTTATTTCTGTATGTGTATGAATGTACTGTCTGCATGCAAGTTTGTGCACCCGTGTCGTGCAGTGCCGCGGAGGTCAGAAGAGGGTGTCGGATTCCCCTGGAACTGGAGTTCTCCTGGAATTGGAGTTTCAGACGGTTCTCGGCCGCCATGTGGGTGCTGGGGATCGAACCCGGGTCCTCTGTAAGAGCTGTCAGCGCTCTTAACTGCTAGGCCATCTCTCCAGTCCCTACATTTTTTAATACAAGGAACTTTCACCCTCAATCAAGGGGTCCAGTGCAGAGATGTGTCATCAATACTGTGGCAAGTTACACTGCTCTCTTAGTTTTTGGTCCCTGCTTACATGTATTGTCCCTGCTGGTTTTCAATAAGTACCCTGGGCTTTTCCAAAAAGTATGGAAGAGAAAGATCAAATAAAGACAAGTCTTGTGAACATACCCTTATTCACAAGAACTATCGTATATGTCAAATAATAAAAAATCTTTGAGGACAAAAATACTAAAGGAGATTTTCCCCTGTAAGTTGGCTACATATTTCCATAGCTATCATGGTTGTGAGATTGCTGGCTTTCAAAGCTATCATTGGAATGGGGAAGGAAACCACAATCAATGGAGATTAAAGCAAAACAGTGCTTCCTTAATTTTTTAAAAAAATACTTATTTTATTGAATAAATGCTGTTCATGTTAATGGAAGTAGTTGATTTTTAGAATTATGAAAAAGATCTTACATTTATGTGCACGCCATGGATGTGTGGAGACCAGAGGACAACTCGAGGGGATCAGTTCTTTCCTTCTATCATGTCCGTACCAGGGATAGAATGCAGGTTATCAGGCTCAGAAGCAGGCATCTTTATCTGATGATCCATCTTGCCAGCCCCCCAAAAGTTGTTTTGATATTATTGACATTCACATTGATTTTACAGAGGAATAAGTTTTCTGAGGTCTTTATTCCAATAATCCCCTCTTTGAGTTTAAAAATCATACTGCTAATGGTGTCTTTGTAACAACCACCTTCAGCTCTTAAAATTATCCACCGAAATATGTACAGTCCCTGGTGATAGTACTCCATAAACTACCCTTTTAAGATATTCCATGAATGTCTATAAATTTAGAAGAATATATGAACAGGCTCAATTCCTATTCCATTCTGATGATACATACAATAAAAAATAATTGTGATTATCAACATTCTGCTATATTCCAAGTATTTTTAGAGAGTCTTACTTTTTAGAGATTAACATACTTTAATTTTAATAAAAAGAAAAACATCAAAAACTAAACCTGATCCAAACCACAGTATCTAGTATCTGACACAGTATTTAGTTCAATGTTTAACATTGTAAGTAACAAATGAAAGGTTTCTAAGAGGCATCAATGCATTTCTTTGATGAAATGAGGACTACATTAATTATAATCTGTCTTGATTTTCATGAAGAGTCATAAAAGTCTTTAAGTCATTTCAACAGAGAATTTATTTTATCATCTACAAGTTACTATTCATAATGATGTTGCCAAAACAAATTCAGTTATGAAAGTTTGACAACAATAGCATTATCTTAACACTAGATCAGGAAATATAAAACATTAAAAATATCTCTCTACTTCTAAGTTCTAAGGTTATGATTAACAAATCATAAATACCATAATACCATGATGTATGGATAGGGGAGGGTGTGGAGGGAAGGATGGAGCAGGAGGGAGGGAGGGAAGGATGGGCCAAAGAGGGGGTGTGTAATAAAAGACAGATGGGGGGGCTGGAGAGATAGCCTAGTGGTTAAGAGCACCATCTGTTCTTACAGAGGACCCAGGTTTGATCCCCAGCACCCACATGGCGGCTGAGAACCGTCTTTAACTCCAGGTCCAGGGGAATCCGACACCCTCTTCTGACCTCCGCGGCACTGCAGGACACGGGTGCGTAGACCTCCATGCAGACAGTACATTCACACACATAAATAAAAAATTAAAATATTTTTTCTGTTTACATAATTAAAAAAATAAATAAAAGACAGATAGGAAAGAACAGGATGGGCAAAATATATGACATTTTTCTGCCCTTCTTAAAGTAGTACCTGGAATTATACATGAGACTAGTTTGAGGACTCTAGTGGCAATTATACAGATTTCTGTTGCAGGAATAAAAATATTGAGAGAATCAGTAACAATTTATGGATGACTGCAAAGCCTAAGAACTTTTCTGGGAAACCAATTTAAATAGAACAGACACTTAACATGTAAGAAATCTCTCATAAAACCACAACAGTAGTCTCAATAATATTTATGACACTGTCACTTTTTCAGTAGTTCATTGTTCTATTCCATATGTATTCTATCAAAACAGCATGCATATACAATACATATTCATTACTAAATATTAAGTCTATGAACTTAAAATCTGCACTTTCAAGAATTTATAGACAGCCATTAAGGTCCTTGATTAAATATATTTTCACTTAGCTGAGGCATCAGTTTGAAGAATGGGGATCTTGTGTATTTTAAGGCTAGTACATGTGAGTGAGCTGCTTAATGAATCTTTCATCTCATCTGACCAGGCTTGGATGTTTATTTTGCATTGTAAACTATATAACTCAAGATGTGATAAAATTTTGTTTTTTAAAATGCTCCTAGCAAGCGGTAAAGCAAATAACTAGTGTGGGCGATTAACATAAGGAAAGGGTTAAGAGTCGTAAAGCAGTGTCAGTTCTTAGCCAAAAGAGATTAATTTGGGGGAAGTTAAAGACTAATGTGATGAGTTCAGCTTCAGCTCAGCCCTACGAAATAAACAAGTCTGCCATGAAACATTTTATGAGGGAAATTACATATGAAATAGTACTTGTGTTTTTACAGATACCTTATAATCCCTTGGGTCAGGCCACCTCAACTCTGTTTTTCTACATCTAAGTTTTATTAATGTGAGTTCAGGCACATGAATAATTTCCATGAAAACACAGGTGGGGAGATTATTTAGTAAGTAACATGTTTACCTTGCAAGCATGAGGACTGGAGTTTGGATCCCCAGAATCCATGTTAAAAAACAAAAAAAAAAAAAAAACCAAAAAAAAAAAAAAAAAAAAAGAGTCAGGCAGAGTGGCACATGCCAGAAATCCCAGTAATGACTAGATGAGAAGCAGGGTACCAGAACATCCTTGGAAGCTTGCTGGGCCTACTTGGCAATGCTCCAAATCAATGATAGACCTTATCTCAAAACAAAAAGTAGAAGGTACCAGAGAAATGACACCCACGTACATACACACACACACACACACACACACACACACACACGCATCCCCGGGACACAAAGAATGTCCATGAAAACACTGACATTCCCTCCCTTGTTAAAATATTCAATTAAAATGATTTATATATTCAAAGTATACAATGATTATTTCCGCATTATGTAATGATTATCATAATCAAATTAACATCTACTACCACTTCTGCTGTGGTGGATCGGCTTGTAACTAGAAGTTTAAATTCTGTCCATCAGTATCTCCCCATTTCCTTCACTTTCTCCCCTCAGACTCCATTTCTGTGAGTGGACTCCACATATAAATGAGATCATTATTCTGTCTGGCTTATTTCAGCTAGCATAAATTTCTCTAGGTTCATCAACCTTGCTAAAATGGCAGGATTTCCTTCTTTTTATGAGTAGACCTTATTTCCAAGTATGCTTCTATCTGTGTGTGTATCAGCTTCTTTAGCCATTCTATCACTAGACACTAGCCTTTATTACTGTTAATAGTGTTTTAATGAACATAAGCTATATTTAAAAATGTATTAGCTGGATTGTACAGAAGCTTCTCTATTTTCTGAAGAATTATGATATACTAATTATATAATTACAAAATATTATTGTACCAATTTATATTCTCCCTAAAAGTATGCATGGTTTTCTTTACTCACATCTTTGCCAAGATTTGTTATATCTTATCTTCTTTTTCTTGTCTTTTTGAGACAGGGTATCCCTTTAGTCCCAGCTGCCCTGGAGCTCACTAGGTAGGCTGGCCTTGAACACACAGAGATCCACCTGCCTCTGCCTCCCAAGTGCTAGGATTAAAGGTGTGTGCCACCACACCTGGCTTCTTATCTTCTTGATAAGGCATCTTAATAGGTATGGGGTGATATTTCATAATGGTTCAGATTTGTATTTCCTTGATATTTAGTGATGTTGCACACCTTTCATTTACCTGGTATCCATTTGTATGTCTCAGTTCTAGAAACATCTATTCAGGTCAAAAGGAATGTTTAACAAAATGTAGGCTATCTAAACGGGATAATAAAATGAAAAATTAGTGTATAGTGGAAATCAGTTGCCTATTACAGTTCTTATTATCTGTGAAATGCTAATTTATTCTAACACGGAATTCTCGTTGGTCCAAAATCACTGATCTAACATACCATTACTTTTTTCAAACTAATCAATTAAGCATCATGATGTTGACAGATGAAAAAGTATAAGGGTGTAGAATTGATGAGAGTAACCATCAGGGGCACGAAGTCAACATTCTCACTCTCTCTCTCTCTCTCTCTCTCTGTGTGTGTGAGTGAGTGAATGACAAAATAACTGAGATAGTCAACTTAAGAGGAGGAAAAGTTCATTTTATCTCATGTATTTTTTTAAGATTTTAGTCAATATTCAATCACCTGCCTCTGTTGTCTTAGGCCTGTGCCAGCATAGTACATTACGGGAGGGAATATATGGTGGATCATAGTACATTACAGGAGGGAATATATGGTGGAGCATAGTACATTATGGGAGGGAATACATGGTGGAGCAAAGGTCTACCTGATGGCAGCCAGGAAGGAAAGAGATGAAATAAAGATATTATGGTCCACACGTCCCATTAAGGGCATGCCTGCCCCCAATATCCCAACTTCCTCTGACAAGGACCTATGTCCTAAAGCCTCCACCTCATCTTAACATCACCAAGTTGAAGACAGAGCCTTTTTAGCATGTTGCCTTTGGGAGACATTCCAGGTACAAACAATAATGGTGGCCCATCACAAACATCAAATTTACTTGTAGTCTTGTGCTTTGCTTTTGTGAATTTATATTCTGTACTTATATCTAAGTGTGTTTTGATATCAAATTTATGTTCTAAATGATAATTCTGGAAAAAAAACATGTCTATCTTCTAGTATACTTTACTTCTAGCAAACTAGCAGCCATTGACAGGCATTAATACATTTATGTAAATGCTTGTGTCCTAAGGTCTCTACAGCCAGGAAGTCCTAATCTAGAGTCTAAGCCTATACCATGGGTACTCATCTTTTAGATAAATGCTTCATTCTTTTTTTTCACATAAATTTATTTTTTTAACAAATCTAGACCCGTGTTCCCACCCATTCCCCCAACCTGCCAGAGCTCATGCATTCTGCCAAACATGCTTTTCATCTCTTTCTCAGTCTTTCTCAATATTCTCCATGAGGAAGTTGACTGTTTTGAGCAGACATTCACTGTTTCAGTCAGTTCTTTGATGCAGTCCTTTCTGTTGTTGTTGATGTTGTTGTTTCCAATATGCATTACACCCAACTGCTTTGGACAAAAGCTCAAGGGGGCCCTACACAAGAAATACTTACAACTAGGTAATTGGCACTAGCATCCACAGATGAGGGATACCACTCATCGTTTGTTTTTCTGGGACTGTGTTACTTCACTTAGCATGATGTCCTCTAGCTCCAGCCATTTTCCTGCAAAGCTCGTGATGTCATCTTTCTTTACTGCTGCATAGAACTCCATTGTGTAGATGTACCACATTTTCTCTATCCACTCATCAGTTGAGGGGCATTTGGGTTGGTTCCAGCTCCTTGCTATTGTGAGGAGAGCTGAAATAAACATGGCCGTGCATGTATCTCTGCAGTGGGGTGAGTCTTGAGGGTACATGCCTAGGAGTGGTATGGCTGGGTCGGGTGGCAGGTTCATTCCAAGTTTTCCAAGGGTTCTCCACACTGCTTTC
>VZQC01011686.1:526387-564083 GCA_009823505.1 Rhizomys pruinosus
TACATGAAGAAATCATCTCAAAGGAAGAAAGAGTTTATTTGGGGTCATGACGTCAGAGGGCTTTTTGGTCCATCGTGCTGCAGAGGGCACCTCAGAACAGAGCAGTTCACATCATGATGACCAGAAAGCAGGGAGAATACCTGCGCCAGCCAGCTTCCTTCTTTTACTTTTACTCCCTCTGGGCCTCCAGCCTGTGGAATGGGACAGCCCACATTCACAGGGGGTCCCCCCCTTAGTCAGTCCTCTCTAGAGGACAGCCACATGTTTCCATGAATATCTTCAGCAATGAACTTGATGCCACATTGTGGGAGGGAGTTCAAATGAGTATTGCTCTGTCTCTCCGTGTGGTTTTGCAAGTCTCATGAGGCCACTAAGGAGTGGCAAGAAGGGATAAGCACTTACTGCACAGCAGCCACCCGGTACGTCTTTGGTAATGGTGAGCACGGTCCTTCGAGCTCCTGTTCGAAGCTCTCTACTGCTACTTTCATCTTGGCTTTCCAAGCAAAAATCCATAAGCCGTGTGATCTTCCAACTCAACACCTCAGACAAGCTTGGAATGAGTAGACATGAAAGACAAAGTTGGAGGACGCTCCTGCCCATGGACCCAGACCATGGAAGGCAAGAGGTTGGTCCTCACAAAGAAAAAGTCTGCCACTCATTTGTCCTGGCCAGTGCATGTTGACCTATCCAAAGGACTCAGTGGGGTATTGGAGTCCCCTACTATGAGTGTACTGGGGTTAGTGTGTGACTTGTGGTCCTGGAGAATTGTCTTTATAAAGTTTGGTGCACCAGAGTTTGGGGCATATATATTCATGATTGTGAAATCTTCTTGGTGAATTGTTCCTTTGATAAAAGTATAATGGCCTTCTTTGTCTCTTCTGATTTATTTTACTTTGAAGTCTATTTTGTCTGATATTAAAATAGCAACACCTGCTTTCTTTTTGGTACCATTTGCTTGGAATATTTTTTCCATCCCTTCACTTTAAGGTGGTGCATGTCCTTGAAGGTAAGATGTGTTTCTTGTAGACAGCATATCAATGGATTCTGTTTCCTAATCCATTCTCTCAGTCTATGTCTTTTGATTGGGGAATTTAGTCCATTAATATTTAAATTTATGACTGATAGGTTTGTGTTGCTTCCTTTTGCCTTATTATCCATTTGCTGTTTGGGTTTCGGTTTCTTCTTCTGCAGTTATGATTTTATTGATTTCTCTTTCTAGGTGCCTGCGGTTGGTTGCTCCTTTCTTCTGTTCTTTGAATTGCTTCAAGTATTCTCTGAAGGGTTGGTTTTCTGGACATGTATTCTTTCAAGTTGTTTATGTCATGGAAACGTTTTCTCTCTCCTTCAACTATAATTGACATTTTTGCTGGGTATAGTAACCTGGGATGGTATCTATTGTCCCTTAACACTGGGAATGCTTTGCTCCAGGTTCTTCTTGCTTTCATAGTTTGCATTGAGAAGTCAGTTGTAATTCTGATAGGTTTCCCCTTCCTTATAGGTCATTTGTTGTTTTTCTCTTGTGGCTTTAAGGATTTTGTCTTTGTTTTGGGTGTCTAGCATTTTAACTATGATGTGGTGTGGATAATTTCTTTTCTGATCTTGTCTGTTTGGAGTTCTATGTGCTTCTTGTATTTATATTGGTTTGTCCTTTTTTAGTCTGGGGAAGTTTTCATCTATTATTCTGTTAAAGATCTGATCAATACCATTCTCTTGGGATTCTTCTCCTTCCTCTATTCCTATGATGCGGAGGTTTGATCTTTTCATAGTGTCTGTCCCATAGTTCCTGGTTGTTCCACTTTTGTGTATTTTTTAACTTTTCATAATCTTTCCTTGAGGTTTTTAGTTGTTCTGTGTTATCTTCCAGGTCTAATCTTTGTTCTGCTTCCTCCATTCTGCTTCTGAGGCTTTTTCCATTCCTTTCCTCTTGATTGGATGAGTATTTGATTTACTTTTTCATTTCCTCTTCTGATTTCTTTAGTATTTCTACTTCTTTTTGGAGCTTCTCAATCCCTTCTTGTAGCTCTTTGCTTCTCTGGTTCGTTTCCTTATCTTTTTCAGCATGGGATCTTTTCAGTGTTTCTACTTCCTTTTGGAGCTTGTCATTCTCTCTCTCTAGGTCCTTCTTGGCTTCTTCATTCTCTTTTCTTAGTTATTTGATTTGTTCTTTATAATCTTGTAGTTCTTTAAATATGCTCCCAATTGTGTTTCTGATATCTGTGTCGTGGGACATCCCCAGAGGGATCCCACTGCAGGAGTCTTCCATAGGTGTGGTAGAGCTTGGCTCAGGATTATCCTGCCCCTTTCCAGTGTTGTCTCTTCTTCATGATCCTGGCATATGAGCTTCTCCTTGCCTGTATTCCAATGTGAGTCCTAAATGCCTCTTCACTGTGTTAAAGGCTTGCTTTGCTTGCCTCCTTCAGATGCCTTTGTAATCCCAGTTGGCGGGGGGGGGAGGGGGGGGCTCTTCAGCCCGCCCCGGTACCTTCCGCTGGCCTCAGGAGATCTCAGATCTCAAGAGTCACACAACCCCACCTTTAATACTGGCTGGGAGGATAACTCCGCCCCCACAGCCACAAAAGCCAATCAAGCCAAAGACAGCTGGATTAACGGATCAACAATCAGCCTTGCTGAGGCACCCAGTACCTACCTGCTTTCCTGCTCTTCCTTCCGCTGGCCTCAGGAGATCTCCAAATGCTTCATTCTTTACTAATATGTCTACACTCAGAGATCCTTAGTTTCTAAGAGTGTATTTAAGGGATCTGGAAAACAAAGTTTATGTTATATAAAACATCTCCCTCATTCTCTGCTTTAAATACTGCCTAGAAAAAATTCTTAAAACTATTCAGAAATATATTACCCTGAGTTCAAAACTGATTCCATATATAGTATATACACTTCTTGAAATCCTCATATGAATTGTTTAAAATAACTTGAAAGTTATAAATTTATAGTTTCCTTCCACTCATTACTCCGCTATTTTCTCCAAATGGAAAACCAGTAGGACCACTAAATCACATTCCATTTACTATAAAGTGGTAAAAATTTGCTAGAATTAAAGTTGTATAATAAAAGTTGTATGATGCAGGTGCTAACAAGTCTATAGACATTCAAGACTACTGCTCTTAAAAATGGCAAAACTCCAGAGAGAAATTATGCTAAGGAAAGCAGAAAAATGGCTCTTTCTAAATTTATATGTCAAGTTTAAGGTGAGACAAACTGGAAGAGAAAAACATTGAAATAAATACAAGAATCCTGAGTAAATGAAAGGAACAGAGTCCATGCTAGGCTGATGCAAATTATTTAGGTTAGTGAAGGGTTATAACTCTTCATGAATATAAAAGAAAGCTTCAAGAGTAAACAAACCACTTCTCTTCTGTAAGAACTGACATGAATTTTGCTACAATGAGTTGAAACAAACACAACTCAAGATTCTAGGAGCAGTCCAGTGAAGACTGGAATCAGGACCCATGGGACCCAATCCCATTTTTCCACTTTAATAGGAGATTTATTTGTTTTGTTGTCATAAGCAAAATGGCTTCTTCACTCCTGCGTCTACTCTATGGAAGCCACTGCCAAATAAACATGCACGTCCACTGAAACATGAGAAAAATGAAGTTATTGTGTAAATGATTCAACCCTGTATATCAAAATTCCCTCCTACTCTCCTGATCTGTGTATCAGTCTTTATTAAAAAAGCTTTAGTGTGCTGTGGACATAACTCAGCTGACAAGAGTGCTTATCTATTGTGCACCAAGACCAAAGTTTGACCTTGACTGTAGCATAACCCAGTCATGGTGGTAATGCCTATAATCCCAGTACTTGGGGGAGGAAGTAGGAGTATGGTAGTGTACACCAGTAATCCAGCACTTGGGAGGTAGAGGGAGGATGATCAAGATTTCAAGATCATTCTTCAGTATACAGACACAGACAGTTTGAAGCCAGCCTGGGATATGTGAGACTCTGGTTCATAAAACCAAAAAGGGGGCAAAAAGCTCTCATTTTAGAGGGATTTTTTTTTATCTTAAACCTATGTCCTTAATATAATTAAAGAAAAATCATTAGCTAAGAACTGAGAGTTTTGCTCTTTGTTTTCCTTCAGATAATAAGCATTGTTCAGCTATGAAATAAAAACTGCTGTTCTATTTAAGATACTATTTTAGAATCTTGTTCCAAATTACAACATAAAGCCTTTATAAAGTTTACTTGGTTTGTCTTAGAATTAAAGCATTCTTAAATAGGGCATGTTAAGAACCATAGAGAGCATATTCACTAGACTAATAGATGTTTAAACTAATTTCAAAAATGATATTGTTCAATAATTAGTATATAATCCTATAATTATCATAATTCCCAGCACCTATTTATGTTGGCTAAATTTTGAATATCCAAGTAGAATTTCGTTAATTTAAGAGAAACTGTAGTTTGAACCATTTAGTTCTATAATAACTAGAATAGTTTATTTTTATATTACATAATCTTTTTAGCAAGTCACTTTTTCCAACCTCACATTTAAGACATTGAGGTTTAAAAGAAAAGGATACTGGACACAGAAAGCATTCAACCAAAGTGTGATGTAACCAATGTTCTTCTAAATGATTTATGCTGAATATGTATTGATGAATGAAAGCACTTTGTCCACACAGCAGACTCCCGTTGTGTTATTTCCCAGTCTCCTGTCCAGGCTTCATGACATTCATGGCATTAAAGGAGCTGCTGAAGCATAATTAACTGGACAAAAGGGAAACTTTACCAAGAAAGATGCAATTCACAGGCCCATTACTAGCTTAAAATTGTCAACTGATAGACCCTCATTTCCCAATTCCTGAATTACAGCTAACTCTTAACAGGTCTCTTTTCTTGCTAGGTTCTCCATCACTTCAATCTACCTTTGACTGGTATCCAATGATCATTTATAATGCTCATTTGGACCTGTTTGTTTCCCTGCCTAGGTTGCTTTTGCTATCTATGAGATTCTATACAGATTGAATCCCACTTTGTCTGTGAAGCCCTTCCATACAATTCTAGCCCTCAACAGTCAGTTCAAATTCCTATAGACCTCACTGTCCCTATCATTTACTCAACACTAAATGATATGTAACTTCATTATGTATTTAATGAACCTCAACTCCTCAATATGACTTACAAGCTTTTAAAGGACAGAAATGTCTTTTAGACTTCTCAAATCAATCCATCCCCCCCGCCCCCCCCCGCAAAAAAAATGCCTAGCACAGTTTTCTGCCCACAACAAATATAATACTTGAACTGAATGATTATGGATGATGGCTACAACTAGCCATAACATAAAGAACACTACTGCTTAGAATGATGCAAAGCATACTATCTTAAGATAAACACTGGCCAATGCATCTTAAGCCTTGAATAAAGTTGTTTTTTTTTTTTTAAGTCTGGAAAGAAAAGGATAATGGTAGTGGAAATTCTCTTATTTGGAACTACAAGGCTATCACTGAAAGGAAGTAGTTAAAAACTGCTCCCAAATTCAAAGTCAGGCTTTAAAATTCAGCGGTAATATTTTGAAAATATCTGCATATCCCTGCTATATACAAAGAACCTCACCTTGCCTTAGTAGACAATGGCACGGGTAAAAATAAAACTTCTTAAGATCCAGGACTTGATTGCAACAACTTCCACATTTACATAACAGCTTTTCATGAGAAACAAGTGTGTACAATACAAGAAGCAATTTTAAGAAGTGCCTTAACTAAAACAGTTTACACATACATATGGACTTAAAGGCCTTACTTATAATATCCATTATGCAATTTATCTTCCAATTTTCCATTTCTCAGGAAAGAACATTTTCTAAGACATATTTCTCAGAAATTGTCAAAAATAATTTTCTCCTTTAATGCCTTCATCCTTCCACCTTTGAATATGTGTGAACAAAGGCAAACCTTCTACCTGTCAAAGACATTTCTATATATTATTAAGAGATACATCATAAAACCCTAAAGGAGAGAATATGAGAAAATAACCTAAATGGAAAGCTGGAAAAGCAAGTTCTCAAATGCCAATTATTGGAATTAAATATACCAATAAAGCAAATGATAATTGTGAGCCCAAATATAGAAATGCTAGTAGTTTAAAATTCAAAATAGCTACTTCTGGGTAGTATCCCTTTAACCTATTTAGCCTTAATTATCAGTAAGTTTAGAAAAGTAAATCAAACCCTAAACTGAGCTATACTGTCAACAGCTCTGTACCTCTACTACATGTTTCTAGTTTTTTTTTTTTTTTTTTTTTTTTTGTACGTGTATGAATGTACTGTCTGCATGCAGGTTTGTGCACCCGTGTGGTGCAATGCCGTGGAGGTCAGAAGAAGGCGTTGGATTCCCCTGGAACTGGAGTCAAAGACAGTTCTCAGCCGCCATGTGGGTGCTGGGGATCGAACCCGGGTCCTCTGCAAGAGCAGTTGGCATTCTTAACTGCTAGGCCATCTCTCCAGCCTCCTAAGTTTAATTTTTAAAATGGTCCCAATATTCCTATGAAAATATGAGTTGTTTTTGGTAGACTCACTATCACATAACATTAAAAAATAAGTTAAATATTATATTTACATTTAAAAATACTGTGCTCTACACTTTAATATTTGTTAGAGCAAAGATCTCATGTTATGTTTTCTCCACAATAAAATAATAAGTAAACTAGCCATGCTTGGGAGGCTGAGGGAAGAGAATCATAGTGAGTCTGAAGCCAGCCTGGCTTACAGAGTGAGTTCCAGGTGGGCACAGGTAGACTAGTAAAACACTTCATATACAACCAAAGGAATGGAATTTGGACCCCCCAGACCCATATAAATGGCTCTGGTAGCCCACCTGTAAGTCCGGTTGCTCAAAAGGCAGAGAGAGCATCGCTGGAGCAAGCTGGCTAGACATACTAGCTGGAACTAGTGAGGAATGGATTCAACTGAGAGATCTTGCCTCAGTGAATACAGTGGAGAATGATCAAGGGAGGATTCCAACATCAGCTTCTGGCCTCTACTAGTACATGTATATGTGCACCCACAAACTCATGCATTCACACACAAACATACATACACATATGCACACATACACCACACACATAAAAAATTATAAAGCCAAAAAACAAAGGTGTTCCTAAGTACAATACATAGCACATCTGTCTCAAAAACCAAAATATTAAATAAGTAAAATAAACAAAAATCAGCAACAGGTGTATGATTAAAGATTGTTGAAAATGTAGTTATTTGTAAGAATGTAAATTGCAAATTGGGTTGTTAAGGGACACTGGAGACAAAAATGTAGAAGATAAGAATGGCCTGCATACAGCTGTATTTTGTAGCTTTATGGTCAGAAATTATAGTTGAAGTAGGGTTGTAGCTCAGTGGTAGAGCACATGACTAGCATACATGAAGTTCTGCATTCAATTCCCAGTACAGATAGAGGAGGTGGGGGGGGGAGGAAAGAAGGAGGCAGGGAGGGAAGAAAAGGACATTATAGTGTTGTCTATCCTTTAATGTTATCTGTCATATAATCTTTATTCTAAATAATTAGTTGGGAACAAACTAAAGAAAAGAAACATCATACAACTAAATAGATTTACAGGACATGGTGGCACACGCCTTTAATCCCAGCACTCAGGAGGCAGAGGCAGGTGGATTTCTGTGAGTTCAAGACCAGTCTGGTCTATACAGCGGGCCCCAGGGCATCTGGGACTGAAAGGAAGACCCTGTCTCAAAAATACAAAAAAAAAAAAAAAAAAACTAAGTAGACTCTATTAATATCCAACATAGGCCTAAAAATAAGATATGTACCCAAGGATCTACAACTATATTCACAGGATAGGAAACAATAAATGGTCAGACATATTTAGAATAAGAATAAAACTATTTGTTTCATAGCTATCAAACTTTAGAGATGGCCTCATTCTGATGAAACCTTGTCAATGGTTTTCATTGTAGTCTGTTGGAAGCATTCATTGCACACATAGTAAACTTATATTTGTTCCTAATAGAAATAATTACCCTTTTTAAAATTTTTTTTAAATTTTATTTATTTTTGTATGTGTATGAATGTACTGTCTGCATGTAGGCTTGTGCACCCGTGTCATGCAATGCCGCAGAGGACAGAAGAGGGTCTCGGATTCCCCTGGAACTGGAGTTCTCCTGGAATTGGAGTTACAGATGGTTCTCAGCCGCCATGTGGGGACTGGGGATCTAACCGGGGTCCTCTGCAAGAGCAGTCGGTGCTCTTAACCGCTAGGCTATCTCTCCAGCCCAGAAATGATTATTCTTTAACAAGCGTTTAATAGCCACATGGTACTGAAGGAGGGACATTTCAGTGCGTGTAATACAAAACATGCTTCTTGGAACACTCTTCTCCAGACAATGTGCTCAAGTTTGCTTTTCTGCCCTGAATCTACCTTTTACCTCACTTGACTACAATCCACTTTTGCCCTCGTTGATTCCCATGAACCCTCTATTCCTGCATCCCACTTTGTGCAACTCTTTCTCCAAATAACCAGTGTTTTTTAGTGTGGAAGACTGGGAAATCCAGACAAGGCAACAGTACACCACAAACCACATAACACCTCATTAGATGTAGAGAAATAGGAGATACCACTCCCATTTGTTCTTGAGAGGGTTATTTTGTACTGATAAGTAGAAAAGTGTGGAACTAGATAGATTCTTGATCTGAACAAAAAAAATTTAACCACTGACTGCCCCAACACCTACTTGAAACCTCAATGAACTATTTCATAAAATCAAGTACCTGACCAAGGTAGTGGCAAGTGTTTGTTTTGTTTTAATGCAAAAGAAGTTGTGTCAAGTTTTTTAAATTAATTTTTAGTTTTGTGATATGGAAATTCATGAAATGTTATAAAAGCACTACTCTAACATACAAAAAAGGCCAAATGACTTCATGAGATTCATTTTTAGCGAATGAATCGCTAATACCATCTTTTACTTATCACATTAAAAATTATGTAAAAACCACCCAGCATAAGAATACTGACTTACAACTGTTCAGAATCAGCACACACATGGCATTGCCTTACTATGAGGAAATATGTACTGAGTCCCAGCTTTTACCAACTATGTAACTTAATCTGCACACAAACCACCCTACATTTAACTGTATACCTGCTAGGCTATTATAAGTCATAATGACATCATAGACAAGAAACATACTAATATGACTATCACATGAACAGACACAGTCCTGTAGAAACCCTAAGTCAACACCACCAAAATGATTTTTTCACAGACTTCATTCTAAAAGAATGATACAAAGATCCATTAGCAACTGAAGCAAAAGCACAAAATTTGATATTACCTAGCCCTGCAGCAATTCAAAACCCCAACAGGAAGGAAGATATGAGTCTAGACTTGTGTATCCTATACTTAAAGATCACAGTAAAATATATGGAATGGCAAGGCAAACTATATAGTCTGTTAAGTCAGTCTCACTACTGTCCATTACTAAGAGAGCTGGTCAGCATCTTCTGGCAGGATATTGTATAATACAGTCAACTGTGCTCTCCCAGCTTTGCATGTGGCTTTGGGTCACAGTTTGGAATATCTATAAATGAAACAGATAGGGGAAAGGCAAGACTCATCAGGATGATCACAGACCTTTTTTTTTTTTTTAAATTAGCATTAGTAGGCCTGGACTCAAGCAGAACTCATCAATTTGTCCACATACTGAAGATTGCAAAGATGGTAAAGCAATGTGGCGAATACTGTCAACTGATAACATCCTTCCTTTATTGTTGAGCAAAGCTGCTATAAAGTAGATTGAGCTTGATTCAATCTATTTTACTTTCCAAGCTTAAGGACACAAAACCTAGTGTTTAGTAGCAAACAGCACTCCTAATCCTTCAAAAATTTCCTTTAATTGAAGTTCTGAAACTATTAAATTCATGAAATGTTCCTCCATGAGACAATTTTGCTAAAGGCTGTGTTACAATACATAACCAAGGAAATGTAAGAATCACCACTGACTGCTTTACAAATTGGCAAGCCTGAAGACTGAATGTAAAAATCTACATTAGGGAAATGCAATATTCTGCCAGTTATATTTACTAGCAGTACAATGTGGAAAACCATCATTGATCGCTGTCCATCTAAGCAGTTCAAAGTCACGGTGTGGCTAGGGGAGCTGGGGTGATCCTTAGAGACCAATTGAAACATCACAATATCTCTGTGGCTGCTCTGTGGTTCTGCTAATTCAAAATGAAATGGCTCAGGGAGGAAAGGAGCTTGCCTTGCAAGCCTGGTGACCTTAGTTCGATCCCTAGAACCCACATAAAAAGTAGAAGACAAACTCCAAAAGTGACATGACATCTAGTAACTGTCAATACTTGGAAATACATATATTACAAAATGAAGCAGTAAAGCCCCCCCCCCAAAAAAATAATCCTCTGCTTTGAAAAACTTTGAAAAGACTCAGAAGGGGATACAGGACATGTATGGAAGACTGCATGAACTTGGGAGGGGCGGGGGACATGGAGGGGGAAATGAGTCTGGATTGAACTGAGAAGTGATGTGTGAAATGCACAAAACTTCAAGAAAATATTTTTTGCTGTTTCTTTTTTTAATTTTTATTGAGTGCGTTTCATACAACATTTCTCAATCAAAGCTAGACTCATTCCCCCATCCATGCCCACACCTTATGTCCCCCCGCCCCCTGCCAGAGCTCCTTGGACTCGGTCGTACATGTTAAGTCCTGTCTTGCATCTTTTTCTCAGTCTTTTATAACGTTTTCCATGCACAAGTTTACTGTTTTGGTCAGTTTTTTTATTATGTTTTTCTCTCTTTTTGTTCCCTTTAATTTTATATTATTCCAAAATATGCATATATACACTCCACACATAAATTTAAAAACAAATTACAAATTCTGAAAATAAACTATAGGTTAATTCCTAAACACATTTACAGATTCATTTTTTTTTTTTTGTCTTTTTGAGACAGGATCTCACTTTAGTCCCAGCTGGCCTGGAGCTCACTTTGTACACCAGGTGGGCCTTGAACTCACAGAGATCCACCTGCCTCTGCCTCCCAAGTGCTAGGATTAAAGGTGTGTGCCACCACACCTGGCTTAGAGATTCACATTTTAACAGTAAAGTTGCATGCAGGTAAAAAGAATATGAATAGAATATGAATACATATTTTCCATTCATATATGGTAATTACAATGTGTGGATACAAGTGGTAGGACGATTCTAGAGCCCATTAAGAGATTCACATTGGAATAGCAGAGTTGCTTTCAGACACAATGAAATATAATAATAAAGTTGCTCAGTTTGCCTGCCAACTGGGGATTTGGTGTTAGCATCCCACAAATGAGGGAAACCATTTGCCTTTTTTTTTCTGGGACTTTGTTACTTCACTTAGCATAATGGCTTTGAGTTCCATCCATTTACCAGCAAAGCTCATGATATCATCTTTCTTTACCACTGCATAGAACTCCATTGTGTAGATGTACCACATTTTCGTTATTCAGTCATCAATTGGGGGGCATTGGGGTTGGTTGCTATTATGAAGAGAGCTGCAATAAACATAGCTGTGCACGTATCTTTTGGTAGGATGCATCTTGTGGGTATATACCCAGGAGTGGTATGGCTGGGTCAGGTGGTAGGCTCATTCTGAATCTTTTAAAGGTTCTCCCCACTGCTTTCCACAGTGGTTGTGCCAGTTTACATTCCCACCAGCAGTGAATGAGTGTTCCCCTTTCCCCACAACCTCTCCAGCATTTGGTGTCTTTTGTTTTCTTGATCTTGGCTAGTCTTATTGGAGTGAGAAGATACCTTAGTGTGGTTTTAACTTGCATTTCCTTAATTATTAATGATGTTGAACACTTTTTAAGATGTTTCTCAGCCATCTTTACTTCCTCAATGGTGAAGTACCTGTTCAGCTCTTTACTCCATCTTTTGAGTAGGTCATTTGTTTTCTTATTTGTTTTATTAAGTAGTTTATATATTCTGGATGTTAACGCTCTGTCAGATGTATCAGTGGTGAAAGTTTCCTCCCACTCTGTGGGTTTTCTCTTCACTTCCTTGATTGTTTCTTTAGCTGTACAAAAGCTTTTGAGTTTGATGAGGTCCCACTTTGTCAGCTGTTGTCCTTATTTCCTGTGCAGCTGCTGTTTTATTCAGAAAGTCTTTTCCTATGCCTATGCCTTGTAGGTTGTTGCTGACTTCTTCTATCACCTTCACCGTTTCAGGTTTCAGGTTGAGATCTTTGATCCACTTGGAGTTGATTTTTGTACAGGGTGAGAGGTAGGGGTTTAATTTTGTTCTACAAATGGTGATCCAGTTTTGCTAACACCATTTGCTGAAGATGCTGTTTCCTCCATTGAGCTTTTTTGGCTCCTTTGTCAAATATGAGGTGGCTGAAGTGATATGAGCTCAAGTTTGGATCTTCAATTTTGCTCCATTCTGTTTTTTTTGCCAGTACCAGGCTGTCTTTATGACTATAGCCCTGTAGTATAGCTTGAAGTCTGGTAATGTAATCCCCCCAGTATTGCACTTTTCACTCAGGGTTGCTTTAGCTATTCGGGGTCTTTTGTTTTTCCATATGAACTTAAGGATTTTTTTTCTAAATCTGTGAAAAAGCTCATGGGAATTTTGATTGGGATTGCATTGAATCTGTATATTAATTTGGGTAGAATGGACATTTTTATTATATTCATTTTTCCAATCCATGAGCATGGGAGGTCTTTCCATCTTTTGATGTCATTTTCAATCTCCTTCTTCGGGGCTTTAAAATTTTTGTTGTAAAGATCTTTGGTGTCTTTGGTTAGGTTTATTCCTAGATATTTTATTTCTTTTGAGGCTACTGTGATTGGGAAGGTCTCCTTATATTCCTTCTTCAGTTGCTTATTGTTGGTGTAAAGAAAGGCTACTGATTTTTCTAGGTTTATTTTGTATCCCGCCACTTTACTGAAACTGAGAAGTGATGTATGAAATGCACAAAACTTCAAGAATATATTTTTTTTTAAAAAGAAAAGAAACAAGACTTCACCTGTCCCACCGTTTTTGTTGGTTTCCATTTTCTCTGGTGCCTCCTAAAGGAGGTTCAGTTTATGCAGCCTTATGGGCTGAGTCACAGTCAATCCCTCTCTTCCTTTCACTCTCCCACCCACCTTAGGAGATGGGTATTTAGTAGAGTGTACTGGTTCTTGGCTTTATTTCGTTTATTCACATGAAGTCACCTAACTTAAGATCCTCTTCCAAAAGCTACCCTATCTTTTATTTTATCCGAGTTCTATAAAGTGATGTCTTCTCCTTTCTCGTAAGTAAGGTGCACTTGGAAGCAAATTTCACAGCCATCCCAGCAGAGCTGTTTTAACTTTTCTGAGCACAAGAATAGCTAGGCAATGATGAAAGCCAAAAATCAGGTGAGTTACAATCTTCCTACTCCTACCTAAAACCTGGCCCTGGAGTAGGAATCCTGGAGAATGCTGATAACTTCCTCCATTCTTAAATGTGTAACTTTCCTATTATCACAAACTTTGCTCACAGTGAACTTGCCCCCCTATCCACCACCAGTTTCTCACTACCTCCCTCTTATGAACCCCAGTTGGTCTCTCGTACCTGAAGACTTCTTCCAATTCATCTTACATTCTAGAAGATCCCGCTGTATTCTGTTCTTCTAATGCAAGAAATGATCATCTTATTCAAACATCTCTTATCTGGCCTTCCCTGGAAACTCCCAGCACAAAGTCTTAATTTCTTGGAGGTTTTCTGAAAGTAGAGACCACAGCAAAGCAGGATTGAATGAAGACTGCTGAGAGTGCAAGCAGCTGATTGAAGACAGCTGCTGGGAATCCCCAAGCACTGTGGAAAGAGTGTGTGGTAACCATCAAGGAGACCTCAAGATCTCCTCTTTAGAAAAATGTGAATCCTGAAATATGATATGGAAATGACGGTTTGTGTACAGATGATATGTGTGTGTGTATATATATATATATATATATATATATATATATGCATATGTTGAAGCAATACAAATTGGAGGGACCAACAACAGCAGAGGAACTGGGTCTGGGAACAGACTGAAACAGTAAAGTCCTCCGAGAACAATAATCCTCTGTTTTGAAAAACTTTGAAAATAATCAGAAAAATATATAAGGCAGGAATGGCAGAGTGCATGAGCTCGGGTGGGGTGGGGGGCATGGAAGGGGAGATGAGTCTAGATTGGAATGAGAAATGATGAAATCCACAAAACCAATAAAATTGTTAAAACAAAACAGCTCTTCACCAGAATAGCTGTACTTTTTCCCATTAAAAAAAAAAAGAGTGGATTTATTTCCTCTCACAGGTCTTCTTCCTGACTACTTATTCCATGCCATTGCCATGCCTTTGCATTTTAACTGTGGTTTATTAACCAAGCATGTATAATGTTATATACCACACTGAAATCATATTAAACAACGTTGTTATCTGTATCCTTGCTTGAATAAGATAGTAAGCTTTGTGGGGATGGGACCATTTCTTCCATTTCACTGGTTTCCAACTATAGAACTCAGCATAATATACATGTTTTTAAAAAACAGTTTCTTCACAGTGACATATAATTTCCAGTCACCTATTCAACACTAATATTTTTTAAGGTTGAGTGAGTATGATATATTGAGATGTAGAAAATATACTCTCATTTAATACAAAAGATGCCACTTACAGTTGATTCAAACATAAAACTTTCTCCACCAACCAACTACACTATTGTACCACACTTCTTCATCTGGATTTTTTTTTCCCCTTATACTACATAAGCTTGTGCTTGGTTCATTTTTGCTCTTAGCAACTCTAACTACAGAAGCTTAACTGTAAATAAGTTTACTGTTGCAAATCTAGTCTTCCCACCTACACAACCACTGGCTTCCCACAGTCTCCAGTGTCTTGTGAGCAACCACCCAATTACTGAATGTGGAAAGACAGCTTACACACTGAAGGTCCATTCTTGGCAGCCACTGGGTTTTACTGCTGGTCCTCACTTACTCAGCTTAATTGATTCAGAACAGTAGAAAAAAGAGACATTATTACACAAGTTTGGAAAAGAAACTATTTAAGGAAATGTAAATGGAAAAGCTTTTGCTATTGTGCTGCTTTAAAACAGGCAAGCATGTGTGACATGAAATCACAGAATAATACCTATTGAAATCGGAAAACCTGGAAACTCTGACTAATCTCATTACACAAGTTTTAGTGTTTCATATATATACATCCTCAAAAAGTAAAATTATCAATATAAAAGGTAAACACAGCCAACTTCAAAAACACAATCTAATGTAGCAAGAGGTTTTCGTGTTTATAACACAACTTTAGTTTCAGAAACTGTACAGTTTTTAACAGACAGCAATTACATTTCTGAAAAATAGACTTAGAAAATCAGCTTTTCCCTTTTTTAGTCCTGGTGGCCTTTCTTCCCACTGGACTGAGATATCCTAGCAGAGACTCCTTCCTGGCTGCTACCCATTAGCTGGCACCCAAATCCAGCACAAACATAATTCCTAGGTAAAAAAAAAAATACATGTGCATATATATATATATATATATATACACACACATACACACACACACACACGTGCGCGCGCTAGATTAACACTCTCCTTGGCCATATGGGAGAGAATGGAAAATAAATACAGCTCTACTTTTAACTAAATATACTTGGCTGTACACACACCTGTATGCAGATTTAAAAATAATCTTGTATTTATATTTCTGCATCTTTCTGTGTTGATAACTGATAGTTTTCTGACATAAAGTAATCACGGGCCTGTATTCCTTTATATCAATAAGAAAGGATGTTAGGCTGTCCTCCAATGTAAATCAACATTGGCATAAAACAACCATATTATACCTTCAAAAGGCTCATATATTCAGAGAGCGTTTTTCTTTTATTCGAGAAACTATACAATATGGCCAGAGAATGGAAGTTAGTACCATCGTGTTAGCTTAAATAAGGAAATCTGTCATGGTCCAGTTGTGTCATCTGCAGTAGAGATGCACGTTCCAGCTATTCTAGTCTGGCTTCATCCAAAAGAGACATAATAGGAATGTAATAGCTTGTGTTTAAAATGCTAATCTAATTTTAACCTGAATTGCTTTATCAAATATCTTTTTGATAGCTCAATAATAGGACTGCTACTATTCTGATGGAACAAAGTACCTATACATCTCTTAACACAACCCAATTCCTCCCAAGCATGTTGAAAGGAATAATTTGACTATTGTGGTAAGACAAGAGTTAACTGTTCAATCACCTGACTTGAGCCTTACAAGATCTGCATGCCCATGAGTGAGATTTTTTAATAGGCTTTATTCACTGCAATAGGAAACCACACTTACCGATATTTAATAGCAAAATATCTATGTGCAAATGCCTACACAAAATGTAGTATTGCCTCCATTTCCCAGATTGTAAGATGATTAAAATAAAAGGTTCATGAGACATAACTACACACCGCAGCATTAAAGATCTTATACTGCACAATCCCCACTTTAAACAGGACCATTTCATATTTCTTTGCTAATGAGATCCAGCTAGCATAAGTATAAATAAGAGCTTTGAAAATATTATCACATCATGATACTTAGGAAGTCAATCATAAAAGTACTTTTATGAGGACAAAAGGGGTCTTTACTTATTAAAAATCAATAAAACTCAAATTTAAATGTCCTATTTGTGCTGCTTTTAACTCCTGAAATGTGCTCTTCATGGGGAGTTTTTGCAGGAGTAAACCCATTCCCCATCCCTGCCCCATCCCAGACCCTTAGATTCCTGCTCTTCTTAGCACTCACTTTCCCTAGTGCTATATTAGAATGATAAAGGACAGAAAAACAGAATCAGGAAGTTCTATACAGGAACAAGCCAGCCCAAACTGTCATTCTTCAACAGTCACTCAAGCACCCATTCAGGTCCCCATTTCCCCTCTGGCCCACAGTTACTCAGTGTGTGACCCTGGGAACTGTAGTATCAGCATCACCAGGGAGCTTGTTAGAAATGCAAATGTATGGCCCCACCCCAGAGTACTGAATCAAACTCTGGGAAAGTGCCCAGCAATTTGCGTTTTAACAAGCACTACAGGAGTCTACACTGTAGGCTAAAGTCAGAAACTCAGTCCTCCACAAACTTTAACGTGCATGAGAATCACCTGGGGAGCTTGTTAAAATGCAGATTCTAATTCAGTGGGTTTGAGGTGGGGCTTGGAAGCCTGTACTTCTAATAAGTTCCCAGGTGATGTCTTTTACAGACCACATTGCAAGTATTTCGCAAATCGGTTGTTTACCAAAATTACCCAAGGCACTGATAAAATATGGATTCCATGGTGCTAACCCAGATCAAATTAGTCCAAATCTCAAGAGAAAAACCTAGAAGTTACCCAGCAGTTCTCTGTTCCAAAAGCACACTGAAATTACCTGGGAAGTTTTGAATAATTCTGATTCCCAGGTCCCATCCAACATCAATTAAATCAGAACCTCTAGGGATAGACTTCAGGCCTCCACATTTTGGATAACTTCCCAGGCTGAGAAGGAACGTTCTGGAGTCTGGTTCAACACCTGCAACAGTGGAATCTTTATAGTAACAAACAGGTTCTTCTAAAATGGCTGAGCTCCCACACATACAAATAAAAGCGCTATGATATTTTAATAGTAAAGTGTACCTGAAATTATGTTTCCCTTGGGTCTTGAACAGTATTTCAGGAGTGGAGGAATTTACTCTGCAATGGATGGATACTCAAAAGATGGGAAAAGTCAAGTATTTGCATCCAGGTGGCTTTCTTACAATGACCTATTCCCCCAAGCCTGAAACACATAGATCACTGCAATTTCTTATAACCTTTCAGACTGGCAGGGTAACAATAATACCTGTAGCTTCTAATCCTATAAAAGTCAGATTTCACCAGTTACAGGCACTCTGACAGAAAGTCCCAATGAAGAGATGACAGCAGTGTGCTTGCAGATATGAGAATTTGAAACTGTCAAAAGCATGTCTTCCAGTGGACAGAAAAAAAGACCTACAACATACTGCTTGTGACATGCTACAAGTCAGAGGGGTAAAAAAAAAAAAAGCCTATACGATGTAACACTAAAAAGCACAAAATAGTATGAAAATAGTATGTAAAATGGAAATGCGTGGTGGCTATCAAGACATTGTGAAATAATCAGTTCTTTCACTCTCATAATCAGGAGATTTTCTTGAATTTGAATTTGACATTGTACACTTCAAAAATTACTTTAAGAGAAATGAAAATGATATCCAGTCCTTCCACTAACATGGACTTTCGTTCTCTGGTTTGTCAGACTTGGGTTCCTTCATAAATTAGTTGTTCTGTATGACATACTCCAGACATACCGAACGTTAGTAGTTACTACTTTTCCACCATCACCACAACTGAGTCACAGTGGTCAGAAAGGTGTCTTATTTATCTGTTTAATAACTTGAAGTGGAAAGGCAGCAGCTAGGGTATTAGAAGAGAAACAACCCAAAGTGGATACTATTAAAATCCTTTCCAAAGCATTTTCTGTATGAACTGGTCAAGCTCATTTTCCCCTGAAGTCTTGTTATAGTCATTGACCTAACCCAAACTCACTCCTGAAAGTGTGTTCTCATATCCTTTGGAGCAATGGAGTGTGAATGCTAAAACAGTCTTTACCAAACTCATGTAGTAGCTCAAAAACTAAACAGGAGTAAATTTTACAGTCTCTTGACTTTACAGAACCAATCTAAGTATCATCCCGATCCAGCTTTACCACATCACAGCCAGAAGGCAGAAAAGTCACAAATATGTGACTCAAGCTAATAAAGAGTTGGTACACACACACATACACACACACACTCTCTTACATGGCCATTTTTTTCAATGAATTTTACTTCTTAATCAAAAAAATAAATAAATAGGCCAAATAAAGTTGCAGAGTTAGGATTTGTGCTCTTAGAATTAACACTATGAAATTTACAAAGGTAAATTAATTGACTTAATTGACTTGACAGTGTTCACCTAGATGGCTTTTCATCCATTTCTCATGAAGTAATGCCCCTAATGCCCAACGACGAACCAAATCTAAAGAAAATGCACAGACCACAGCGGAGTCATACAAAATTAAAGACATTTGAAGAATCAAAGCAAAGAAAGCAAACAATACAAATGCACAATTTCCAGGACACTTTATTTGATTTCCACTTTACAGGTTAATTTAATTTTTAGTATAGTCAGAAGTGTTTATAATTATCCAGCAGCAATTCAATCTTCTGATCTCACAAAATGAAAAGCAGCAAGTTAAAAAGAACATCAACTCAGATATTTATATGATATGGGAAACAAGGGGCCCTTTTCTTAAGGGGGGGCACGAAGAGTGATGATTTCCAATTTGAGTTTACTGAAATGTTTCTCTGTTATTTTTTGTGCATGTTAGTACTCATCATAAAAGCAATCCTCCTCTTTCCCATTCTGTCTTCTTTTGGTCTTTACATTCTGTCTAGCATTTAACTCAGAAAGTCAGTTTACACTCAGTTTACACATTTTAAAAGAAAAACCATATGCACCATCTCCCACACATCCAAATGGACAGAGATTAGAAGTAACCTGGCTTTTAGCTTGTAACAGTGCTATTTTAAACAATTTCAACCACATACTTGAAGGGTAAAATAATGTAAAGTACAAAACCAAAGGAAACCATTAAAATGCCTACACATTTACTGGGTTTAACTATTTCTCAAATCATTGACCAAACACAGACTGCTTAAAAGTGAAATCTACACAACAGCGAATGCACGCTTAAGGTACAAATTGACAGTGCCTCTTTGGAGACAACTCTCTTTGAATCTGCTATACCCAGACACTGGAAGGAAGAAGAGGGGAAAAGGTCTCACTCTTCCAAGTGAGGAAGCCGGCGGTGCGCTTGCTTCACTAGCAACCCATTTTAATGGGTATGTTGGGATAAAAATGGGCAGTACGGCAAAAAATGTTTTAAGAAATGTTTCCCCTCCCTGAGGCATAGGGAAACCGGAGGAAAAGGTGGGCAATCTCCTCGGAGCTCCCGAGCCAAGTTACATCAGTAACAGAAGTTACATTGTTGCTATTTTCACCCAGCCCTGGGATAGTAAGCAGCAAGGTACGCGAAGCGGGAATACTGGCGGGGTTTTCAAGTGGGGAAATGGCGATCAAAGTGAGGCGAGGTCGGTACCTAAACTGATCCAGAGCTCCAAAGACCCAGGAGGGGTGCAGGGTGAGGGTGGCAGGGAGTAAAGGAGAGGGTCAAAACTCCTGGAAGTTAGCGCGAAGAGGAAGCGGGGCGGTCCGGCAGCCCGGGGTCCCCATCGGGCAGCAGCCCCCGGCTCCGCGCGAGGGTGCCGGCCTCGCGGAGCGGAGAGGAGCGGAGCACAGCGGAGCCCGGAGCGCCGGGGGTCGGGCGACCTGGAACCCGGGCGGCTAGAGGGGCTGAGGGGCACGGGCGGGCGGCAGGCGGAGGACTTGCACTTTGCTCAACTCTGAGCCCCATCCCGAGCCCGGGGAAGAGGGCGACGGGGATCGCGGTACTCACTAGGGCTCGTTGGTGAAGCGGGGGGTCCGGGGCTGCTGGTATCCGTACAGGTGACAGTAGAGCACATCGAAGCAAAAGCAGCACATCTCCGCGGACACCACCATCTTCCGGGAGCCAGGGGATGGGGACGAGGAGGACGGCGAGGAGGCGGTGGCGGCGCCCGAAGTAGAAAGTAGGGTCCCCGCTCCGCAGCTCAGAGGTGGCGACAGAGAGGTGCCCCCGCCGCCGCCGCCGCAGCCCTGGGGGGGAGAGAGGGTACAGCCGCCGCCGCCGCCGCCGCCGCCGCTCAGCCCGCCCAGCCCGTTGAGCCGCGTCCCAGCGCCTCCTAGTCCCAGCTCCCCGGCTCGGCACTGGCTCTCTCCGCTGCAGTGGGAGGAGGAGGAGGCGCCACCACCGCCGCCTGAGCCGGAGGGGGGCGAACTGGACAGTTTCTGCTTCTTCACCCCACAGCAACCCGCCGCCATCTTGGAATAGTCTCCCCACGCACTGCTTCCGACCCATAAGTGAAGCGAGCTGGTGGCGGGGGCGAGCACGCTGCGGCCCTGGCCGCGAGGGCGCGCTGGGAGGGGGCGGGGCGGACAGCGCGCGCACGTGCGCGCGCGAATCCACTATGGGAATAACTGGCCACGCGGCTGCTCAAGCGTGCGCGCGCCCCCACCTTGGGCGCGCGCCACCGGCTTTAGTGGCTAGGCGCCTACCGTTGGTCCCACCCGAGCCGCGCCTCCAGGGAGCGGGCTGGGGATGGAAGAAGAGAAAACTGAATAGGAAGGAAAGAGAAGGAAAACACAAGACAGGNCAAGCATGCCTTAATAGGGTAACCTTAGCATAGGGGCTCCAGGGGTGGCAGGGCAGAGACAAGAGCCCTGGTGCTTGCAGGTCAGCAAGTCTAACCAACAGATGACCACCAGATCCAATGAGACTCTGTCTCAAAAAGATAAGGTGGAGAGACATCAGAGCAGGTGGTCGATGACACACACACCCGGAGAGAGAGAGAGAGAGAGAGAGAGAGAGAGAGAGAGAGAGAGAGAAACTAGTGTGTAAGGAGGGAAAAAAAGGAGAAAGTCCCAACAATAAGCATCCAATTTCCCAAGCACACCTTAGTGACCCCCTGCTGCATAGAGTGTTAGTGACACTTGAGCCCAGTTAACTGGAACCTGAGCCACCCGGCCTCGAATACACTGGTTCTGAACCGTTCGAGTGTGAGTACTGCATGGAGCTGCACACCTGAGACAGCCCCTGAAAAAACCGTCCAAAGCAGTTCAGGGAATGGCCACTCTGTGGTGTCTTTAAAGTCAACCCAAACAGACCTCGGTGATTCCGAGATCCTGGTAAAAAACTTTAAAAGAAAAAAAAAAAACTTTCCCTTTTATAATTGACAAATATTAAAGCCCAATTAAATCTGTATATCTCATACTTACCCCCATCGTCTCCTAGCAATGAAGACGTATAAAATCAATCAATTAATTAATTAATTAAACCTCACAAACACCTCACTGATTCAAAGATGTTGCTTGTGGTTTGAGACTTACAGCTCTGGACTTTAGGGGTTTGGGGTTTGAGGCTTGGAAACAAAGGAAATCGAAATATATCTGTAATGTACAAATCTTAGAAATAAATATGTTGGTCGGCTAGTGGAATTATTACAAGTTGAAAGATTTTACTCAAGTGTACAACCAGAGTTCTTGATGCTCATTTTTTAATTTTTTTCTTAATTAAAAATGTGTGAATGAAAATAAAATGTTTGAATGAAGGAGGAGATGTAGAATTGAGTCAGTCCCACTCCAGGCACCTACGAGGGAGCTTTAAAAGGACAATAATCATATGTAAAAATATGAACCTGTTAGAAAATAAGTGATTTACATCGTGTCTACATCATGCCAAAATATCTTCACAGAGTCAGGCGCCTGTCTGTATGTATGGAAACAGTAGAAGATTGATTTTGACATCTTTGATCTAAATGTGTAGGACCTTACAAACAGTTGAGGGCTGTTCATTACAGTCAGGGGGAAAAAAGAGATATTTATTCATGTGCTACATTTTGAACCTGTGTGCTATACTACTATGTGCATTCTAAATCCAGAGCAGGCATAGAAAAATATTATGCTTCTCACTCTCAAGTTTATAATTTAAATCAGATCTGTGTATATGATTAGAAAAATTGCAAATACCACCCCTTTCTTGGTGCTAGTATCAAATCTATCGCAGAGTGTATTTTCTGGATTGATCTTCACAGGAAGACCATAATAATGCTCATCTAAACCTCATAAATAAGTTGCCCAACATTACACACCTAGAAAGCCACAAAGTCAGTATTTGAATGCAGGCATGTCCCATTCTAAAACCTATGCCATATTCCTGGAAGTGTAGGTGAAGTAGTACAGTGCTTACCTAGCATGTGCAAAGTCCTGGCTTTGAGCCCCAGTGTCAATAAATTAATAAACAAACCACAAACTGTGCTGTTATGCTACACTGCTCTCAATTGCAACATATGATAATAAAAATGTTAGCAAGAGAAGAGAGTGACATTATAGTGGAGTAGAATCAAAGTTAAACAAAAAGAACTTCTTTTATGGAAAGATTGAAAAACACTGAAATATGTACCAAGGAATGACTTCCTTTTAAAAAATATTGTATAAGCTGGACGTGGTGGTGCACACCTTTAATTCCAGCAGAGGCAGATGCAGGCGGATCTCTGTGAGTTCAAGGCCAGCCTGGTCTACATAGTGAGCTCCAGGCCAGCTGGGACTAAAGGGAGCCCCTGTTTCAAAAAGACAAAAAAATATTGTATGAAATATACAGATAAAATGGGAAGGTTAAATAAAGTCTGAACACACACACACACACACAGATTTAAGCTGGGCATCACACACAAAGATTTAAGCTGGGCATAATGGCATATGCCTGTAATCCTAGAACTCAGAAAGCCAAGGCAAGAGTGTCACAAATTCAAGATCAAGTTGTGCTGCACAGCAAGACCAAGGCTAAAGAATTAGATGAGGAGGAAGAGGAAGAGGAGGAGGAAGTGGATTTTTTAACTGGTTTATGGCAAATGAGGGGAATAACTATTGTCAAATACTATTGGAGAAAAATACTACAATGTTTTGTCATGTTGCAAAAGAGCAAATTGCTTTAAAAAATATCAAAGGACCATGTTAACTGACAGATTGTATATTTTGATTTGCTTTGTACTTTATCCTTATCCTACCTATGGGCCTTCCTTTGGTAAAGGCAAATAAAGATGGCATCATAAACTTTGAAGGTAAATGGATGGAGCTAGAAGATCTGCTAAGTGAAGTAATACAGTCCCAAAAAAGCAAATGATGAATGATATCCCTCATTTGTGGATGCTAGCACCAAGCTCCAAGTTGTGACTGAGCAACATCAATGTTATATACCCCTTTCCCTGAAAGCAACTGGGCTCTTATAATGTAAATCCCTTAACAGGCTCTAGAATCAACCCACCACTTATTTTTAGACTTTGTAATCTTGTTATATAGGTGGAGGATATGTAGGCATATTTTAGAGTAATATAACTTTAAAAAGGAAAAATGTGAATGACAAACAGTTTGTGTACAGATGATATAATTTTAGTATAAGTGTGATGTATATATGTGCATATGTTGAAGCAATACAGATTGGAGGGAACAACAACAGCAGAAGAACTGGGACAGGGAACTGACTGAAACAGTAAAGTTCCCCCAAGGACAATAATCCTCTGCTTTGAAAAACTTTGAAAAGAATCAGAAAAAGATACAGGGCAGGAATGGCAGGGTGCATGAACTCCGGTGGTGTAGGGGGCATGGAAGGGGAGACGAGCCTAGATTGGACTGAGAAATGATGTATAAAATGCACAAAACCTCAATAAAAATGTTTAAAAAAAGAAATTGGGTCGTTATACATTTTATACCTGTGCTGAATTATATTGCATCCCTTAAATAAGGATAAATATTGTACAACAGTTAAACATAAGTACTTTTTTATTTTTATTGAGCACACATAAGTAAATTTTAAAAGAAAGAAAAATCAGGAGGGACATCTGGGTACAAAAGCTTATCTGGTTAGGCTTAACATATATGACAGAATGCATAAAAACAGGCGGGGGGACTCTGGGGGTGTGGATGGGGGAGGGATATAAACATGATTAACATCTATTGTATGAACTACATAACAATAAAAATATACATGAAAAGAGAAAACTCATAATGCTGAGAAATTATGACTATGATAACTATCTCTATAATGGTGATCATTTCGTAATAAATACACATATTAGGAGATATCAAGTTGTAAACTTGAAATAGATACACTTTTCTTGTCAGTTATACCTCAATAAAGCTGGGGAAAAGAAACTGGATCAAGTATAATACGATACAATAGATATTAGTTTACTCCCCACCCACTAAAAAGAGATCACTTGTGGAGTAGAAAACCCAAACCATTTAGCAACATCACATAACAGTTAAGCACAGGAAACACAGGAGCATACCATGGGTGGCTGCTGCTGCTGCTAGCGGAATTTAAGACAGCGGAACATAATCTCCTGACTTAGAGTTTAGCCAATAGACAAGAGTCTAACACCCCTACTCCTGTGAAAATAGAAAGGAATCTTTAATAAGCACCAGTAGTCATGTCTTAGTTATTCATTTCAGTGGCTTTCTTGACAGGTTAAGGGGCGGCTGCAATGGAAAACGCAACCACAAGGACACTCCTCCCGCCGAATCACAAAAATAACTACTCCCTGAAGAGTTTTAACTCCAACTCCAAATGTTACTATCACAAGGAAAATAGACAAACCAAATAGACAAACCTTTCTGTTATTGCACAAAACACATCAGTTCCTGACCAGTAGGGCTGTCTCATCTGGAGTCTTGTATTGGTTGAATAAGAAGAGGAGAAATAAAAAGAAAATATTTTCTATGTGCTAATTTCTCCTAATTTGGCTCATCACCCATACTAACCCTAAGCTTCAACATGCTTTATAAATATATTGTCAAGTACTGGTGGTGATGGTGGTGGTGGTGATGGGGGAAGTAGTGCATCTTTTTGGCCTTTGAGGCAATACCTATTCTGGCCTTGTTTTCTTGCAAAGTCACCATCATAGAAACAAATATATAAGGAGACTGATATAGGTGTAGATATGGATATGATTCAACCATAAATGAAATCTACAAAATAAATGCTATGAAAAATATTTTGTAATATCTATATACACATTGCATTCTGGATAGGAAACTGAGTGCTCAGGGTTTTCTTGACTCCAAGTATAAGGGTCAATGTAAGATAAAGTGCATGTGTTTCTACCATCTGCTGATTCTGGAGTGCAGTGATAATAACCTCCAGAGAAAACCTTGATGTATCTTCTGCTCTTTGTAACTGATTGTCAAGCTGGGAGCTAAAGATTCCCTATTTCATATATACACTGAGATACTTTATATATAACTATATATACACATGTATACATACATATAGTTAAATAGACCACAGTCTCCCTTTCCAGATAGCACATTTGAACTGTAATAATGTCTGCTTCTGCATCTACCTCTAAATTGCTATTAACTAACTAGTCAAATGCTTTGTTTTAACAACAGTGGAAAAACTCAAACAGAAGATATGCCCATCATTTACTGTGTGGTAAACCTGGAAATTGAACTAAATCCATTAAATTCATTAATCTTTGCCACAATTTATTATCATGCCTACAAGCATGATTTTTTTTGAATTTCAGGGGACAAAAAAAATAACTGTAATTTGATGAGACAGTGAACTTTATAACATTGAAAACTTATTTTCTTGGGTAGATATAGTTTGTGGTAAGGCAGGAAATGGTCACATCGTTGAATTAAAAACAAAAAACCATTTATGTCCAAACAAGTGTTATTTTTATCCTCTGTCAAACTTCCTCAACTGTCATCCTTGAACAACTGCAGAATGTCATATTCTTAGCTACCACTTTGATCTAACCTTGTACACATATAACTTGTGGTTGTGGTGATGGCACTGGTGATTGGTCCCCTTTTATGTTTAATTAATTTGATTAAATCTGAATTCCTTTACACGTTTTTCAGTTACAATTGATAAGTACATTTTTATTTCCCCGATTACAAAGCAGACTCTTGCATCCTAAGTCCTCGTTTTATCTAATGAATACAGTTCTGAGTGGAAGTTCCAAAATCTGCCTTGGACTATTTCTCTAGTTATTTTATTTACATTTTATATAGTCAACTTGAGTGCAAACTAATTGAATGTCGGTGTGCTACCTATTTCTTTGAGACCATATTACATAAACTCTTTAATGAGTTTTAGATGGGCTAATACACACTGAGCATGGAACAAATAATAGAGCTAGCTACTTGTAGATTAGGAGGGAAAAGTTTTCAGGGAGGAGATAATGAAAGTACAGTATACAGAAGTTGTGAGAAAACAGAACATTACGGCATCAAATATAGTTTAGACAATCTTGGTTTGGTTATCTCTCTCTCTCTCTCTCTCTCTCTCTCTCTCTCTCTCTCTCTCTCTCTCGGTATTTTCAAGACAGGGTCTCCCTTTAGTCCCAGCTGGCCTGGAGCTCACTCTGTAGAGCAGGCGGGCCTTGAACTCACAGAGATCCGCCTGCCTCCCAAGTGCTGGGATCAAAAGCGTGTGCCACCATGCCAGGCTTTTTTTTCTCTTTTAAAAAAAAAATATTTTATTCGCCGGGTGTGGTAGTGCACGCCTTTAATCCTAGCACTCGGGAGGCAGAGGGAGGCAGATCGTTGTGAGTTCAAGGTCAGCCTGGTCTACAAATTGAGTTCCAGGACAGCTGGGACTACAGGGAGACCCTGTCTCAAAAAGACCAAAAAAAAAATTATTTAGTATTGTTCATATATGAGTGTATTGCCTGCACGTGTGTAAGTGCACTTGTGTTGAACAGTGCCCACATAGGTCAGAAGACAATGTCCCCTGGAACTGGAGTTATGAATGCTTGTTAGCCTCGGTGCTGGTGTTGGGAATTGAACCTGGGTCCTCTGCAAGAGCAGCCATTACTCTTAACCACTAAGCCATCTCTCCAGCTCCTCTCTTAAGGAATTTATCTATACATTCATTGAGGTGTACAAATATATCTATCACAATACCCTGCCTGCAAATTTAATTATAAAGTATAATTGTTTTTTCTCTAACTAATCTCATCATATTCTAGGAAACCTATTCCGGTCGATTGGATGCACAGATTGGGCAAAGTGAGGATTAACTCTGTTAATTAAAAGTAAAAGTGCAAAAGTCTATTATGAGTTCGAACTCTCTTTTTTGCACCTACACAATTTAAAGTTCAAACTCACTCATGGCACTGACCAGTGAAAATCTGAGCCCTGTAATTTCTACTGGATTCTAACCACCACTTAAATGTCTACTGCTCATAGGTCCTTCCCTCAGAATGGACAGTGAACAGTGATGCTGTTTGGACTTAAATTTCCTGGATTCCTACCCCAAACTCCTGGTAGCGCCATTAATCCTCTGAACTGCAGACTAATTCCTGCCAGCTCCTGGCTTTGACTATTCACCCCACATACTCTTCTTCTGGTCGGTTCGGTTCACCCCATGCCACAAAAAGTACTTGGCAAATGCAACTGTAACTTAATCCTCAGCTGTCTTCTGCATCCACAAGGAATTCTCCACGGAATTCCACAAGGAATTCTGGATTTCTTTCATGCATGTCTCTAACTAAAACCCCAAGCTGACATTCCTATCACAAATGTTTCATGAGAGCATGTAGCCTTTTTAAAAGCACTGGCAATTCTGCATGCTACACCCTGCACTGTGCTTCTCCCAGACTTCCCTGGCTGTTTCTTCTTTCTGTTGAGATACAACCCATAAAACATAGAACCCCCTATTTAAATTTTACAATTCACTGGGGGATTGTAACACTCATGCAACTGTGCAACTATCAATTTATCAATTTGAAACAAATTCACCCCAAATAGATCCTTATGTCGCTTACCAGTTATTCTCCATTCCTTCTCATTACCTCCTACCTCAGGCAACCACTAACCTACTTCCTGTCTCTGGATTTACCTACTCATTCCTATAAACAGAATAATACAGCATTTGCCCTTTTGTATCCAGTTTATTTCAGTTACCATAATGTTTTCAAGATTACTCCAGGTGACAGTATGTATCTATCAGCACTTCATTCTTTTTATGACTAAATAGTATTCGATTATATGTATCTGCCAAATTTTCTTTATTCAAGAATTTTGGGGGGTATTTGCATATTTTGATTATCATAATTAATGCTGCCATAAACATTTATATATAATATTTTAATTTTTATAATTGAAAATTTCATACATGCATACAATGTACTTTGACCATATCCTTCCCCTTCAACTCCTCCCAGAATCCTCCTCAAGACATCACCTGCCCAACTTCATGTCTTCTTCTTAATCCTCATTGTATGCTTTTATAACCCACTGAGTCAAACTAGTGCTGCGCCTATGGAAATGGGTGTGGGGCCATGAACTGAAGCAAGCACAACCTACCAAAAGACACACCCCTCAACAAAAAGGACTCTTCCCTCCCCCCAGCAGCCATCAACTGCCAATAGCTCTCAGTGGGGAATGGAGCCTCATAAGCCCCTCCCTTATTATTGCTGGAATGTTGACTGGCTTGATCTGTTGAAGGTAACCACAGCTGCTGTGAATTCATGGGTGATTCAGCCCTGTCATGTACAGAAGACACTGCTTTGCAATACTCCTCCAGAGCCTCTGGCTCTCACAATCTTTTCACCGCCCCCCCTTCTGTGATGTTTGCTGAGCTTTAGGAAGAGTGTGTGTGAGTGAGTGTGTGCATGTGCGTGTGTGACATAGATGTCTCATATAGAGCTGACCATTCTACAGTCACTTATTTTCTTCATTCTGACCAGTGGTGAGTTTCTGTATTAACCACTAACTTCCGCAAAAATGAAACTTTCATTATGAGGGCTGAAAACTGTATTAATGTATGGACATAAAAATAAATATTTAGAAGACAGTTTGATACTATGTCCATGATGTGAACATCTTTGTACAAGTTTTGTATAGATGTATATCTTTGTTTCTCTTTGTTATATACTTAATGATGAAATGGCTGGGTTATATGATAAATCCATATTTGACCTTGTCAGGAAGTAGCAAACAATATTCCAAACTGGCTGTGCCCTTCTGCCATCCTACTTGAAGTGTATCTGACTAATGATTTTCCATATCCTTATTAACCGTTATTATGACTACTATTTTTATTTTTTAATTTTATTTATTTATTTATGTGTATGAATGTACTGTACTGTCTGCATGTAGGTTTGTGTACTCGTGTCGTGCAATCCTGCGGAGGTCAGAAGAGGGCATCAGATTCTCCTGGAACTGGAGTTCTCCTGGAATTGGAGTTTCAGATGGTTCTCGGCCGCCATGTGGGTGCTGGGGATTGAACCCGGGTCCTCTGCAAGAGCAGTCAGTGCTCTTAACCGCTAGGCCATCTCTCCAGCCCATCACTACTATTTTTACACAGTCTAATTTATCAATGCTTTCTTTTATTGGTCCAATTTACCAATGTTTTCTTTTATTGGGTATACTCTTTTTAAAATTTTTAAACATTTATTTTAATTATATATGTGTGTGTGTGTGTGTGTGTATCTGTGTGTGTGTGTGTGTGTGTGTGTGTATCTGTGTGGGGGTACTTGCCCATGAATACAGGTGCCTGCAGAAGTCAGAGGAGTTGAATCCCCCAGGAGCTGGAGTTAGAGGCAGTTGTGAGCCACCCAATGTGGTTGCTGGGAACTGAACAGCAGTATATGCTCTTAACGGCTGAGCCAGCTCTCCAGTCCTATTGGTTATACACTTGATATTATATCTAACAAACTATACCCAAACATAAGATCATGAAGATTTATACCTATAGCTTCCTCTTAAGTGTTGTATAGTACTTTTAGTACTTGTATGTGGATCCATTTTGAGTTAAAGAAACAATAGATAGCATTGGAGAGATAGCTCAGAGGGTAAAATGCTTGCCGCAGAAATGTAAGTTCCAGAGTTTGGATCCTCCAAATCTACGTAAAAGCCAGATGAGTTGGAGCCCATATGTAATCCAGAAGCAGAGATGGCAAATATCTAGAAGGACAAGCTTGCTAGCCGACTAGCCACATAGACCAGCTGTGGTGAGAAACTCTATCTCTACATATAAGGTGGAAAGTGATCAAGGAAGACACCCTATATCAACCTCATCACTCTGTATGCAAACACATGCAAAACATAAACCACACATGCCATGCATTACATCAGACTCTGTACCCACATACGAGGAATGACTGTCACAGCAAACTATATTGGGGTAATAATGGCACATTTATCTTGACAGTAATCAACAGCTACCTAATAGGACTGAAAGCCCACTCAATGGGAAAGAACTCATGTGTAGTACCATAAGCACAGCCAAATACACATTACTGGAGAGGTCATAGATCTTAGGAAAAAACCCAAAGGCTGTCACATCTCAAGATAAATGTAATTACTTACTATGTACTAAATATGGATCCTTATGTTTACAGACGAGTATGCCAGTCACCACTCATCAAAGAAATTTCTTTTGCAACAGATGGAGACTATTACAGATTTCAAAGACTGGTCACACACAGAGATTAACGGTCTTTGAAATGCCTAAGCCAAAGTGGCACATCTACAATGGAACCTATACATCTAAGACTACTCGTGGAACATGGTGGAACAAGGGGTAGAGGGAATATTAATGCATCTCTCAACTCTCATCAATGAAGCTCCTTCATGCATTAGAGGGCAATGAATCCCGGGCTCTGGGACCATTGCTGAAGAGGGGGAAGAAAGAATGTAAGAGCCAGGAGAGGAGGTGCATGACCATATGGAAATAGAGTCCTGCAGGTTCCCGGGACCTTGCTCATATGAACTTATAGCAATGGTGACAGCATGCACAAGACCCATGCAAACCTAAGCAGACAAAAACCTAGCATAGAACTGTGAACATGCACATCAGGCCCCAATCTTACCTGAAGAACTATTAGGCAGCTGATTACCACTGGATGAGAAAGAGTTGATCGTCTTTAAGAGAGTAACTCTAGATAGGCTGACTAGACCCCAGTGGACAAACTTGCACTGATAGACATGAGGGGACACTAACCTGACTCAATAGGCCTTAACATAAGTAACAGAATGCATGAAATCCAATGGGGGGCTAAGAGAGGGTGCCTATGGGAAGGATATATGAAGAGGATTAAGATATTTGTATATGAAATACACAAAAATTCAATAAAAATGTATTTTTAAAAAGAAAACAGGACAAGCAGCTCCTAATAGAAGAAAAAGCAAACACTTGGGGTGGAGAGATGGCACAGAGGTTAAGAGCACTGGCTGCAATTCCAGAGAACCTGGATTTGGTCCCCAGCACCCACATGGCAACTAACAACCTTCTGTAACTCCAGCTCCAGGGGATCCAATGCCCTCTCCTAGCATCCACAGTCATCACATGGACATGATGTGCCTGCATACATGCAGGCAAAACACTCATACGTACAAGTTTGAAATAAAAAAATAAAGTTTTGAAAAGAAAGCAAATGTTTTAAGAGGCAAGAAATGGTTAACAATGCAAAATGGATGGTGTGAGAAGTTCAAATACAATGAGGATAGAGAAGTATTGGATTTGGCAATGTGCCGGTTGCCTGTTGCAGTTTCATCAATAGTTTCATGGAGTGCTGATGCCAGAAGCTTGACTGCAGTAGACTGAAAAGTGAATGGGGAGATGAGGAGCTGGGGTTAGCATAGAGAGGATATTCTGTCAAAGACACTTGGTTCTGAAGAAAAACAGAGACATGGGATAGTAGTTAGAGTGGATTGATGGATCAAATGCAGGCTGTTATTTCATTAGGGATACTTTTTTAGAGCTCTTATTGCTAGCTATGATTATCTCTATTAGAATTATGCCTTTGATAGCCATCATTATAGTCTTCTGTAAAGTTTATCTACAAGCCATTGGTGGACAGAAAGTCCTCTATCCTGAAAAGCACAAATACTGAGATCCTAAAACATTAATTACTTTTTTCTACACCCATAAATAAGGAAATTAATAAGACAGGACCAAACAAAGCATGAGAAGGACTGAGTTAAATAGAAATGATGACCACACGAAGATGATAGGGAGGAAGGTGCATGAGTTTCAGTGCAGTTTGTAGAGTGATTAGTCAGAAAAGCTCATACTTGAAGCTTGCAGAATGTATGTGGTATCATAATATTTCTATGGTTCAGCTAACTTTTACTTTCCATACTCCTAATGGGAACTAGTGATTACTTTAAGAAAGACAGAGCTTGACTGAAGCTGTAGTAAGACATCTATACTTAGGCCTTTCCTACATCATTTGTTCATCTATTGAACAACTTCAAACAAGTTACTTAACTTCACATTCTTTATATCTTTAGTTGCATATCACTGTATGTTTCATGAAGTGGTTGTGAGGATTAAATAAAAATGTGGAAAGTGCTTTGCATGGCGTTTGGATTAAGATAGACTACATGCTCTAACAAATAGACTCAAAGATGTAACATCTCAACAAAACAAAAACAAAAATCTGTTTCTTACTCACCTAGCATTTCTAAGTGAGTATTCCTCTAAGTAGAGTGCTTCTTTAAATGAGGTCAAAAACCCAAGCTAATTCCACTTTGTAGCTCTGTTATCCTATGAGTTCTGTGGCCTTCTAGCTAGTAGAATGGAATTCAGAGTGTAGAGACGTATTTACTCTTTTTAAAACCCTAGGTGAAAGAATTCACAAAAATTTTGTTCTCGTCCATTGTCTAAAATTTAGACATATGGCCACATAAAACTGTAAGAGATTAGGACATGCAATTTATTGTTCACCTAGTCAAGGAAAGAGTTCGTAGAATGGAAACAGGGCATGAGGGAGGTCCTGTAGCAATTTATGCTATGTACTAAAGTTTCCTTATCTATCAAATTGAAATAATCCTTTTTGCCTATAGTGTTTCTTTTTGTTGTTGTTGTGTTCATTAATTTGTTTAAGACAAGGTCTCATGTAGCAAAGGCTGGCTTTGAACTTGATGTATAGTTGAGGATGAACTTAAAACTCCTGATCTTCCTGCCTCTATCTCCCAAGTGCTGGGATTACAAGAGTGACCTATCACCCCTGGCTTCTCATAGGGTTATTTTAAGGACTAAATGTAGTGATATGTATAACATCTTCATCATAATACCTGACATGATATAAGCATTCAAAAATATGTTATCTATTATTATTATTATTATTATTATTATTATTATTAATGGAGTCTTTAGGTCTGGACATACTCCCCATGGTAAATTTTGAAATACAAAAAAAAACCTGTTGCTGAGTGCTTACTATATACAAGAAGGAAATTTGCTAATGACTTTGAGTAGTGTATCATTTAAGCCTCACACTAGCACTCTGATATTGGAGTTATTATCATCATGGCATTTCTACAGATGAAAAAGGTAAGGCTAAAATAGTCAAACTTGCCCAAGTTCATACAGATGGTCATAAATGCAGTGCCAGTTCTGCCTGTTCTACCTGTTCTGCAAAACCTGCTATAATTATCTTCAGTACTGTCTTGATAGAAACTGCTTCTCTCCCTACAAGCCTTCTTCTCTCATGACTTTACTAAAAGGGGCTTTTTATGACTGCATTGTCCTTATTTATAGTAAGGAGGTAGGCTAGCTACATCTTCCTACCAAATCTAGATGATGTCCATACCTTCCTTTTGGAAGGTCTTACTGCCTTGGAAGGGAATGACAAGGTAATGCCACTTTGCATACTAGATTTTCTTTTCAATTGTACTAAACACCCAAGAGGGTGAAAAGTAATGAAGGACTTATTTTGACTCACACTTTCAGTACAAATTCCTTAGTTCTATAGATTTTGGACCTGTGGGGAAATAGACCACCATGGTGGCAAGAAACCTGTATCAGAAGATACTCACCTCATAGAAGAGAGGAAGTAGAGAAAGGGAATATAGGAAGGTCATGGAACAATGTAGTCCCAAAGACATGATCACAGTGATTGTGTTCTTTCTACAAGGCTCTAGTTTCTACTTTTCACTACCTTACAATAAAGCCTTCTTATGAATCCACCAAAGGATTAATCCATTGATTAAGTCAGACCTCTCAGGGTCCATTCAGCAAACAGTCAAGCTAGCTCTGAATACATGAGCCTATGAAGGACATTTCAGTTGGAAACCATGGTATTCTGCCTTTATCTCCCAAAGGCTCATGTCCACCTCACGATGTAAAATGTATTTATTCTATACTCAAGAATCTACATATTCTTAATAATTCTAGCATTCCTAAAATGTCCAAGTTCAAAGTCTCATCTGAGACAGGCAAGCTCTTAGCCATGAAACCCTGAAAAATAAAATCAAATAACCCAAGTGACATATTTCCAACCCATTGGTGGAAAGTAAGCTTTCCCATTCCAAAAGGGAGGAATAATAAGGAAGAATCAGACCAAAGTATAACCAAAATGCAGTGGATGAAGTACTGAATCTTGTAACTACATATCCAGTATCTGAGGCTCATCATGGCAGGATGTAGACCCAGAGGTGGCAGCTACCTCAGAATCCATGGCTGGCTATTTGCAGCTCCTGGCCTCTCATGGGCTGTCTCCACTTGTTTCCTGCAATTTTCCTAGCTGACATTCCATGTTCTTGTCATCTCCATCTTTCTGGGGCCTCCATTATACCTTTGGCTTAGCTCCCAAATCTTTTTCTTTTTTTTTTTTTTTTCATTATTACAAATGAAATTTTCAAAAAGGGCTATGTGAAATGTGTAAAAAAGGCAAAGATGCACACATTTTATAAAAACACCAAGCCTTAGTGGCTGTTTTTTAAGAGGAGACTCGACTTGTGACGCTGGCTGGATGCTAGAAAGGCAGAAGATAATCTTAAGATCTGTTGCCTTGGGTTTGGCTTCCAACTTTAGAAGAGCTTCAGAACCTGGCTTGCTTCAGTTTGTCAATGTGGTAGCAGAGTTTCAGTGCAGGGCCCAGCTTCAGGCCCAGGTACTTCATGATCATGTCACTCTTCAGCAATAACAGCGCATTGCCATCAATCTCATGCTTCCGGAAGAGTTCCACGTGAGGCCCTAGAGCCTGAGGGTCAGCATCTTTCATGAACTCGACCATGTCCTCTACAGTCCAGGTAGAAGAGTTTCTGCTGCTTGGCCGCAGGGTGTCCTGCCCCTCTGGACAGGGGCTCAGTGCACCTCTATTGCCGTCAATAGATGTCCCGTTCCTCTTGGGGCTGGAGGCTGGGAGCCTCAATCCAGGTGCCAATGGGCCTCCAGAGGACAAGAAGTTGGTACGCAAACCATTGGTGGTGGTGGCAGGGCCTCCCCCAAGGAGTCCGTCTCCAGAGCTCAGCCTCTTGCAGTATAGCGAGGAGGAGGCGCAAGATGAGGAGGTGGCCAAGGAGCCCCTGGGACTAAAGGCGATGGAGGAGGGGTCCAGGCTGTAGCGGTTCATGCCCACTGGGCTTACGAGGCACTCTTCGGCAGTGGCTGCCTTGGCTGGATGCCAGGCCCCTGCACGGCAGGCTTGTCCACACTCCTGGGGCTGCTGGCTCCCAGCACGTGCCTGGCGCTTGTGGGGCCCAGGAGGGCCTCCTTCTTCCCTAGCCTCTATAGGCCTTCTGGTGACAGATACCAAATTTCTGCCCTTCCAGTACAGCCCTGCACAAGGCACTGGCCGATCTTAGGTTCCGCCTAAGTCCCGCCCCTTGTTCCCAAGGATAAGCAACTCATTTCCCTCAGGGCCTCTGGCCTTGTGGCCCAGCCTTCCTGGTTTAAAGGGACCAGGCCAGGGCTGGAGAGATAGCCTAGCGGTTAAGAGCACCGACGCTCTTACAGAGGACCCGGGTTCGATCCCCAGCGCCCACATGGCGGCTAAGAACCGTCTGTAACTCCAATTCCAGGAGAACTCCAGTTCCAGGGGAATCCGAGACCCTCTTCTGACCTCCGCGGCATTGCACGACACGGGTGCACAGACCTGCATGCAGACAATACATTCATATTCAATTACATTTTCATTAACTTGTGTCTCCGGCCAGTATAATTTCTCTTTAAGCTTGCCCCCAACTCTGATCACTCAGCCTGAGGATCAACCTTGACTCAGCTCCCAAATCTTTATGCATTGCCTACAGGAAGCCTGACACTGCCATTCAGGAATTCCTTTGAAATCTTGGTGAAAGCACTCCATGACCTCTTAGTTCTTTCATTCTTATTCTGGAAAAACCAGAATCACAGGATGATGCCGATCTGTTGAGTGCTAGCAAGGTTCCTTGGACCATGGCAACAGTGGCCTCTTAGTGCCTGGATTGCTGAATGAGGGAAATACTTCTGGGTAGCCTGTGCAATCAAGATGTCCTGGAGCACCCTTTCAAAAGCAATAAAAATACTAAAACTTTTATGCCCTTTAGTCTCCTATGAGTGAAATTTGGCCAATTCTTGTGATACCTTTGAGCATCTTTCCTACTGTCCTGATCCAAAGTACTTGGCTTACTTTTACTGGCACTAATTTCTTTAGCAACCATGCTTGTTTTGGCATCAACTCTATATGCTCTTCTTTTATGGAGAACTGCATGTTTTCAAACTTTTCTTCTCTGTCTTTTCCTCAGAATTCCAACTGTAAATTTGGCTAAAAGTAGCCAGAAATAGCCATGACACAGCATGGATGTTGAGCTGCATTGAATTTTTTCTCTGCCAGATTAATTAATCCATAAGTATTCAATTCAGCCTTGCTCAAAGGTTCAGAGTGTGGACAGAATATAGACTCCTACTGTGCCAGAATGTAACATGAATAACTTCTAATACATTACCCAATATAGTTGGTCCCTGTTCCTATCTGAAACTCTAAGAGCACAGTATTTTTTTTTTCTGTCTGCATCTCTGTCTCCTGAGAGAAGGAAAACCTTTCCATTTAGTTCTCCCTACCATATTGTATGGTTTCTCTTATCTACATCTCCAAACTTTTCTAAACTCCTCCTCCTGCAAATACGTCCCAAAGGCTTCTAAATCATGCCTTCAGATAGTCAGAGCAATGGATTTAATCATTCCTCAAAGCCACTCAACTGACATCTAAGACCCCAAGGTTTGGGAGACATTAAACCATCAAACT
>VZQC01011686.1:564205-575288 GCA_009823505.1 Rhizomys pruinosus
AAAAAAAAAAAAAAAAAAAAAAACCAAGCCATAACAGCCACCCTTTTCCAGTTTCTCTCTAACATCATCTATTGACATCTAGACCATTCATACTCATTCACCAGGTACTATATGTACTTTTCTATCCTCAGCCATTCTTAAGACCCTGAATAACTTAAAGACCTATGAATGTTTCTTTTACATGTTGATACAAGAGTTCATTGACTTATTCTAATGTCTTTAGCCTATATAACTCAATAGCAGTAAGACCCCATGATGGGAACCTAGTGATAAATAAGGTGCTTCCCTATCTAATAAAGTCTTATACACCAGTATAGAGCATGAGTAAGAGAAAGAGTTATAAACAGATAATTAAGAGGATCTTATCCCATTTCACCAACTCATTCATTCATGTATTTGTAAACTTGAAAAAACCCATGCCAATAAAAAATCTGGCCACCCCTCATTCTTTTGACTCCTGATAAATTGCCTTTTTTGTTGGTCTTTTTGAGACAGGGTCTCCCTGTAACCCCAGCTGGCCTGGAACTCACTCTGTAGAGGAGACTGACCTTGAACTCACAGAGATCTATCTGCCTCTGCCTCCCGAGTGCTGGGACTAAAGGCATGTGTCTACCATGCCCAGCATAAATTGCCTTTTGACTTTGTTTCTAGGCACATCCTTAGTGTCTCTCTTCTCTCCTTTCCCCACCTTTATTATATTCTCTTCCCTGTTCAGCTTATTCCCCATTGCCAGCTATTTCAACCACACTTGTTTTAGATTACTTAATTTCTCTTTTTTCCTTAATTTTTATTGAACTTTTAAACATTTCATACATTTTTTATAATTATTTACTTATTTATTCTTTTTATTTTATGTGTATGAATGTCTGCATGTAGGTTTGTGCACCCGTGTTGTGCAATACCGTGGAGGTCAGAAGAGGGTGTCAGATTCCCCTGGAACTGGAGTTAAAGACGGTTCTCAGCCTCCATGGGGGTGCTGGGGATGGAACCCAACTACAAGAGCAGTTGGCACTCTTAACTGCTAGGCCATCTCTCCAGCCCCTCATACAACATTTGTTAATCAAATTTAGACCCATTGCCCCTTCTATGGCCCCCCTCCAGAGCTCATGCATTCTGCCATGCATGTCTCAAATCTTTTTCTCTGTCTTTTTTTTTTAAATTTTTTGATGCAGAAGTTTACTGTTTGGGGCAGAAGTTTACTGTTTCAGTCAGTTCTTTGAACAAGTCTTTTTTTGTAGTTGCTCCCTTTAATTTTATATTACTCCAAAATATGCATATATATATTCCATACATATACCAAACTTATGACATCTGAAAATAAACTATAGGTTAACTCCAAAACATGTTTAGGGATTCATCTTTTCTTAAATTTTCTCTGAATTATTACCTTTGATCATATCTTCCCTACTAAACACTAATCTTGGATACCATATGTTATGTGATTAGGGCATTAAATGTCCCCTAAAGACTCGTATATGTAAACACTTGCTCTCTAGCTGGTGGCTCTGTTTTGGGATGTTGTGGACTCTTTGGCCCATAGGGCCAAAGATGTAGGCCACTACCAGTAGACCCTGAGGGTTATAGCCCATTTCTGCTTCTCATCCTGCCTCTGTCTCCTGTCTGCCACTGTGATGTAACAAGCCACAAGATCCCACCACCACTGACCAAGCCACTTCAACTATAATGACTTTTCCATGGTGGACTATGATATCCCCAGAATCAAGAGCCAAATAAGTTCTACTTCTATTACATTTTTTTGTGTCAGAAATTCTGTTACACTGAGAAGGCAAGTAACTACTACATCATATATTTTCTTTAGACTTACTTCATTGTTCTTGTTGTAGTCCTTTATTATGAATGCCTGTCTTTAATATCTATTCTGCCATTCTTTTCAAGTATAAGCATTATAAGCTATAGGTTTCTTGTATTACTTTTGTTTATAGGAAACCTTTCATGTAAGTTTAGCTCAAACTATTTCACATTCTAATGTAATTTCTCCTTTGAACCATGTTTTATTTAGAAGTATGTTTTTTAAATATTCCACTGTTTTTTTCTAGTTATAATTTTGTATTGATTTCAGGCTTCACTAAGCTGTGATCATGGAAAGTCATTTTTATTCCTTTGTTTTATGAAATGGTATATGGTCAATTTGGGAGAATGTTATCTGCATGCTTCAAAAGAATAGTTCCATATGTTATTAGATCAGTTTTGCTAATTGTGTTATTGAAATCTTCTATATAATTATTGATTTGGGGGGAATCTATTTTTTCCAGGAATTACTGAGAGAAATATGTTAAAATCTCTCATGATTATGAACTTGTCTATTTCTCCTTTTTGTTTAGTTAATCATTCACTTTACTTTGAAGTAAATATTAGATTCATGCAAATTTAACAACATTATCTCTTCCAATTGGATTGGATTTTTATTTTTAAAAAGTAATGAAATGAACTTCTGTATCTTGAGAAGTGATTTTTGTCTCAAAGTATCAAAATCTATTTTGTCTGAATTCAAATAATAGTAACAGATTTCTTCTGGTTAGTATTATTTGATGCCTTTTTAAGTCTTTTCCCTGTCAATCTCTCTATATTTTGTTTCAAATGTATTGTAAATACCATATATATGGAATCTTTGGGGTAGCATCTCTCTACATATCTCAATCAGTATTTGAATATATAATCCTACCTCAGCCTCCTGAGTGCTGGGATTACAGGTGTGTGCCACCATGCTCAATTTGCATGGTTGGATTTATAATATTTAGTGTGATAATCTAGTTTCAAAAAAATAAAATAGAGTTATTTTACACAAGTGCATTAAAACACAAAAATTTGCCTGGATGTAGTCATTCATGCTTGTAATCCCAACCCTACGGTGACTGAGGTAGGAGGAAACTAAGTTTAAGGTTAGTTTGGACTACATTGTGACACTCAGTCTCAGGAAAATAAGCCCATAAAATTGCACATATTAATGGAATACCACGTAATGTTTTGATACATATACATGTTTATACTCAGGTTACACATATCTATCTCACCTTTATCATTTCTTTATAGCAAAATATTCAAAATCAGTTCTTTTAGCAAAATCTTTATATATATATANATATATATATATATATATACAGTTTTCATTTGTAGTCACCCTGCTGTGCAATATCACACCAGAACTTATTGCTTTCATCTAATAACAATTTCCATTGATGAATTTCTCACCATGTTTTCCTCTGCACTTCTATCCTTCTTAACTACCACTTTACTCTTAACTTACCTGAGATCAGCTTTCTTCAATTCCACATATAAACAAGATTGTATAGTACATGCATTTCTGTATCTGGCTTATTTCAGTTCACATAATGATTTCCAGTTTCATCCCTGTTCTTAGAAAGCATGGGATTTCATTCCTCTATACACCCCATTTTAGGTAGGACTTCCTACCTATACACCCCACTTTAGATAGGCTTCAACTTTCTTTGTAGCCAATGAAACCTGGTGTTGAACTCCTGATCCTGGCCTCTCTATCACTGAATACTTGGACTACAGGCATTTGCAACCATTCTTGACTCCATTCATTTTATGGCAGAACAGTATTCCATTGTGTACATGTACTATATTTTCTTTATTCGTTGGTTGATAAACACACTGATGGCTAATTTTGATTGCCAACTTTAATGGATTAATGAAGACCTGAGAGATTAGTGACACACACCATTATTGGGTATCTCTGTGATGAATTTTCCAGATACAATTAGATTATGAGCATTCTGGCATAATAAAGGGATTAATTCCTTGGTGCATAATAAGATGACATTACTGGGAGGTGATGAAAAGTATGAGATATGGCTCCGTTTTAGAAAATAAAGCACTGGGAGTGTGTCCTGGGGGTTATATCTTGGGTTTAAATTTCCCTTCTCTGCTCCATTGCTGTAATAATGTAAACTGCTTTGTTCTGTCCCATCTCATCACCATAGGTGCCCCACACCCTCTCAAAGTGTAACTCCAGATCAATAGTTCTTTCTTTTGTTTATGTTAGGTATACTGTCATAGCAACTAGAAAGTAAGTAATCCAGGTCCTTAGAATGTTCCCATTTCTTCTCTATTTTGAATAGTACTACAGGACCATGGGAGCTTTGATGACTACATTTTAACACAAGATTATGGTGCCTGTTTACTTAACTGTAATTACTTACTAATTTGAACTTGTTTTTAACCTACTATTTGTGTTACCTGCAATGCCTTTTTTCATTGTCTGATTAGTGAGCTTTATTTAATATTTCCTCATTTCTTTTGGGAGCTGATTTGTGAGAATATTTAGACTCATAAGGTAAGAGCAGATTCTAGCAGTTAGCATTTACATTCTGGCAAGTGTCTGGTTATAGTAAGGTCTAGGCCTGCATTAACCCAAGTTTAGTGCTTGAAGTACTTGGGAGCACCTAGAAAATGTAAATGTGCGCTATGCATCTTTAGTAAATGAGATTGTGCTTATATTCTCTCAGGTATGTGACCCCTCCCTTGTACTTCACATCAAGTCTACTGTCTTCTTCAAAGTCCTTACATGTGTATGAGTACATAGCATTATTTCCCGCATACCATTATGCTAGTGGTAGAGCTTCTTGTCATTCTAATCTTACGTGGGCAGGAATCTTCTTAAACTCTCCACTGTGGATAGGTGTTAGCTTTGTCTTTTTCATGTCCCTTACACTCTATCCCTTAAATTAGAAATGAGACTCAGTGAATGTTTGAGGAAGTACCTTCTTGTCTCTGCCTTTTGCTGGGTCTGGGTTTAGAATGCCTTAATTTCTGGCTTTTTGACACTTTTAGGAAGATGCTTGTTGCAATTCATCTGGCATTTTCATTTGTTTTCTGTGGGAGAGTAAGTTTGCATAGCTTGCCCACCACATTACCAGAATTCCACCATCTGTTTTCTTCACTATTGCTCTGAGGCTCCAATGTCACAAAATTGAAATGTTTGGTTCTGTAACAAGTTTATTATTTTCAGTCTCTGTTGGATCTCCTATATTGTATATTGTTTTTGACTCTTCGATTTCCCTTGACTCCTTTCCATGTCTCACTTCCACAACAGCCACTTCAGCTTTTCTACTATGCTTCCACTCCAGCCCCTTCCTATCTACTGAGTTCAGAAAGTCAAGCTTCTTACTTTGGTACAAAACAGTGACTTTTGTTTTGGAATCTCATCAGTTCTCTCTCTTTCATTCTATTCCAAAGTTCTATGTTTTCATCCTGCCCTGCTTCCCCTTTTTTTGATGGACTAATCTTTCTTTCCTTTTTTTCCACGGCCCTCTACTTAGGGTTCTTTGTGCTGGATAGCTTTAGTGTCAACCTGACACACTTAGATTGAGAGAGCCTTAATCAGGGAATTTCTCCCATTGGACTGGCCTGTGGCCATGTTTGTAGGGCATTTTCTTGAGTATTGAGTCATGTGGGAGGGCCCAACCCATTATGGGTGGTGCCACTCATGGGCAGATGATCCCTTATTGTATAAGAAGGCAGGCCAACTGTGGGCTAAGGGAGCAAGCCAGTAAGTATTCCTTAAGGTTTGGTCTTGGATTCCTTTCAGTGCTGTAACTCTTTTATACTGATCTTCAACAACATGAACAGTGAAATGGAGAGTAAGACTTTAGAGATTTTACAGTAACATAATAACTTTAGCCTCACTGGATCCCATAATGGGAAATCGGAAATGATATTTTGAATGTCATTGTTTGTGCACTGTATATTTTCTACTAATTAATTTAGATTGTCTTTTACCAAAGTGCCAATATGTAGTAAATTGGAAATTAAAAACAACAACAACAACCATAACAACAAACCATGACCTTTTACCCGAGATACATTTAAAAGCACTAGACTAAAACCTGTCCTCTCCTAACTTGTCTGAGACTCAGCTACTCTGAATTAGCCCTCTCCTCTCTTAATTCTGTGTACAAATATTCACCCAGATTAAACAATCTTTCTTTTAACTTTGCCTGTTGTGTTGCCTGCTTATGTTTTACTTTCTCTTTAATGTCAACATTTTGAAAGAAAATTCTCTTACGTTGTTTCTTCTTCCTGCTTATCATTTTAGTCTTTGAACCACAGTTCTCTAACTTATAACCCCACTACTTTTCCAACAAAAAGAACCAATGATGGCCATATTTTCCAGTTTATATCGGCTTTTCCAGTTCCTGTACTGCTTCCACTTTGAATTTGTTATTCATGAGATCTCTCCCTTCTAGACATTCCATGTTCCTTTCTTACCTTTTATCTGGTGCTCATTTTGGTATTTTCCCTTATTGTCTTTTGGTCTTTTGGTATCTTCCCTTATTCCCATTGCCTATCCTTCATGTTTCTGTCCTCAAGCTTTTCCTTATGCTCTGCATGCACAGCTGTCAGTTTACTCTACGTTTGTTTGCTGATGACTTCTAAATCTCTTAACTCTTTGTGCTGGATAGCTTTAGTGTCAACCTGACACACTTAGATTGAGAGAGCCTTAATCAGGGAATTTCTCCCATTGGACTGGCCTGTGGCCATGTTTGTAGGACATTTTCTTGAGTATTGAGTCATGTGGGAGGGCCCAACCCATTATGGGTGGTGCCACTCATGGGCAGATGATCCCTTATTGTATAAGAAGGCAGGCCAACCGTGGGCTAAGGGAGCAAGCCAGTAAGCAGCATTCCTCCATGGCCTGTGCTTCAGCTCCTGCCTTCACGTTCCTGCCCTGAGTTCCTACCTTGGGCTCCCTAAGTGATGAACTGTGACCTGGAGTTATGTACCAAATAAACCTTTTCCTCCCCAAGTTGGTATTAGTCAGACTGTTTTGTTACAGCAATTGAAGACAAACTAGGACAGAAATTGGTACCATAATTGGGGTGATTATTCTGGCCTCAGTGGGGCTCACTCATGGGTCTATGGTCCAAGCAGGCTGCATACTAATAAAGCTTCGTCTATCTTCTATGGGCGCTCCTGAGTGTTGGTTGGGGTTGGTTAGTCTAAGCTTTCTTTCCTGTGTCCTCCTATCCTCTAGGATGTGTGCTCCAGCAGGCTCCCTGGAGGGGAGACATGAATGTAACTAACTCTCCAGGTCTAAACTTGGACATGGCAGTTACAATTTCTGCTGTTTTCTGTCATCCAGAGCAAGTCATAATGTCAACTGAGCTCATGGAGTCAGAGATATACCCCCATCTCTTGGTCAGAAGAGGTTCAAACCACAGTCCAAAGTGTATATATGACAGAGGGGGAATAGAGTCTGAGTAGTCTAACAAGGGCTGCAACACACTGGAGAGGCTGAGAATCCAGTAGTTTCTCAATGCAGGAGTCTGGATATGTCAGTAGTCTTAATCTGGCGCTGAAGGCCTGATGGATTCTGGGAGATCTGCTAGTCTTCAGTCTTCAGTGGAATCTGAGGAGTTGGTCACAGCAGCGAGACAAACTCACCAATGAGAGAGAAGGCAAGCAGCAAAAAGGGATGAGCTCCTCCCTGCCAGGGCCTTTATACCAGCTGCCACCAGAAGGTAACACCCAGCTCTAAATGACCCATTCTGAAGATCTCTTTCTCATTTAAGTTAATCTCAGATCAAGTCAATTTGATCTCTAGAATGAACCAATGACAAGTCCACCACTTGTCAACTTGACATCCAATAGTGTCTCCTTATGTTATGTTTAAATTTCAAATGAAAGCAATGGCAGGGTTATAATTCCACCTAACATGATATAACTATCCCACGTGCAATCACAATGCATTGTATATCTTAGAGTAGGTGGTAAAGTCTTTGAGGAATACTTAGCCCTTCAGTATCTCATAACCTAAATATGAAAACACTTAACACTTACCTCAATTACACATTCTAAAGGAAACAACATATATGTGTATATACGCACAAGTGTATTTTTAACCAAATAGGACAAAAAAGTTCATATCAATTACAATCACATTTCTGCAACTGGTCCTGTGGCCTCAACTGACATTTATAACTATCTTCCTTTACTACCCATTCTGTATTTCCTCCACCACCAGCAAGCACCTCTGCAGGTCTTATCTCTTTTCCTGGAGGAGTGACCCATCCCTGAAAGGTCTGGGCCATTTGTTGTCCTATCTGGTTTGGGTTGTCACAGTTTCTCATTGACCTTAACCACAGGACATGGTAGCACCAAAAGATGCCCCACAGAATCTCCTGCCTTCCAGATGTAATCTTCCTTACCCCCACTGTGGAGAGAGTCCAACTTCTCCCTGGTAGTCTGGATCAATCACTCCTACTACTGTTATTCCTTCCTTAGCCTGTTGGCTTAAGGGCAGTAGAAGCCCAAAGTGGCCAGGGGGAAGTCTTAGCTTCCAGTTCAATGGAACGTGTGCTGTTTCTCCTGGAAAAAGCACTCCCCCTCTTGGAACCAAAATTTTTAGGCCAGCAGAATGCAAAGTCATGGTACAAGAAGCCAGAGTTTTCTTACTGGGTCATTAAGGGTGATAGTGAGTGGAATCATTCCCAGTTCTACCCCTTGATTTCTGGACCAATTGGTACCAGAGTATGGGTTATTGCTGTGACAGATCTGACCTTGGTGTTTTGGGGAGGATTGTGGAAGTGTCTGGAAAAGACATTGAGTGCTTAGTGTTTGTTGCTGTGGAACTTTGAACAGTTATGCTGAAAGAGTCCTAGACGATAGAGGCCTGGCTTGTGAAGTTTCAAAGTGAAGCAGAGGCCATCAGGGGTATTTGTATATTATTGAATTGAGAATGTGTGGGTTTTGGTTGGCTGGGGCTGAAGAATTAGCTGTAACTAACAAGAGACCAAAACCTGAAGTGAAATCTTTGTTTTACTGGGACAATTGATGTTGGTTAGCTGGGACTGAAAAATCACCTGTAACAAGAGACCAGCATCACTGTGGTGAAATCTTCTAGGAAGAGTTCCCTCACGGTCAGCACACAGTAGCTGTGGTTCAAGAGGAGGCATGTGCTTCCATCTCAAGCCAGAAGGAGGACTTGGTAATGTGTAAGAGTTCCCTATATGGTTCTGGTGTTGAAAGGTGAAGGGGTCACAGAGAGCAGCTAAGGCTTGGCACTGTGAGAGGCCAGGAAAGGCCATTGGTGAAAGTGCACCCTCAGTTGCAATGAAGACCCAAGGATTGCAGGGGCCATGAAGAGAAGCTGAGGCTTTGCACCAGGAGGAGGTCAGAAGTGCCCATTGGTGAAGGTGATGCCTCAGTTCAATGGAGAGCCCAGATTTTTGAACATGCCAGGACTATGGAACAACCACCAAGGGCAGCAGCAGGTGTGGAATGGAGCTGGCCTGGGCCTGCGAGATGAGCTGTGTGTTCTGTAGATGGCAGAGTCAGAGAAGTAGAACTGCCAAACCCTTTGAATCCCAGATCCTGGGTGAATCCCAGATGTCCAGCCTTAAGCTACTTTGTTGGACTTTGGTTTTACTTAGGTGTGCCAATTCTTCCCTTTGAAATAGACAGTACTTGTTTTGCATTTTACAGGAGCCCACAGTTAAGAGTCTTTTAAAAGAGATTATGAACTTTGGATTTTTTTAAGGACTGTGGGGCTTTGAAGGTTGTACTGTCTTATGATATTAATGTTAACATCATATCTTGGGGACAAGATATAGAAAGGTTGTGGTTTATGTATTTTGTGTGTCAAGTTGACAGGGGATCAATTGTGCTAGATGGCTTTAGTGTCAGCTTGACACATCTGGGTTGAGAGAACTCATTTGGGGAATTGGCTCCATTGGACTGGCCTGTGGCTATGTCCATAGGGCATTTTCTTGATTATTATTGAGTGATGTGGGAAGGCCCAGCCCACTGCAGGTGGTGCCACTCCTGGGCAGGTGGTCTTGTATTGCATAAGAAAGCAGGCTGAGCATGGGCCAGGAGAGCAAGCTTAATTTCTTTTCAATTACATATTTAGGTAATTTCACTAGTGTATCTCAAAGACACTTGAAATTCATCTATCAGAAAAAGAAGTTCTTTATACACGACCTTGGCTCCTTTCTCCTATTTTGGTTAATATTCACTGGTAGTCACCAGACTCTTCTCTCCATATCTAGTACCACACGCTCCCCTCACCCACCCTTGGCATTTCTGTCAGAAAGAACATTCAAAATATATTTTTTCTGAACTTCTCATCTTCCTGCTTAAGACCATTCATTATTTTCACATTACCTATAAGAATCCCAAACTCTTGGGCTGGAGAGATGGTCTAGCAGTTAAGAGCACCAATCGCTCTTGCAGAGGACTTGGGTTCAATCCCCAGTACCCACATGGTGGCTGAGAACCGTCTTTAACTCCAGTTCCAGGGGATTCCGACGCCCTCTTCTGACCTCCGTGGCATTGCACTGCACGGGGGCACAAACCTACATGCAGACAGTACACTCATACACATAAAAAATAAATTAAAAAAATAAAAAAAAAGGATCCCAAACTCTTTACCACTGCACAGGGAGACATTTTCACTCATACCATAGACTACCAAATCTCTCAGTTTGTCCTTCACTATTATGCCCATTATATTCTAGCCAGGCTGTTAACAGTTTCTTGAGCCTACTATGTGTCTTCACTTTCCTGTCTTCATTTTAGGGGATTAATTTCATTCCCTTCTTTAACTGTGTTGCTTTCTCTTCCAAGGATGTTCCTCCCCGTTTACTGTTTAGCAAAACTTGCCTCCTCAAATTAGGATATTCTGACATTAAATATCTGTTCTCTTCTGCAATCTAGTCTTCTTGATGGCAAGGACACTGACATATATCTTTGTATCTTTGGACCAGCTTTTAATGTTTATTGAGTGAATGCAAGGAGAAAATGCCTTTCTATAAAAGGCATTCTCATAGCAAAGAATTTTATGAAAGGATTTCTTTCATATTCTGAAAAAAGGGAAAATCCTGATCTTTTAGGTTGCAGGATCTGAAAGTGACCAGAAAGAGATTGTCAAGGATCAGAGTGTAGATTCATTTCTTTACAGTGACTTTGGTTTTGGAATCCCCTCAACCCTCCTTCATTCTATTCAAAGTTCAGTTTCTCAAAGAAAAAAAACTATATCTTCTTTTTTTTATTGTTTAGGATTATTTTATTTATCCTGTTTTTTTTTTTTTTTTTTTTT
>VZQC01011686.1:575701-623194 GCA_009823505.1 Rhizomys pruinosus
TTGTTTTTTTTTTTTGTTTTTTTTTTTTTTTTGCACTTGGGCAAAAAACTATATCTTCTTACATATGCCATAGAATACAGAGTAGGAAATTGCATGGTAAATAAATATGTATGACTTGAAATCAACCGCAGAAATATAGATCCATAGCTTCTTCAGAGGTACCAGTAACATTGACAAAATTTTAAAATATTCATAAATATTATAACAAAGTTTCAAGAGTATCCATTCCAATATAAATATGTTATTTTTTATTCTTGCTATGCTTTTTATTTTCCTTTTCACACTCCCTTTTGTTTTTCCTCCCCTTTCCTTTTCCCTTTCCTTCCTTCCTTCCTTCCTTCCTTCCTTCCTTCCTTCCTTCCTTCCTTCCTTCTTTCTTTTCTTTTTCATGCAGGGTCTTTCTTTCCTTTTTGGTGGGCGCCACCATGCCCCGCATTTATTTATTTCTGTATGTGTATCAGTGTACTGTCTGCATGCAAGTCTGTGCACCCATGTCGTGCAATGCTGCGGAGGTCAGAAGAGGGTGTCGGATTCCCCTGGAACTGGAGTTCTCCTGGAATTGGAGTTTCAGACGGTTCTTGGCCGTCATGTGGGTGCTGGGGATCGAACCCGGGTCCTCTGTAAGAGCGGTCGGTGCTCTTAACATATTTTCTATGTACCAAAATTTGGCCTTGAACAATTTCTGTAGTTTAAACTAGCCTGAAACTCATGATTCTCCTGCCTTAGTTTCCTAAGTGCTGGGTTTACGGACATGTTTTGTGCTGGATAGCTCTAGTGTTAACTTGATACACCTGGGTTGAGGGAGCCTCAACCTGGGCAGGTGGTCCTCTGTTGTATAAGAAAGCAGTTGGAGCATGGGCCAGGGGAGCAAGCAAGTAAGAAAAATTCCTCCATGGCCTGTGCTCTATGGCTGAAGCTCCTGCCTCCAGGTTCCTGCTCTGAGTTCCTACCTTGGGCTCCCTAAGTGATGACCTGTGACCAGGGAGATGTGAGCTGCATAAACCCTTTCCTCCCCAAGTCGGTATTGGTTAGAGTGTTTTGTCACAGCAATTGAAAGCAAACTAGAACCTGTTACAACATGCCATCTCGACCATGTGTGTTTTTTGGGGGGAGAGGGAGTTTGGTTTTATAAGATGAGATGCAAAAGTAGTCAGGTACCTAGATCTCCTGAAACCAAAAATTGGATTTCAAAATCCTAGGCTCACTGTGGGAAATGATGCTGACATGTTCCATAGGGTTTACTGTAAGGACCTGCATAAAAGTTGCAGAAGCTGCCTGATCCTTAGGTGGAGGATACTCCAGATCATTGAGGAGATGAAAATGAGAGTAATTCACCGAGTGATGGTCCCCATTTAATGCCCCAAAGAAGAAGCAAGATTTCACAGGGAAATGTAAGCATGGCCCATATAGGGGACACTAGATACTAGGCCATGAGACTGTTGACCTCAACAAAAATAAATCACAATCACCAATGGGGTGCAAGGTGATACAGAAATAGCTGGTCTATCTACTTTTTAGGAGATTTTCTTGACAAACATATCAGCTATGAAGTGCATGGACAAAAAGGCCAAGGGCCTACTCTGAAAGTTCTGATCCTGGGCCTCTAAAACCATGGGTGAGACTGAGATTTTACTTAGCTGAAAAAGTGACTGACTCATGCAGACTGAATTTGCTGTAGTAATATTAAGAAGTAGGACATTTTTGTATCCTGGTGGTATGGATCAAATTTTACTGCTACACATTTAGTTTAGTGCTCTTGGTAACTTACTTGCCCACTTTGAATCTCAAATTTACACTTTCGTAAACAAAGATAAGACTTTCACTCTTCTACCTTCAAGATTTTATGAGATCAAAATGAAATAAGGTAAGAAAAATTGCTTTGAAAAACAATATATAAACATGTTCAGTGAAATGCAGAATCAGAGTAATAACAAAACATTTTATAGCTTTGAGTTCTATATTGAACCTAAAAGATACATTATGATAAAACTGATGGCACAAAGTATTGAGATATATTTTTAATATTTTTTCTACAAATACACTAGCTGTTTTCCTCAGCTTCTAATTGCTTTGTGTTTAATCATTTTCAAATGAAAAATGTGTAATATATATATATATATATATATCTGTATCTTCAATATGGTAGAAAATCTTTTTCTAATGTTTTACTATCTGTAATTTCAGTTACCTAAGGTCAACTACAGTCTGAAAATATTACATGGAAAGTTCCAGAACTAGTAAATAATAAGTTTTATATCACTGGATGTTCTAAATGTTATAATGAAATCTGACAAGATCATTCCAAAGAGAGAAATCAACCTTTAGTATGGGACATCTGTGCTACTACATACAGCACTTGTCCATTAGCCACTTACTAACCATCTTAGTTATCACATCCATTGCCACAACATCACCGTGCTTATGTTCAAATAACTCTTATTTTACTTAATATGCTGTTATATTAATAGTTATTAATATTTTACACTGTCTAACTTGTAAATTAAGCTTTACCATAGGTAGTATGTATAAGAAAAATTATAATCTACATGGGGTTCGATACTATCTGTGTTTTCAGGAGTCCACTAGGAAGCTTGAAAGTATCTCCCACAAGTAATCAGGGCTACCCTAATTTAAATTTTACTGGAGACACTGGTTTTCCTGATGTTTAATTAATTATAGCAACTGCTCCATAACATGTGTTCCCTGGTGTCTCATGTTCTGGACCACACAGGGTGTGGCCTTGGAACATCTGTGCTTAGCTCATTGCCAGATCCTCAGCAAACTCTATAACCTGAGAGCATGTGAGCTGCTAGTGTCAGCAGAGTTCCATTTCCTAAAGAATGGGGAGCATATGTAATCCATAAAAGGCATCACTGCATATCCAATTTGAGAACTAGATGGTGTTATGCACAGCATTTGGTGTGTTACTACGACCCATATATCAGGTGACTCGTAAGGCAGCAAACTTTGAGTGGGGCTTGGAACAGGAAAAGGCTCTTCAACAGGTCCAGGCTGCAGTGCAGGCTGCTCTGCCCCTAGGGCCATATGATCCAGCAGACCCAATGGTGCTTGAGGTATCAGTGGCAGATAGAGATGCTGTCTGGAGTCTGTGGCAGGCTCCCATAGGGGAATCACAGCGGAGGCCCTTGGGATTTTGGAGCAAGGCTCTACCTTCATCTGCAAACAACTATTCTCCTTTTGAGAGACAGCTCTTAGCCTGCTATTGGGCCTTAGTGGAAACTGAACGTTTGACAATGGGCCACCAAGTCACCATGCGACCTGAGCTGCCCATCATGAGCTGGGTGTTATCTGACCCACCAGACCATAAAGTAGGACGTGCACAGCAACAGTCCATTGTCAAATGGAAGTGGTACATACGGGACAGGGCCCGGGCAGGCCCTGAGGGCACAAGCAAGCTACATGAAGAAGTTGCCCAAATGCCTATGGTTCCCACTCCTGTTACAATGTCTCCTGGGCTTAAGCATGCACCTATGGCTTCATGGGGTTTGCCCTATGATCAGTTGACTGAGGAAGAGAAGACTAGGGCCTGGTTTACTGATGGTTCTGCACGCTATGCAGGCACCACCCAGAGGTGGACAGCTGCAGCATTACAGCCAATTTCTGAAACAACCCTAAAGGACACTGGTGAAGGAAAGTCTTCACAGTGGGCAGAACTTCGGGCAGTGCACATGGTTGTGCATTTTGCCTGGAAGGAGAAATGGCCAGAGGTTCGATTATATACTGATTCATGGGCTGTAGCCAATGGTTTGGCTGGATGGTCAGGGACTTGGAAGGAGCATGACTGGAAAATTGGTGAGAAAGACATTTGGGGAAGAAGTATGTGGATAGAGCTCTCTGAATGGTCAAAGGATGTGAAGATACTTGTGTCTCATGTAAATGCTCATCAAAAGGTGATCTCAGCAGAGGATGAGTTTAATAATCAAGTAGATCGGATGACTCGTTCTGTGGATTGTCAGCCTCTTTCTCCAGCTATCCCTGTTGTTGCTCAATGGGCCCATGAACAAAGTGGTCATGGTGGCAGAGATGGAGGTTATGCATGGGCTCAACAGCATGGACTCCCACTCACTAAGGCTGATCTGGCTACAGCTGCTGCCGAGTGCCAGATTTGCCAACAGCAGAGACCAACATTGAGCCCCCGATATGGTGCTATTCCCCGGGGTGACCAGCCAGCAACCTGGTGGCAGGTTGACTACATTGGACCACTTCCATCATGGAGGGGACAGCGTTTTGTTCTTACAGGAATAGATACTTATTCTGGTTATGGATTTGCCTTTCCTGCACGTAATGCTTCTGCCAAAACTACCATCCAGGGACTTACGGAATGCCTTATCCACCGTCATGGTATTCCTCACAGCATTGCTTCTGACCAAGGAACTCACTTCACAGCCAAAGAAGTGCGACTGTGGGCCCATGGTCATGGTATCCACTGGTCTTACCATGTTCCCCACCACCCAGAAGCAGCTGGCTTGATAGAACGATGGAATGGCCTCTTGAAGACACAGTTACAGCGCCAATTAGGTAGCAATACCCTGGAGGGCTGGGGCAAGGTTCTCCAGCAAGCAGTATATGCTTTGAATCAGCGTCCACTATATGGTACTGTTTCTCCTATAGCCAGAATTCATGGGTCCAGGAACCAAGGGGTGGAAGTGGGAATGATTCCACTCACTATCACCCCTAGTGACCCAGTAGGAAAATTTTTGCTTCCTGTACCCACGACCTTGCGTTCTGCTGGTCTAGATGTTTTGGCTCCAATGGGGGGAGTGCTTTTGCCAGGAGATACAGCAAACGTTCCATTGAACTGGAAGCTAAGACTTCCCCCTGGCCACTTTGGGCTTCTACTGCCTTTAAGCCAACAGGCTAAGGAAGGAATAACAGTAGTAGGAGGAGTGATTGATCCAGACTACCATGGGGAAATTGGACTTTTTCTCCACAATGGGGGCAAGGAAGATTATGTCTGGAAGGCAGGAGATGCTGTAGGGCGCCTTCTGGTGCTACCATGTCCTATGATTAAGGTCAATGGGAAACTCCAACAACCCAAACCAGACAGGACAATAAATGGCCCAGACCCTTCAGGGATGAAGGTATGGGTCACTCCTCCAGGGAAAGAGCCAAGACCTGCAGAGGTGCTTGCTGATGGCGGAGGAAATACAGAATGGGTAGTAGAAGAAGGTAGTCATAAATATCAGCTGAAGCCACGGGACCAGTTGCAGAAACGTGGATTATAATAGATATTAACCTTCGTCCTATTTGGTTAAGAATGTGCTTGTTTATATATGTATGTATATATATATATATGTATGTATATTAAGTGGATACTTGTGTTCCCTTTTGAATGTGCAACTGAGATATGTGTTAAGTGTTGTCATATTTAGGTTATTAGATACTGAAGGACTAAGTTCTTCTCAAGGACATTACCACCTACTCTAAGATATAATGCTTTGCTATTGCACATGAGATACTTATAACATGTTAGGTGGAATTATGACCCTGCCATCGTTTGCAATTGACATTTAAGCAGAGGCTATTTATTGGGTGTCAAGTTGACAAGGGGTGGACTTGTGATGGTTAATCCTGGGTGTCAACTTGACTGGACTAAGGAACAAATAAGAGAAAAGGGTCTTCTGATTGGACCACCTCAACCCGGATGGCCCACCCCAAATGTGGGTGTTACCTTCTGCTGGCAGGCAGTATTTAAGGCCACAGCAGCAGGAGCTGGTCCCTTTTATTTCCTCCTGCGGCTTGCTTCTCTCATCTGGTGTGTTTGTCTTGCTGCTGTGATCAACCTTTTGGATCCCAGCATGTACTGAGACCGGCAGATCTCCTGGAATCCATTCGGGCCTTCAGCACTAGACTGGGACTCCTGAGACATCCAGCCTTGCGGCCTGAGCGGTTCCCTGGATTCCCGGCCTCTCCAGTTCGGCACTACTGTTGCGCTCCGTCACGTGAGCAAATCAATAAATTGTATATAGTTATATATACTCATCCTGTTGCTTCTGTTTCTTTAGAGAACCCTGACTAATACAATATGTAATCCATAAAAGGCATCACTGCATATCCAATTTGAGAACTAGATGGTGTTATGCACAGCATTTGATCTCCATGAGGTTTTGTCTCTTCCTCTGGAAAATGGGGATAATAAATGTACCTTCATGGGGTTTGGGGAAAGATTCAACCATGGAATATTTGTAAAACCTCAGAATATTTCATATCATGCATATTCAATAAATGGTAGCTATTATCATTATAAAAGTTTCGAGGATGTACAAGTCCAAGGCTATCTTCAGACCAAAGATCTGGCTTTGCTGAAATGTCAAAGAATCACTAGGATATGTAGTGTGGGTAAAATAACACATAGTTATGTGCCTAATTTGATTTGACCCTTACTCTTACTGCAAAGCCGGAATTTGTCCTGATTATTGCTATAACCCAGCAAAACAAAAACAAAAACAAAACACTGCTGGATATGTACTCAATAAACGCACATGAATTAAATGGATGAAACTGGAGTTTACCAATGTTCAATAACAACCAGTTTGAAATAGACAGCCTAGTCTAATGCCCTGAATGTAGAAAGTGCTCAGGAAAGAAAAAAATCATGCTAAACACCCCAGAAAGTTATACACATTTCCATATTGGATAATTTTGGACAATTACAATGTCTAAAGTTCAGCTTTGCCTTGTATTGACTCTATTTTATTGCCTCTGTCTCCACCAACATTTTTTTGGTCTTTTCAAGACAGGGTCTCCCTGTAGCCCCAGCTGTCCTGGAACTCACTCTGTAGACCAGGCTGGCCTTGAACTCACAAAGATTCGCCTGCCTCTGCCTCCCAAGTGCTAGGATTAAAGGCGTGTGCCACCATGCCCAGCTCCACCAACATTTAAATTCCCTAGCTTATCATGGATATTCGTTTAACAAATAATCTTTGCTAAATTACTACATGTTGGGGATTATGCTAGGTTTCAGGAACCTTTGGGGGTTTATTTAGTGGAGACTGGCAGTGGACAAATTAACAGACAGGATGTTTTCAAATAGTGAAAAGTTGGTATTCTGAGAAAAATAAATCAGGAGAGCATTATGAGGCAGCTTTAGATTGACTGGTCACAGAAAGTTTCCCCAAGGATATAACACCTGAGCCCAAGATTTTAAGACCAGTAATTGCGGAAACAGAAACAGCTTGCTGTTTAGAAATGGCCAATTGTGAAAAGCTGTGGAAAATTTTCTGAGAAAATGAAGTTAAGCTGAGACTAGGAACAGTATCCAAACCAGCCTCAATATTTCAAAACTATTTTATAGGATGGCTCACTGAACATCAGGGTTAGAAAATCACTTAGAGATCACCCAGATCAGCACTTTCCTATACATGGTATATATGAACACCTGGAGGTCTATGAGGTTAATTTCATTGCTCATAGATAAATTTATGCACCTTAGACTGTATCTAAAGCTGGACATGGGGTGCACACCTTATGCAATAATTCCAGCATTCAGGAGGTGGAAGCAAGGGAATTACAAAATTGAACCTAGCTTGGGAAACATAGAGTTCAAGGTCAAGTCCAACCACATAGTCTGTCTCATACAAACATAATAAATAGAGAAAATGTGGTACATCTACACAGTGGAGTTCTATGCAGCAGTAAAGAAAGATGACATCATGAACTTTGCAGGTAAATGGATGGAACTAGAAGATATTATGTTAAGTGAACTAACAGTCCCAGAAAAACAAACGACAAATGGTATCCCTCATCTGCAGATGCTAGCACCAAGTTGTACGGCAAACTGAGCAATGTTAATGTTACATTTATTCCTCGTGATCTGAAAACAACTGTGCTCTTATATTGTGAATCCCTTAAAAGGTTCTAGAACTAAGCTACCATTTATTTTCAGACTTAAGAATTTTTGGAATATGGGTGGAAGGTATGTATGCATATTTTAGAGTAATATAAGATCAAAAGAATGAAGAAAAAACTAGTTTGTCATGACATTATGTCTAACCACGGCATTTAATTTATGGGAGTGCTTCTTAGTATTTCTTAAATAAGGCTGCTTGAGCTTTTGTCCAAACCTTTTCTAAAATATTACACAGTAGTTAAAGGTATCAGGCTATAACTCCAATTCCAGGAGAACTCCAGCTCCAGGGGAATCCAACACCCTCTTCTGATGTCCGCGGCATTGCACAACATGGGTGCACAAACCTACATGCAGACAGTACATTCATTTAAATAAATAAATAAATAAATAAATAAATAAAAATTTTAAAAAAGTATCAGGCTGATGTAACAGCCTTTTGGATGCCTAATGACCATACTTAATGCCCATACCGATTTGGCCAAGGGTCTTAAGGGATAACTTTGTTCCTTGCCCTCAGAGGTCAACTAAGTCCCAGGGGACTATGCATGGGGGCATCTCTTGAAATGTCCTGCAAATGTGAGTCACCAGTCTTCCTGTGCAGGGAGGTCTTGGAGATCCACTAGTGGGACTTCAGCCAGTGTCCAGTCTATAAAGAGGAAAGTCTGGTCATGCTTCAAAAAGGGAAACCTGGTCTAGCAAGACCTAACTTTGTCCTTGAGTGGATGGAACTGGTAAATGAAAAGCCAAAGGAGCCAGGGGCTCCCTCCTCCACCTCCAAAACCCGAGTGACCCCTGAGGACCAGATCCTCAATTGACCTTGAGAAAACCTTGGTTAATCTGGGCTGTGTGACCTTAAACATCCAAAAGGAAAGTATAACCAGAAATAATTAGTAAGACCTGAGAAATTATACTTCAGGTATACAACTTAGATTTGTAAAAAGGACAAAAAGTCAAAAAAAAAAAAAAAAAAAGAGCACAGTTGTTTTGCCTGTCTTACTGGCAAGTGCAGCCACCCTGTGGCTGCCTCTGCTTTTGCCATCCTTCAAAAGCATGAGACACAGCTTTTGAACCTTCCAGTATGGACTGAAGACTCATGTCTCTCCAAGAATCCTCTAAACCTTCAGTGCCAGATAGGGACTGCTGAGAATCCAGCTTTGTGGACTGAGCTACTACTGGGGTTTCAGCCTCTTCAGAGTATATAGACTGCCATTGTTGGACTACCCAGGCTGTATCACGGAGACCAGTACAGGAAGATCAAGACAGGATGTGGTGCTTACTGGACCTCATTTGATGACCATGGGAAGGAAAGACCCCAGTGTGGAATGCAAGGGCAGAACTGATGGTTGTTTGGGCTAGCTAAGGAGGAGCCTTCAAACATGACATCTTTCAGCATAATAAGGAAAAAAAACATCATAATCTAAAGATGCTAAAACATATGATATATGTGGCATGCGTATATACATATTTTGGAGTGATGCAAATTGGAGGGAATAATAACAACAAAAAGACTGGGTCAAAGAACTGACTGAAACGGTGAACTTCTGCTCAAAACAGTAAAATTCTGCATCGAAAAATTCAAAAGAGACCGAGAGAAAGATGAAAAACACGTTTGGCAGAATGCATGAGCTCTGGTGGGGTGGGGGGCAAGGAAGGGAGCACAGGTCTAGATTTGATTGGAAATTTTGTATGAAATGCACAAAGGTTCAATAAAAATTGGCTTTGAAAAAAACAGAATAAATAATGATAATAATGAAAAATATATGTAATATTCAGCGTATGTTTTTGTAATTATTGTTTCTTGAACTGAGGATGAAGTGTAGCCCATTAAAGTTCAGTTTTCAGAAATCAACATGGATAGCCATCCCAGCCCTAGGGAATGAGAGAATGCCCAAACACTATCTCTGATTTACAGCATCCTTGGATGCAATAACTGGGCAGTTTCAGCACACATGGAAATATTGACGTGGATGCTATCTTTATATCCTTTCCGTCGGACATAAATTTGAATCCCAGTTTTGCCATTTATTCACTCTGTGGCCTTGGGAATAGTACCAACATCTCTTTATCCTACTTTCCTTCTCTGTAGAAATGGGGATTCCATAACCTCTTAAGGCTGTTGAAAGGATTAAGTGAGATAACATACAGGAGAAGTACTTTTTGCAGTGGCTCTCACATAGTAAGTGTTTGAAATGCATTATAGCTATAATTATCCAAGTTTTCTGGGGCAGTCCTGATTTAAAATATTCTGTTACGTTTTTGGTCTATTATGTGAAAGTCCAAAATGTGATCACTGTGCATTTCTCTTCAGTGTTTAAAGGAGGCTTTGTTTCTTTTTCAAGTATCAAGATATAAAACTGCTTCTCTCTGCACTTTATTTGAAAATCTCCATAGGTCAGAGACATCTTATTAAGAATGAAAGCATAGGAAGGCTATTATCAACAAACAGAAAATAATAAGTGTTGGGAATGGTGTGGAGAAATTGGAGTACTTGCACTATTGGTGTGAATATAAAACAGTACAGCTGCAGTACAACACAGTATGGTGGTACCTCAGAGATTTAAAAATAGAATTACCATATGATCCAGCAGTTCCACTTCTGGCAATGCACCTCAAAGAACTGAAACTAAGATCTTGAAGTGATATCCACACTCTTAGAGTCATTGTTGTGCTATTCACAGTAGCATAAATGTCAAAGCAACTCAAGTTTTCATTGACAGGTGAATGGATAAAGAAAATGTGGTATATTATGGTACAGTATGTTAGACATTTAAAAAGAAAGAAATGTTCAAATGTGCAATAACATCGATGAATCTTGAGGACTCTGTACTAAGTCAGATAAACTGGTCACAAAAGTCAAATACTAGTGCTGGGGAGAAGGTCCAGTTGGTAAAATGCTTGTACAACTATGAGGAGTTGATTGTAGAGCCCCAGAACTCATGTGAAAAGCTGGATTGGGTGTCTAATGCCTATAGTGCTAGAACTGAGGGGGGGCAGAGACAGTAACATTCCTGGTGTTCACTGCTCAGATAAGTCTAGCTAACTGGTGAGATTCAAGTTCAGTGACAAGAACCTACTCCATGAATATGGTAGGGCCACAATTGAAAAAGACATCTAAACTCAGTCTCTGGCTTTCATATGCATGTGGAGACACCCACAGAAATAGGTACACAAAACACACACACACACACACACACACACGCACACACACACACTCAACCATCCCCTGCCACACACATACAAAAAAATTCTTCAAGAAAAAACCCAAACCAAATACTCTATGATTACATTTCTATGAGGTCCTTAAAATAGCCAGATTCACAGAGACAGAAAGTAGAATAAGCAGAACATTAATTGCCTGGCACTTAGGGTGGTAGAGGAATGGGAGTTATTATTGAATGGATACATGGGTTGAATCCCACTATATGAAATGCGTTCTAGAGGGGGGTGATATGATAGTCTGACAACATTATAGATAGGTTTAATACCACTGAGCCACACACGTTAAAGTGGTTAAGTTGGTGGATTTTATGTTGTATATTTCAACACAATAAATATGGAGATTAAAAGACCTAAAGAAGATTTATATTTAAGACCTTCATTGTAGACGAACTTTGTTGGTAGTTTTGAGTTTTTGAGCATACTGACTAGAAACCTGAGTAGAGGAATCCTCGGCCTGGATGTGGCTTTTTTTTTTTTTTCCCCAGCTTGCTTTAAAGTTTTGCTTTAATTTAACACACAAGTGAAGCTCAGATTATACGTGGCCTTAAATTGCTCAGATTCACTCATTGTTCTTAATTATCTAAACCTCATTATAATTATACATATGAAATTCCCTATATTAAAATTACATCGGAATTGCGTACTTGTCAACATCAGTGCTCAACTGCAAGCTACAGCTGCCCCTTAGCACTCATTAAGTTTCACCTGTTCATAAATGGCAACGTGAGCAAACACACAGAATAAATTTTGTTCTGAATTGTATATGCCAAATTAGAGTCAGCCAAGAGGAACAGAAAATTGTTATTGAATATTATGCATGTATTCAAATTATACTCTCATTCTTCATCAACTCATGAGTTCTACTTACTATTGTGATAATTACTAGACCCATCAATTCCTGTACAACCTTTGTGAGTTAGCTAAGAGCATTGAACAATGGGACAGCCAGGGAATTGCTTGAAATGCCAGTTTAAAATGACTGTTTAGGAGGCTGAAGCAAGAGGATCAAAAGTTCAAGGCCAGCTTGGGCTAAATACTAGGCTTGTCTCAAAATAAATGAATCAATTAGTTAAAAAAACAAAGTGAGTTTTCAAACCACAAATACAGTGTCAACTATTTTGGGTTTCTTCCCATGCCTACCAAAGTAATGGATAGTTGGCCACATCTCTCACTAAAGAGTCAGAGCCCCAGCCAGGCATTGGACGGTGGTGGCATGAGGTTTGGAAGTGAGCTCAGAGACCCTGTCTCAAAAAACAAAAAACAACAAACAAAAAACAGATGGGGCAGCAGAGATGACTCAGTGGTTAAGAGCACTGACTGCTCTTACAGAGGACCTGGGTTTAGTTCCCAGCACCCAACTGTCCATAACTCCAGTTACAAGAGATCTGACACTCTTTTCTGGCCTCCACAGGCTTTGTATGACACAGGTACACTTACATGCATGCAGGCAAAAAACTCATTTACATAAAATAAAAATAAAATAAATCAGAAAATTAAAAAAAAATGAAGCTTAAAGAAGAGTATGAACTCCTTAAGTAAAATACTAAAAGAAAACCAAACATATTTTCAAAAATATGCCAACCACATATATTTGCAAGGAGCACAGGTAAGTCAATGGGTGTGTCACTAATTGTAAGATTAAGTGGGGATTGCAAAACAAAATACTGCGTACCATAGTGCTGTGTGCCAGGAATTCAAGATTTGTATTCCTGTTTATATTTTAAGTCATCTAATATACTGCCTTATGAGTTTGCCCAGTTTATAAAACCACAAAAAGAAACTGAAGACAATATAAGAGTTAACAAAAAGTAGAAAATGGTTTGTCAAGAAAACAAAATTGTGGAAAAGACATTTTAAACAAGATTTTATAAACAGTTTGCCATGATTTAACCGGCTTTACAACTGTATCCCTCTAAGTCATTATTACATCTAGAGCAACAAAAGGAACCAAGAAATGGATAAGTCAAAATGTGTGTTTAGGATTTTCCTATATTTGAAGGCAGTTAAACATAGTGCTTATATCCACTGGATCAAATGTTAGTCTCCCCGAGAACTTCAATAAATGGGGTCTATGACTATTATAAGTATAGGTGGTACGTTCTCTGTTTTGAATATGAATAGACATGTTTTTATTAATAAGGATTCAGTCCTTGTCTACTCCATTAAATTTTTTAAACTTTGGATGTATTTATCTCAATTTTATGTGTATGAGTGTTTTGTTTGCTTGTGTATAAGTGCACCCCTGTTGTGCAGTACCCATGGAGGTCAACAAAAAGGTGCCGAGTCCCCTGGAATTGGAGTTAGGGATGGTTGTTAGCTACCATGTAGGTGCTGGGAATTGATTCAAGGCCCTCTGTAAGAGCAGCCAACGCTTTTCACCATTGAGCCATCTGTCCAATCCCCCATTAAATAAATTTTGAGCCAATATATTCAAGTGGAGAGTCACTGGAATATGAGTCCCCTTAACAAATCCACATAACTTGTGTAGTGTGGCTGCGGAAGCTAACTGTGGCACAATTAAACCAACGATAGGGCAGGCGACATGGCTCAGAAGGTGGTAAAGGCCGCGGTTGCATTACAAGCTTGGCAACCTGAATTTGATCCCTGGAACCCATATAAAGTTAGTAGGAGAGATGGGCTGGATAGGTGGTTCAGTGGTTAAGAGCACTGACTACTCTAGCAGGGAACCCAGGTTTGATTCCCAGCACCTACACGGCAGCTAACAACTGTCCATAAGGCAGTTCCAGGGCATCTGACACCCTCTCCTGAACTCTGCAGACACTTCACAGCATGAGTGCACGTCCCCACATACAGACAATGCATTCATACACATAAAAATAATAAATAAAAAATTTAAAAAGTAGGAGAAAACCAACTCCTAAAAGTTGTCCTCTGACCTCTATACGTATGCATGGCATGCACTCACATCACGTACATGTGCACACATACACACAGATACATGATAATGATAATGAAAGCAAAGATAATGATAATGAATTTTTACAGTGTTTTCAAAGAATAGTAGTTTTTAGAGTTGAAAGAATCTGACTTTAACTTTCATCTCTGTTACCTAACTACTGTTATGACCGTGAAGAAATCACATAACTTCTTCGAGTTACAATTTCATCATGGAAATGAGGCTGCCTATATCATAGATCAGTGGTGGAGACTGAGAAAACGATTGCCTGTTAAAGCATCTGGCACCTATTAGGCATGTGGTGAATGTTCATTGACTCTGAATCACAGGGAGAGAATAATTCTGTGGTGAGCTTAATATTTATCATTGAGAATGAGGACTTGAATTGCTGAGCAGCACTGGCATTTTTTCAAATTAGGTTCTGCCATTTCTTGAGTAAAGGTCAGTATTGCTGTCATATCTACAAGGCTTCAGGACCTAATTGCGTATGCTTCCGAAGATTTTTTTTTTTTAATCAAGTGACAAAGTTTGGCTTAGAGGCCATATCAGGCCTCTCCAAATATATACATGTATATGATAAAATACTGAAATATTCTAAAGATATTATTTATACCAACATCAAGAATAATGGGGGAAGTTTGGGCCAACTGGAGTATTGCCATATTTTGTTTTAAATCACTGGCAAAATTTTAATTACATAATATATATAATTGTATAGTTATAGTCCAATTTGTTCTCTATTGATTATTGAACAGTATTGCTACTCAAACCCTGTAATCTATTTCCTGTAGCCTAACCTTGTTTTATGTACATAAAATAAGATCTAATGCAGAAATGGGCCGTGTGAACAGCATGAAAATAATTGTAATATACTCAGACCTTACTACATATACTTGACATTAACTGACTTACTTATGCTCTGACAGTCTCAAAAAATTTACCTTTATATAGAAGTCCCTACTCAACTATAACAGTTTCACATAAATAGCACAGCAATATAGAAAGAGTCATTACGAATCAGAATGACCAAGGGGAAATGGGTATAGAATATGTTATTTACACCAGAATTCCAAATAGTCAAATGTCAATAAGCACATGCAAAAAATTCATTCTTACTGGTTTTCCAGGAAATAATAAAGTACAATATGAAACTATTTTTTACTAATATGAGATATTTAAAGACATTTTCAATATGCTATTCAGAAAGCTCAGGAAAGAGACTGGGAGGATGGATTAGCTGGTCAGAGCATTAGCTGCTCTTTTAGGGGACCAGAGTTTGGTTCCTAGCACCCACATAAGGTGGCTCCTTAACTCCTGTAACTCCAGCTCTAGGGAATCTGATGCCCTCTTCTAGCCTCCATAGGCACCAGCATGCACAACACGCACGCATGCATGCACGCACGCACGCACTGATAGAACTTTATAAATTAAGAACAACTCAGGAAAACCTGCATTCCCATACATACACTGCTGATACACACTTACCTATGTGCAATATATGTACTGGTACATGACATGTGGTATGTTATCAATATATATTTATTAAATGAATGGATAAATTTGTTGATGGCATTGAAATATGTTTTAGACATTCAAAAAATTCTTAAACACAAAATGTATCCAAAACTTGAAGATGGAATTCACGGAGTAGTATTTCTGTGAAACACACAGAAAACTCATGCAATTTATTATAACTGTTTTGACGACTTCTTTGGTACACAGTATTGAATTAATAAAAATACTACCACTGAATCTATATAATGTACCAATCTTAATATCATTGGTTCCAAACCTTCTGGGAGTTTATAACACTCTTCTATTATTAGCTTGCTTTTATGTCATCTCTCCTTGTTCTTCAAATTGCATAGCATTTAAAAAAAATCAAGTGCCTCATATTTAATTTTGTTTTGAGAAGTGCTCAAAAAGATCATGGTGCTCCTCAGCATAATTGTAGCCATCCTAGAGGGAAGCAAATTTAAGGCTTTAAATCACTGCTTTGCAGCCATCCGAATGATACTTTTCAGTAGCTCTTTGCTAGTTCTATAATATATTCTTCTCACAATGTGAACAGATCTTTTCCATCAATAAGGAAAGCATAATTTTGTTAATGATAGGTAAGCACCTTATTATCTGTATTTGGCAGGCTTAGACATATTGCTGTCTTTTGGAGAAAAACAGCTGTTTCCAGATGTCATTAAAGCAGGCATTACTACTGACAAAGCTTTCTCGCAAAGTATCTTACAACAGTTCTGTGTGCTGTCAGAGCTGCTTGTACCAAGAATTCTGTGGGAGTCAGGGCCCTGTGATTTCTAATTGCTGACTGCTTTGATTACAACCTCCTGCTCAGAGATTACAGTGAGTGACATTTGCATCTAGACATATGATTTCATTCATTCATTTTCTTTTATAACCACACTGCTTCAGCATCATCATACTTGTGAACTTTGTGAATGCTGGCCCAGCGTTCTGACACCCCTATCAGTAGCACATTAATTGTTTAGGTCTGCTGAAAATGAACGCAATCTCATTTTGCCTATTCTGGAATTAATAACTTTAAAAGCTCATTTTTGGGTTTCTTTACGTAAATGTAATCACTTTGAATACATGGCTACCATTTTGGCAATTCTTCAATATTTGGCCCAATTTTTCATCTACCAGAATAATTTTGTTGTAACCTCTCAGTATCAAAGATTATTAGGGGGGCTGGAGAGATGGCCTAGTGGTTAAGAGCACCAATTGCTCTTGCAGAGGACCCAGGTTCGATTCCCAGCACCCACATGGCAGCTGAGAACCATCTTTGACTCCAGTTCCAGGGGAATCCGACACCCTCTTCTGACGTCCGAGGCATTGCACAACATGGGTACAGAAACCTACATGCAGACAGTACATTCATACACATTTAAAAAAGTTTAAAAAAAGATTGTTAGGATAGCTTTGCAATACAAAATTTCAATTACTCTAACTCAAAATGTTTTATCCTCCACAAGAGTTATTTTTCTACTTAGTGAGACCATGACTCAGGGTCTTTCTTAGACTTCTGATTTCCATCTCAATCTTACTTTCCATTTAGTCTTTCAACATAAGAACCTACCAGGGAAACAAAATGTAAAAGGTATGAATAATTTAAGTGACTTTATTTACCTTTCATTTGTATCCCTACACTCTAAAATTCAACAACTACACATCATCTGTGAATGTGCCTTAAACTTTACACCAATAAACTATACTGTTAAATACCAGCTTGAGAATGAAAAATAGCACTCTAATTGGTGACTCACAATCCTAATTGAGTTAGTATACTGAGAGTGATGATTGAAGATTTTTTTTTGTCTTTTTGAGACAGGGTCTCCCTGTAGCCCCAGTTGTCCTGGAACTCACTCTGTAGACCAGGTTGGCCTTGAACTCACAAAGATCCGCCTGCCTCTGCCTCCCAAGTGCTAGGATGAAAGGCGTGTGCCACCATGCCCGGCTAATTATATAATTCTAAAAGCAATCTTTTGTAACTGAAGTCTCTTAGGAAATTTGTTCTTACCCTCCCCAGGCCTGATTTGAGAATTTTGGTGATTAGAACTCATTGACTTCAAAATAACAACAATGATATTTGCCATTTGTACAGGGTTTTATAGGAAGTATCTAATTTATTCCTTCTAAAACATTGTAAAGTAGGTTGGGCTCTACATTTACAATGAAAAAGCCATTGCTCAGAGACATTAACCTGTTCTCCAACATAGTTGGTCTCTGAGTCTGCACAGGTTGCTGCAGCAGGAATACAATAGACTGGGGATATAAAAACACATCATTTATTTCACACTGATCTTCAGGCTGAGGAGCCCAAGATAGGAGCCAAGCTGTCCATGTGGTCAGCTTCTGATGAGAATCCTTTTTCTGATCTATTCTCTTGGAAGACCCACTTACTTCCAAAACCCAATTATCTTCTAAATGTCTCACATTCATGTTTGAACATGACCACATTGGAAATTAAAGCATCAACACAAATTTTTGGAAGATATAAATCTTCAGTCCCTATAATTTGCTAAAAAGCAGTTTAGCAGGGGTTTACACTTAGATTTATCTGACTGGCTCTTATACCATGGTTTTATTATTGAACACCATACCATAACCTGACTGTACATACCTAAACCAAACTTACTATTGTACCACAGCTTGCCCTAAGTTTGTTTGTATTGTGATGGTTGATCTTGACTGTCAACTTGATTGGACTGAGAGGCACCTAGGAGATTAGCAGAGAGAACCTCTTCATGTGAGTTAATCCAGGCATGTTTATTTGAGTGCGGAAAATCCACTATGAACATGGGTGGTATAGTCTGACAGAGTGGAGGCTGAGGGGAAATAAAAGGAGAAAAAAAGAGTCTGCTAATGTAGGCATACTTTGTGTCTTGGCTGAAACTTTGTGAGCAGCCATATTCCAGCACACTCTACTATGGTAGACTGTAGCCCCTGAAACCATGAGCCTGTGTAGATCTTTCCTACCTTAGGATGTTTGGTTAGGTACTGTTCACAACAAAAAATCTAACACAGATACTGCTCTAAGTCCTTATTAAAACATAATGACTCATTTATTCTCCATAAAAATCCTATACATTTGTTTTTGTTTTCTATTTGTTTCTTATTCATCCTATGGATAAATCATTGTAGAATGGTAATTCTCTGAGAGAGGAGCTGGGTCTTTCCTGATCACCAAGTAAGTTTATCATGCAGTGAAGTGCCTCTCGCCCAGAGGTGAGTGCCCGGTAAATATCCATAAGACTTCTCAATGCATTTTCAAGAGATCTAGGCTTGAAGCCCAAACTAAGGTCAACACTCTAATTGCAATTTTAGAATTCATCTCAGCCTCTTATCCCCAAATCTAACCTGTCCATCTATCTCAATTTACCTTTTTAAGAAATTACGTGGTCAGTTTTTCAGACACATTATTCTATTTTAAGGGGGTAGCAAGTGACACCAGGAAAAACAAAGACAGTCAGAGGAAGTATGACTGCAGCCAGGAAAAGAACATACCCCCAACGGAAGGACTGTCCACAGATCCTAGAGAAGGGCATAGTTCAGGATTCTGGATGGATGGGTGCAGGGCAGGGACAGGATCTCACTATACAGTCCTGGCTGGCCTTATACTTGGCCTGCCTCTGTCTTCCAAGAACTGGAATCACGGGCATGTTGCATCATGCCCAGCCTATGGTTCCATTTCAAGTCTAGTGGAGAGGGTATTCTGAGCAATCCCCGAACACAAGAAGTATAAAAAGTTTGTGCACATTTTAGAGGAGAACTAGAAAATGGCTGAGTATTTACCATCATCATTATTTTCCTTTCTGACTTTTTTTTTCAAATGAGGAAACGGAAACATAGTACATTATTTTCTAACTGGGTAAATGATAGAACAACAATCTGAACCCAGATAGTCTTATCACACATGCCATTACATCTCTAGGCATCCTTAGGATAGTTCTCTAGGCCCTCCCCACCTCCTACTTCTCTTCTCTAATCAAGGTATCAAGAAGATGAGGTATTCTGGCAGAGAGACTAAATCAAACTAAATATATTGGTAGCTAAAAGAAATCCCACTTTTTGGGGTGCCTGGGATTAAATGTGGAGGCTTTCCCATGCTGGGCAAGCACTTTACCACTCAGCTATATCCTTACCTCAGAGTCTGCTACGTTGTGTTTTACAAATTAATTATTATTTTTATTATGAATTTTTAATTAACTTTTTGTTTATTTCATACATAATTTTTCAGTCAGTCTTGACCACTTTTATGCCCGCTTCTCCGGGATATTGCAGCTGTTAAAGTCTAAGGCTAACTAATTATTTCAAAAAATACTTTATTTGGGGGGCTGGAGAGATGGCCTAGCGGTTAAGAGCACCGACCGCTCTTACAGAAGACCCAGGTTCAATCCCCAGCACCCACATGGCGGCTGAGAACCGTCTGAAACTCCAATTCCAGGAGAACTCCAGTTCCAGGGGAATCTGACATCCTCTTCTGACTTCCGCGGCATTGCACAACACGGGTGCGCAAACCTACATGCAGACAGTACATTCATATACATACAAAAATAAATAAAAATAAAAAATACTTTATTTTTATTTTATGTGTATGAGTGTATTGCCTGGACATATGTAAGGGCATCTGTGTCATGCAATGCTTATGGAGGTTAGAAGTGGGCATCAGATCCCCTGGAACTGGACTTACAGATGATTGTTAGCTGTCTTGTTGGAGCTAGGAACCAAACCCAAGTTCTCTATAAGAACATTCAGTGCTCTTAATCATGGAGCAATCTCTCCATTCCCCAAAAATATATTCTTAAGTATTTGAAAAAAAATTTAAGAGGTTGCATTTCCATGTACTTCTGTCAGAAATTAAATATCCCCAGTCTGGAATCTAGAATAATGAATAGAGCTGTCTCTTAAAGTATTCTTGCCTTATTTTGAGAACATGAAATAGAATTGTACCGGAAGGAAGAAAATACAACTGAGGTTTTGTTTTTTTTTTATCATTGATGAAGCTTCTTCTAGTTTCAAATAAAGTTTACCCTATTCCTGACATTTTAAACAAAAGGCTACTGTTAACATCATACTTAACAATGAAAGACTGAAAGCTTTCCTGCTAAGATCAAGAACTAAAGATGTCCACTCTTTCTACATAATATTGCACCCGAAGTTATTGGCCAGGCAATTGGGCAATGAAAAGAAAAGCATCCAGACTGGAAAGCTGGAAATGGAGAATCAAAGCTTCAGTGTACATGGCTTATACTTTCTTAGATAAACTATTCTTATTTTATTCTTCTTGACAATACGGGAATGAATGGAACTATTTCAGGTGCAGATTCTTCAATGTGAGTTTAAAGAAACACACCGATTATTTTTCTTTTAGTTGTGCAGCTTTGCCTAGCACTTTTATCATTTCTAATATTTATTTTGTGAATTACTTGGGGTTTCTAGGCATAAGATAAAATCACCAGTGAACAGAGATATATTTATCCTTCCTCACTGACATTTCTTGGCAGCCTTGCTCAAAAACCAATTGATCAAAGATGAAATATTGATTGCTGAACTTTTATTTTATTCTATTGACTCACATGTCTAGTTTTAGGTTTGTAATATATTGATTATCATAACTTTGTAGTAAGTTTTGAAATCAGAAAGAATACATTCAACCGCTATGTTACTTTTCAAGATTACTTTGGCTATTCTGGTTACCTGGTATTTCCATGTGAATTTTAGGATCATCAAGTCAATTTCTGAAATGAAGGCAGTTGTAGGGATTGAGATGAATCTAGAGATGAGGTAGGCAGTATTGCTATCATGACAATATTGTTTCCAGGGTCATAAAACACAAATCTTCTCTGTATTAAAAATCACTTACATAAAAGGTTTATGTAACAAGTAATGATGGATAACTGGATATTCACATGTACAATAATGAATTTGCAACAGTGTGGAGGTGCACCCATTTAATTCTAGCACGCAGCAGGCAGAAACAGGCAGATCTCAGTGAGTTCTAGGCCAGCATGGGTACATAGTGAGACCCTGACTCAAATAAAAAACAAATTTGGATAGCTTCTTCAGATTACGTATGTAAAAATAATGAAAACTAGGTAAAAGACCCAAATATAAAGGCTAATCCCGTAGGACTGCTAAAAGGAAGCATGACCTTGGGTTAGGCAATACTTCTTTTTTGCTGGCACACATAGCAATACTTTAATTTTATACAATTATTATTAATTCTATTATTATTTGTTTGTTATTTTAAAATACTTTTATTGATGATTTGTGTATTTCATTCTTCTTTAAATATGAGTCCTCGAATCAAAAGAAACAAAAGAAAACATTGACAAATTTCCTACTTCAAAATTAAACATTTTTGTTCATCAAAAGCAGCAAGAATAATCCACAAAATGAAATGGGAAAATATTTACAGACTATATGTCTGATGAGTCATTCGTATGTAGAATATTTATTTTATTTATTTTTATGTGTCTAAGTGTTATGTTTATATGTGTGTAAGTGCACTTGTGTTGTGCAGTGCCTGTGGAAGACAGAAGAGGGCGTTGCATCCCCTGGAACTGGGGTTGTAGACAGTTGTTAGCTGCCACATGGGTACTGGGATTTGAACCTGGGTCTTCTGCAAAACTACGGAGCCATGTCTCCAGCCCTATATATATGTATAATATTTTTAAAAAATCTTTATAACACCATAATAAGAGGCCAAATGTCCCAATTAGGAATAGGTGAGGAAAAATATGCAAACATATAGTCCTACAAAGAAGATATGCAAATGCCCAAGAAATACATGAGGAATCACTCATCATTAGTCATTAAAGAAATGCAAATCCAAATCATAATGAGATACCATTTTTATGTCTCCTAGAATGGCTGTAAGAACAAAGACATAAAAAGAGTTGGAAAAGATGTGGGAGTGCTAGAACATTCACTGCTGGTAAGAATTTAAAATGTTGCAGCTACTATAGAAAATATTCTGGCAGTTCATCCAAAAATGGAATGTAGAGTTACTATATGCCCCAGCAGTTGTATTACTAGATATTTACCTAACAAAATGGAAACTATGTTCAACACAAACACTTGCACATCAATATTCATAGCAGAACTTAGAAAAATGGAAATAACCCAAATGTCCATAAACTCATCAATTAATTACTTGTATATCTACCCAGTGGGATATTATTTGGCCTCGAAAAATGAAGTACCAATATATTCTACAATATATGTAAATCTTAGAATCATTATGTTAAAAGAACATTGGAACATATTGCTACCATGTAGCTTATATTCTAGTAGAAATAAATTTTAAACTTAAACTTTATAAGTTATAATAGTGGATCAGGAACTGACCTAGAAGCCTTTTACCTGAAAAACAAGCTCTCATAGTTCTAGAGGATATTATGCAAGATGCTTAGGGAGAAAAATCAGTCAGTGGTGCAACTGAAATACCAATCCTAAAGCTAAACAACCATTATGATTGGCACAACAAACTACCCCTATTGGTGCAGTAGTGGTGCTGTTATCTGGGGAGTAGCCAACAGCCATCTAGTTGGACTTAAAACCTTCTCAGTGGGAGTGAAATTATAGCTAAATATACATGGCTGGAGAGGTCATAGATCCTAGAGAAAACCATATCTCTGTCATATCTCTAGACAGATGAAATTTCTCACCATATCCTAAATATGGATCCTTATATTACAGGCCAGTATACAGCACATCATTCATCAAAGAAGCTTCTTTTTGCAGCATATGAAGGCTTCTGTAGAGTTCGACAACTGGTCACGTGAAGAATATACACCTGAGAAATGTCCACCCCTAGGTGATATATCTCCAGTGGAACCTTTACATCCGAGGTTCAGAGAACATAGTAGACTGGGGCAGGGGTGGGGGGTCGGGGGAGAGAATACTAGTACATCCTTGAACTTTCACCAGTGAATTTGTCTTATGCAATGGAGTGTGTTGCACACAGAATGACACAACTGGCTAAATTTTAGAGAATAAGAGACTGCAGTGTGTGTGTCCTCAGATAGGACTCATATTAAACCTCACCCACTCAAAGCTCAGGGACCATTTTGGAAGAGAGGGCAGAAAGATTGTAACAGCCAGAGTTGGTCCATGAACATAGGGAAACAGAGGCTTTCAGGACACTCACTGGAAACTTGCTCATATGAACTTGTGGCAATGGTGAGGTTGAGCACAAGGCTCATGCCAACTCAATCAGACAAGAGCCCAGAGTGCTACAAGGGAAATGGGTGGTGGGCCAGCACTAGCCTGAGAACTGTTGGAGCTAATTATGGCTGGGCGAGGGAGAGATCTTCCTTAACATCTCTACATAGGCTGAACAGACTGCAGTGCATGAACTTGCACCAGAGGACATCTGGGTAAAATGCTTGACTAAATGGGACTTAGCACATATGGCAGAGTATTTGAGGCCCAGTGGAGAAGCATGGGGACATGGTTGGGGGAGGAGAACTAAACTTGATTAAGAGCCATTGTATAAAATACACAAAACCTCACTAAAATATTTTTTAAATTATCCTCTTTAAACATAGAATTCTGAGGATAAGAAAATAAACAGGTAATGTCTAAATGTAGTTGCAAATTGAATTAGCATCAAAGTACCCAAACCATGTGCATAGCTGCTGCTGGATCATCTAGGCGCATCCCTGTCCTACAGCTTGGATTTGACTCTGTGTCTTGTATTTCTTTTTAATAAACTTTCTGATTTTATTTTAAAAAAACAACTTAAACTTCAAAACTATAAGTTATAACACATAATTTTTTTCAGGATCCAGACAGGACTTTAATTTTTTACTATGCCTTCTTGATTCAGGTTTGCCAGATTTTATTTTTTGTAGGAATTTATCTATTTCTTCTTAGTTAACCAATTCATTGATGTTTTATTGTTCTCATGATCTTTTTTATTTCTGTAGTACCAGTTATAATATCCCCTCTTCTTTCTGACTTTATCTGAGTCTTCCTTTTTCAGTTTGCTAGTTTAGCTGAAAGTTTATCAAATTGTTTATCCTTTCAAAAACAAAACAATTGCAATTTTATTTATATTTCAGATAGTTTTTCTAGTTTCAGTATTTTTACTTTTACTCTCATCTTTGTTATTTTATGCTTTCTATTCATTTTGAGGTTACTTTCTTCCCTTTTTAGTCCTTTGTGGCATATATTTAGGTTATTTAAATGAGATGTATCTTCTTTTTTTATCTTTTTGAGACAGGGTCTCCCTGTAGCCCCAGCTATCCTGGAACTTACTATGTCAACCAGGCTGGCCTTGAACTCACAATCTGCCTTTGGTGTCCTTCCTTGGGAGCTAGCCACCTTATTTTTAGAGACAGGGTCCCTCATTGCTCTGGGGCTAATCAACTTGGATATCCTTGTTGGCTAATGAGCCCCAGGGACTAATCAGTTTCTGTCTCCCTGGTACTGGGATTAGAGTTGCATGTATCAAGTTCAGCTTCTCTACATGTACAGTGGGGGGTTGAGCTCAGTTCCTTGTGCTTCTCCAGTAAATACTTTATCGTTGGAGTCATCTCCATATCCTGAGAGCTTCCTTTCTTCTTGATGTAAAATTCACCCTCAGTGCCACTTTTGCTACATTCCTATTTATTTCTATATATGTTTGTCTCAAGGTATTATTTGAACTTTGCTTTAGTTGAACTTGCCGGTTTTTTAGTTAAATGTTGAATATTTTTCATCTATTTGTGAATTTCCAAAGATTCTTCTAATTAATGATTTCTAAGGTCATGCTATTGTGCCAGAAAAGATATTCTGTGTGGTTTCAATCTTACATTTGTCATGTCTTATGGCCTCCTAAACTAGAATATATTGGGGAATGTCCCATATGCATTTGAACACTATAGAAAATCTTAAAGATTCTATTAAAAACTGTTAGACTGATTTTTTTTTTACTTCTTATGTGTATGATTGTACTGCTTGCATGTAGGTAGGTGCACCCATGTAGTGCAATGCTGCAGAGGTCAGAAGGGGGTGTCGGATTCCCCTGGAACTGGAGTTAAAGATGGTTCTTAGTCACCATGTGGGTGCTGGGAATTGAACCCAGGTCCTCTGCAGGAGCAGTCAGTGCTCTTAACCACTGAGCCATCTCTCCAGCCCCTAGACTGATTTTAAAAATTCAGTAAATTCTCAGGGTACAAATCAATATAAAATCAGCTGCATTTTATATACTAGCCATAAACTATTCAAAATGCAAATACAGCAACCCCATTAGCAATAGCATTAAAAAGAATCGAATCCCAGGTGTAACCTTAATTCCACAAGTGATTTGTACATGGACAAACATAAAACCTTGCTAAGAGAAATGGAAAAAGGCAAAAACCAACAGAATTATGTGATGGTTGGCAACTTGACTGGATCTAGAATCAACTAAAAGTCAAGCTACTGGGCATGCTATGAAGGATTTTCTTGATAAGGTTACTTGAAGTGGGAAGAGCCACTCTACATGTGTCAGCATCTTCTGGAGGCATTCCAGATAAAAGGACATGGAAGAAGTCAACGTTATGTATCCTTGCCAACCCTCACTGCTGAGATTATAGCAATTCTGTTTCTCTAGAGAACCCTAGTACAAATATAAATACTGAATTGGTAGATTGGAATAATTAATATTATTAAAATATCCATGCTATCCAAAGTGATCTACAGATTTTGCTGAATTCCTATCAACATTCAAATATCATTCTCTAGAGAAATAGGAAGAAAAATAGCAAAATCCATATGGATGTAGAAAATATACAGTCAGGAGAGATAGCACATACCTGTATGGGAGGTGGAGACAGAAGCATTGCCATTTCAAGGCTAGCCTGGATTACATTGAGGGACCTTGTCTAAAAATAAGAATTAAAATGAAAACTGAAATTGAACAAAAGAATCTAATCATGACCCTTGTTTAGCAAACTCGTTTCTTAAAACTTTGTGTGCTCTAAAATAAATTAATTCCTCTCTAACGCCTTTAATTCCAGCACTCGGGAGGCAAAGGCAGGAAGATCTCTGTGAGTTCAAAGCCAGCCTGGTCTACATAGTGAGTCCTAGGTCAGCTGGGGCTACAGGGAGACCCTGTCTCAAAAAGACAAAAAAGAATGCAAAACTTGAAATCTCTGCACACTGTTAGTGTGAGTATAAATTGATGTAGTCAGTATGGAAAATAGTATAGATAGACACTTGTCAAGAAATTAAAATTTGAAATGAGTGTGGTGGCACAAGTGCTTAATCCCAGCACTCAGAAGGCAGAGGCAGGTGGGTCTCCATGAGATCGAAGACAGTCTAATCTACATAGTAAATTCTAGGACAGCTGGGGCTGCAGGGTTACCTTGTCTCAAAAAGAAAAAAAAAATGGGGACTGGAGAGATGGCCTAGCGGTTAAGAGCGCCGACCGCTCTTACAGAGGACCCGGGTTCGATCCCCAGCACCCACATGGTGGCTGAGAACCGTCTGAAACTCCAATTCCGGGAGAACTCCAGTTCCAGGGGAATCCGACACCCTCTTCTGACCTCCGCAGCATTGCACGACACGGGTGCACAAACTTTCATGCAGACAGTACATTCATACACATACAGAAAGAAATAAAATTAATAAAAAATTTTTTTAAAAGAAAAAAAAATGGAACTACCATATGATCCAATTGTACCACTGCTGGGTATATATAGAAGGAAATAAAAATTGATATATCAAATAGATAGATGTAGTCCTGTGTTCATTGCAATATTATTCACAATGGGTACAATATGTGGGCAGCCTTGATGCCCAACAATAGATGAATAGATAAAGAAAATGGGGCATATGTGCACAATGGGATACTATACTGTAGCATTAAGAATGATGAAATCCTATAGTCTGTGACAGTGTGGGTAGAAATGGAAGATATTATGGTACATGAAATTAGACAGACACAGAAAGACAAACACCATATGATTTCATTTATATGTGGAATTAAAAAAAAAAAGGCAATCTCATAAAAACAGAGTAGACCAGAATCTCATGGGAACAGGGAAAGAGAAGAAATTGATGAAAGAGTATGAAATTTCAGTTTGATGGAGAGAAACAAATTATAATCATCTACATTATTCCATGGTGACCCAAGGTTCATGGTAATCTAAATTTTGAAGATGCTAAGACTTTGTACATGTTTTAACATTCTCATTACAAAAATGGGTATGAGGATGAAGTGATGGATATGTTAAATCAATGAAATCTTTCTATAATTCATAAACTGATCAAAACATCACCTTTAATATTTGTCAATTAAAACATAAATAAGAAAATAAAAAATTAAATACATTATCTCATTTAACCTTCCCATCAGCCCTATGACATAAGTGTTACTATTATTTTCAGTCTTTTAGAAAAGACTTCAGAGGAATTAACTTGTCCAAGTACACCTAATTATCAGATCAGAAGGTTGATTTTTGAGTCTGTACATTCCATTAGTATATTTAAAAAATTGCACTAGGGTACCCGCCCCCTCCCCCCTAAAAAGCAGGGCATGGTGGGGCACGCCTTTAATCCCAGTACTCGGGAGGCAGAGGCATGCAGATCTCTTTTAGTTCAAGCCCAGTCTGGTCTACAGAGCGAGCTCTAGGCCAGTTGGGACTAAAAGGGAGACCCTGTCTCAAAAATACCAAAAAAAAAAAAAATAAAAAAAAAAAAAAAAAAAATGGCACAGTGCAAGGTTCCTTCATTTTGTGGGGATGCAAACAACCGGATTCCTAGATGAAAGGCAAGCTGAACAACGATTATTGTTTTATTTCTGTTTATCTGAAGCAACTATGCTCTTATAACGTGAATCCATTAATGGGCTCCATAATTAACCTACGGGTTATTCTGAGACTTTATAATTTTGGTACAAAATTTGGGTGGAGGGTATGTACATATATTTTAGAGTAATATAATATTAAAGGAGGAAAATGTGGAAAATGTGAATTCCAAAAAAAAAAAAAAAAAAAAAAAAAAAAAAAAAAAATCTGTTAATTTTATGTGTATGAATAAAATAAAACATAGAAAGTATAGAAAATTAATGGGACATTCAGAGACAAGTTTGAGTAATGATTCTATTCACCATTGGAAAATACTTTTGAGAAATTTATAACAAAATTGTCGTTTTGTCGGTTCATTGAAAAGAATGAGGTTTGTAATGAATCCAAGCTTACAAATACTTTTATGCAGTTGTGTGTATGTGTGTTAGTGTGGGTTATTATATTGAAGGTGTGCTATCGATGCTTTTAATGAGAAATTAATTTTTAAAGTATTGGATTGAATACTTATAGGGTTTTGTATGAAAAAAAGTGCTGTGGAATTTTGGATTAATAAGAATTCATGAGTTCCAGTCTCTTACTATGATGGCCCACGTTGTACATAGGCGCAACGCTGCGGATACGACTAGTGGCTCTCTATTTTAACTCCCATCAATGTGCAGTGTTTCTATCACAGGTTTCACGCTACCAAAAGATGACAAAGACGCCACCACAGTTCGTGTGTTCCAGCTGTTCCCTAACATCCCTCCCCTTCACTCGTTTTTCCGCTCTACAGCAGTTCACTCTTTCCACATGTACACTTGAATATCATCTCGCACCCCATTCCAATTTGTCCCTAAATAGTGAGCCACCTTTCTTCTTCATTGAATCTATTTTAATTTATAATTTTTATTTTTATAATATCAGTATCTAACAGATACTTCATGTTGTGATGACTTAAATTTCTCAAAAACCATTAAGAAATCATATGTAAGAAGAAGAAAAAAAATCGCTTAGCTGATAAAATATTTTTAAAGCTTTTTTTTTTTTTTTTTTTTTTTTTTACTTTATTTAATTGATGTGGTTTGATGCATTATGTAACATAATCAATTTATACGCGATTACAAGTATCTAGGCATAATTTCCTTTGGTCCGAGGGCTACACCCCCCACCCCCACCCCATCCCAGATCATGTATTCTGCCATAACTGTCCTGCATCTTTCAGGTTTTTTTTTTTTCATTTTTTAGCTATAAGTGATAATCCATGAGTATAAGCATCCTTCGTGCAAAACCAATCTATAGACTGTTGTGCCCAAACCCCCACAGTCCCACCATTCAGTGGAGGTTGACAGGTTGTTTGTTCAATCAAGTTGATCAAATGAGTGTCCAGACTACATCGCTGTAGTTTCACCGTTCACCCCAATCGCAGCCTTTACATTCTACCACGCCCCCTCTTCCGCAGATTGTTCCCTAGGCTTAGAAAAGGGGCACAGGTGGATGAGAAGTAAAACTGTCCTCTCTCTCTGGAGCTGTTGACTTGGATTCTGGTCAATTCTGGCTGTTTCCTTTCATGGGCTGACAGTTTGTTCAGGAGTAACCTTTCGATCCTACTAATGAAGCACAAGCAATTAGATATATAGGTATTTAAGCAGCACTAATAGTTATGGTAGGTTACTTTGGCATAGACACATATGTTTGGATGATATGTTAATTCATGAATTACATTTTTACCCCCTGATAAATATAACAGGGTCTTACTGTGGCTTATGACATCTCCTAACCTGTAGAGGATGTAGGCTTGTGGCATCAGCCATGGGTTGTTCCTCCAAGGAGAGAGCCAACAGCCAATTAGATTTGGGATATACAGGCACATGGCTGCCTCTGCTGCACAGTATTTCCAGGCAGGTGAAGTGTAGCTGGTGCTGATGGTGGAGTCTTAAGTACTGTCTTTTTAAATACCATCTTTCAAAATCCTTATTTCCTTGACTATGAAGAATTTTACAAATAGAAAAATGAGAACCGAGTGTCCATGGTTAGTATATATCTGTTAGTAGACCATGTAGAGAAATTTAAGTTTACTTTTAAAAGATTTAAATAAAATTTTACTTTAAAATTTTAGGCATTATAGGGAAAATATCTAAAGTTTTGGTGGACCTCCAAAGTAATGTAGGCATGTTGGAGATATTTTACATACGTAGTAATGGAAAAGTAACAACTTTATAAATTGTGGGTTTTTGTCTTGTACTATTCTTTTCAAATTATTTATTTTTATTTGATTTTATTAGGGCCACTTGAGAGATGGATTCCTGGATGTAACATGCAAGAGCATTATAACCAAGTCCAGTATGGGACAGCAATTAACTTTGAAAACATTTGTGGTAAACCAAAAAAAAAAAAAAAATAATAATAATAATAATAATAATAAAATTAGGTGGTAACCATTCTTCCTTGCTTCAGATGTTAATTAGCATTTCATCTAGTCATTAAATATAGCTGCATTTTCAAAGCATGGAAACATTTTTATTGTCACAGAGAACACTTCTCCTATTGTTGTCAATGCAACTATTAGAGAGAAGTTATTTGTGATTGATTCATGGAGTCGAAAACACGATGTTCTCCCCCATGAGAACAGGCGGGTTTTCACACACCTACTTTGTATGGGAAGTTACGCTTCCTTTTCTTAGATTCTTGAAGCAAGGCCCTGTGCTCATTCTCCAAATTCACTTTCCAGTCCCTCTCACGGTGGAGTGTTGCTTACCAGACTCACTTGGATAAGTTGTACAAAACATATTTGCCTGAGCTTCAGTCTCCACACTGGAAATTTATTTCAATTGGAGGACAGTTTCTAGGGACAATGCAAGTATGTGCAATTTGAAAAGATTGTTTCCTTTGCCATTTTATAAAAGCTATATTTTTATGTGTTGAAAAGGCATTTAATTTTTTTTCAAATTTTTATAAGATTCTAATGTATGAGAACTAACACAAGGTATCAAAATGAAATTCAGTGGAAATTGTTAAATGCTTGGAAATGGGCAAAACCAGAATTATATTTAATAAAAAATACATGACTTGATGTTTACCCTTGTCTTAGAGATCCACCATCTTTGAGGCATTAGTAGACATACTAAACTCTGTTCCTCTCACAGTTGCTGGTTCTTTTCTCAGAATTTTTAATTGCATAAACGGAAAATGAAATGTAAAATGCAGAATGTTCTGTGGTAGAATGTAAGGGCTGCGGAGAGATGGGATAAATCATGAGACTACAAGAATATAGTCTGGACTCCTAATTGATCAACATGCCTGTGCATACAAGCTTCTCCAACTGGACTATGGGAACCTTGGGTTGTTCAAAATTTGGACATAGATACTTGCAAAATGCACCAGTTATCTAATTGTATGACAAACTGAGTAACATCAATGTTATCTGCAAACAACTGTGTCATTATATTGTAGAATCCCTTAAAAATAAACAAATAAAAAATTTTAAAAATGCAGAATGTTCTTAATTGACTGGCTTCAAGAATCTTTTGACACCTGTTAAGTTTAGAGAGGGCAAATAGTAAAAACAGAAATAGTGAATGGGTGCTATAGAATAACATTACATTCTATAGCTAGAAAAATCAAGGCCCATAAATCCTAGCAGTCATTAGTGATAATTGCTGGCACTTGTTAGAGCCTGTGGAGAATGTCTTATGTTCATTTCCTCCTTTTATTCTGACAACTACTTGTGAGGTCTCATTTTACAGATCAGAGGTTGATTTCTTTTGTGGTCATCCAGATGGACTTGGCAGTGCCTTGATTCAAATTCACTCTTGCTTAATTGTAGAGCCATTGCTCTTAAACATTATTAAGCTATACTTCTTCCATTTGTTTTCAGAGATATTGGAATTCACTCCTGTGTGACCTTACAATGATCTTGTCTAAGCTTTGAAATAGGCTGAAGAATGGGGAGGACTGGAAACTAGTGCCCTTTGAACAGTGACATAGATAGGATAGGCTCTGAATATTAAGCTCTGGAACTTGGAAAGGAGTTGTGACTGCTGGTGAGCAATTTGGAGCTTTTGTGTCCCAAAGAGGAAGTTCTGTCCAGTCAAGGGGATGGAATGCTTCTGAGGACTTTACGGTGATTAACACCTTTAAGTCTTCTAACAACACCCTGGAGATTGTTACTACTGTTATGTTTATAATACATATGATCTAACTCAAGTGCAGAGATGTTCATTAATAGGGTGAGAGTTCATACAATTGATAGATACTAGGGTGTGGCTTTCAATGCAGTCTGATAAGATATAGTGGCTATGTTATACTGCCTCTAAATATATAACCTTGCCTTTCCTTTATATTGTGCTTTTCATTTCTCAACCAGTCCTTTGCAAGTCTACTGTGCTAGTAAATTTCCCCAACCTCCTTGGATCTTTTTTCATCCATTTAGCTTCTTCTGATTGAGCTTTTTCAATGTCCTTGATCTCCTTTCTTATCCTTCATCCTACCTCCTTTGACACTACTTATGACAAACATCACTTTCTCACATTCCAAATATTTTTCCATAAATTTCCCCATTTTAATTGGGGAAGTGAGTATGAAAAGTATTATTTGTTGTGAATGAAAGAACAAATATAGGCAATTTGACAAATGTCTCACAGAACCAGCTAGTGGCAAAGTGGGCTACAATACAGTTTCTCTAACTCTTAATCCAATGTTCTTTTCCATTGCACCATCCAATGGAATTTGCAAAAGCATTCATTCATCTGCTTGCCTATTCATTAATATTATAACATCATATTGCATACATACATGAGGCAGAGGGGGAAGAAAGATCAGCATAAATATTCTTGCTCTCGGCCATAACGCGCCAGGCCAGGATCGAAAGGTTATTCCTGGACAAACTGTCAGCCCATGAAAGGAAACAGCCAGAATTGACCAGAGTCCAAGTCAACAGCTCCAGAGAGAGTGGACTGTTTTACCTCTCATCCACCTGTGCCCCTTTTCTAAGCCTAGGGAACAACCTGCGGAAGAGGGGGCGTGGTAGAATGTAAGGGCTGCGATTGGGGTGAATGGTGAAACTACAGCAATGTAGTCTGGACACTCATTTGATCAACTTGATTGAACAAACAACCTGTCACCCCCCACTGGATGGTGGGGCTGTAGGTGTTTGGGCACAACAGCCTGCAGATAGGTTTTGCATGAAGGATGCTTGTACTCATGGATTATCACTTATAGCTAAAAATGAAAAAAAAAANAAAAAAAAAACTGAGAGAAAGATGCAGGACAGTTATGGCAGAATGCATGATCTGGGTTGGGGTGGGGGGGGAGGGCAAGGGAAATAAGCCTGAACTGAATTGGAAAAAATGTATGAAATGCACAAAGCATCAATAAAAACTAATTTAAAAAAAAACTAATTTAAAAATAAATAAATAAATAAATATTCTTGCTCTCAAGGAGCTGATAATACACGTGAGATAAGGTCTTTAAAGAGTTGAATAACAGCTTCGCATATTCTAAGAGCTCTAAGCAGATCATATTTGATTTTTGACACTGAGTGTATAGTATCAAAGATTGCTTTATTAGGAGGGTAGTTGAGTTTTGAATGTAGCATATAAGGGTGCCAAAATCTAGAGAAGGGAATTGAAGCAGCATATTTTAAGTTGGGGGTATTGTGTACACTAAGATAATCTTTTCCAATATTTATCATGCCCATGGAACCGACAAAAGCATATTATTTGTAAAGAATGCTGGGTACCTATAGAGGAAGTGGCTTGTACCTAAGAGGTAAGCATCCCAGGAATTGCAGCTACACAGCTTCTGGCCTCAGATGACAGCAAGGGGGAAGGTTCCTAGCTGTAGATACTTGTAATATGATGGAGAAGGTCTGTATTGAGGTATGGCAGTGTGTTCAGGGTGGGTCTAAATACCACTAACAAGGCCATAGATATGAAATGGAAGGAATTTCCAGAAGAGCTGTCCCATGGTAGATATGCTCGGAGAGAAAATTTATAGCCAAATGATGATGTGATTTTTAAATTTTATTCTGTGGACTTAGAGATGTAGGTAGGGGAAAAGGCATATTAGCATTGCTTTAGGAAGGTCTTGGTGTCATCAGTATAGATGACAGAGTGAAGGGAAGAAAAGTGGTTGGGAGGCTATGATCATTGTCCCTTTGAGAAGTGATGATATCCTAGACCAGAGTTTCTATAACAGAGACAAGAAAAGGTAGGTAGGCAGAATTGAGTTATATTGTTCTAGGTGAAAATGATATTGTTTGGGGACCAGCGAGATAGCTCAGTAGGTAAAGGTGTGTGGTGGCCAGCTCGATGACCTGAGCTCAATCCCTGGGGCTCACATGGAGGAAGGAGAGAACTGACTCTTACAAGTTTTTGTCTGACATCCACATGTGCACCGTGGCATGCACATCCATGTGTATAAATACACACAAGCGCACAAAATAAATAAGTAAAAATATAACACATTTTTTTAAAAGATTGGAGCCGGGCGTGGTGGCGCATGCCTTTAATCCTAGCACTTGGGAGGCAGAGGCAGGCGGATCTTTGTGAGTTCAAGGCCAGCCTGGTCTACAGATTGAGTTACTGGACAGCTGGGGCTACAGGGAGACCCTGTCTCGAAAAGACAAAAAAGATTGAGTTGGGTAACACTGGAGTCGAATAATAGGAGACAGGGAGGAGACACGGCTGATGTCTAGGCTTCAGATCTGAACAATGACTACGAATGGTGAGAGCATTTTCTCCAATGAGGAGCCCAGTACAAGGAGAGAGATTTAAATTTTTCAGTCCATTTATTTATTTAATTTGTGGGGGAGGGCTACACACTACTCTGTACATGTGGAAACCAGAGGGCATCTTTTAGGGATCCATTCTCTCTTTCTACTACATGGACTTTGGAGATCAAGCTCAAGTCATCAGGCTTGGTAACAAGTGCTTTTACTCAGCTATCTCAACAGCCCAGAGATTTTTATTTTCAGGAGCAAGACAGATGAGTTTTAAGTTGGTATTTAGAGCCAATGAAACTAGTTAGAAAGCCAGTGCCAAAGGCCAGACCAGACAGGATGAGATCCTGGATCCAAATAGTAGCTGTGGGACTGGAAAGGAACTGATACATTGACAGATATTATAAAGGAAAACTTGACAGGTTATTGTCTTAGACTGAGTCTACTAGAGTTGCAAGGTAGAGGAAGGTTGGAAACCTTAGATCTACTCTTTGAAGTTTCTGTTCTCATAACTTAAAGTACTATTTGTATGCTAATTGCTCCCTAATTTGTATCTCAAGGCTTGCCTGGAGCCATACTTTCAAGTCCAACTGCATATCAACTTTGATGCCTAAAAGGCATCCAGCATCTCATGTCCAAAATTGAAGCTTGATTCTCCTGCTAAACTAGCCCAGCATGATTTTCATTCTTCTCACTAAATATTAACCTCATCCTCTTAGTTGCTCAGGCAGAAAACCAGAGTCATTCTTTTTTTTTTAAATTTTTTATTTCTGTATGTGTATGAATGTACTGTCTGCATGCAAGTGTGTACATCCATGTCGTGCAATGCCGCGGAGGTCAGAAGAGGGTGTTGGATTCCCCAGGAACTGGAGTTCTCCTGGAATTGGAGTTTCAGACGGTTCTCGGCCACCATGTGGGTGCTGAGGATTGAACCTGGGTCCTCTGTAAGAGCGGTTGGCACTCTCCAGCCCCCGGAGTCATTCTTGATTTTTATCTTTCTTTCAATCCTACATTTATTCTATTGGCAGATCTTGGTTCTGGCTTTAGAATACATCTAGGAGATTACATTCATTGTTTCCATTGCTATGATTCTGGTTCCTATCCTAATGATCTATCCCCTGGAATATGTTGTTTGTTTTTTATAATGTAAAAATACTTAGTTATTTTTATTGTGTGTGTATGAGTGTATTGCCTGTATGCATGTAAGTGCACCCATTGTCATTCAATGCCCAGGGAGGCTAGAAGAGGGCATCAGATTCCCCTGGAACTGGAGTTATTACAGATGGTTGTTAGCTGCCATGTGGATGCTGGCAATTGAACCTGGGTTCTCTGCAGTGCAAGAGCAGCCAATGCTCTTAAGCACTGAGACAACTCTCCAGCCCCCTCCTGGAGTATGCTGTACCAGCCTCTCATGTTTTCTCCCTTTTTCTGTCCTAGCTACTCTCACCCAAATCTAGTATTTCCTCATTGGCTTTAGGAAGTGAATGGATTTTGTTATAAGACAGTCAGATCATGTCATTTCTCTGCTCAAAATTTCTGTATTGGCTCCCATTTCACATGTCCTGATAGCAAACACTCTTTCAGTGATGCGCAATATTGTATGCAGCATACATAATGACATATCTCATTACCTCACTCCCTTTGGGTGTTAGATCAACAGTCCCTTACTTGGTGAGCTCTTCTTTGACTCATATTTGAATTTTCAACTGCTCCCCTCCTATTACCTAAATACCTCTCTGTTTTATTTCTGTGGACTTTGTTTTTTTTTTTTAGACCCCACCCCTCATTTCTGTGGACTTTGAAAACTACTTCCCATTACACCATTTTCTATTCATTGGTTGGTATTCTGTTTTGCTAGCATAAGGACTGTCAAGTATTTTTTATAAAGGGACAGATAGTAAATATTTCAGGCTTTACGAGCATTCAGTCTCTGAAAAAACTGCTTACCTTTGTCATTGATACACAAAATCATTCATAGGTAATATACACAAGAATGCTATGATTGTGTTCCAATAAGACTGTATTTTCTATAATAGGTAACAGGGCAGATTTGGCCTTGGGCACTAAAATGGTGACTCTTACTAGAATGTAAATTTCAGGAGAGCAAAGGATTTTTTTTACTGCCTCGTTTCCAGCAAGCATTGAGAACAGTGCTTGCCTATATAGTAGTCACCTGGTGTATTTTTGTGGAATGAGTAATGCAAAGGGAGACTAGAGGGCTGTGGAATGTAAAGAATTATAATAACACCATCAATAACACAGAATCTTGGCCAAGAATGGGCTTTGGTTAGATTTGCAGTACATCAGTTTTCCTTCTTTCCATCCTCTCTCATCCCTACACTACCTCTTAAGTGTGTCCTATGAAATAAATGTTGTTTTCATTGCCTACACAGTGCTCCTGGTGTGTGAAATTTCATCTGACTTCCGTTAATGTCATCATTTGTCTATTCAATCCTTTTGACTCAGGCTCTCTAATAACAATAATAACTCAAATAGTTTGCACTACAACCAGAATGCTGAAACCAGTATTTTTAATGAATTCAAAACAAGTGTTAGCAATAGCTTCTATTGACAACTCTACAGTTTTCAACACTTCATCATATTTTGAAGTACTCTCAAAAGTTAAGGAACTGTTATTGCTGTGATATGAGGTGTTATTTTTCTTCTATGCAATAGATGTGAATGGTTTGTCCTGATAAACTTGAGCTTTCAAGTATTCTCAACAGTAAGAATCATGTGTTTATGCTAAATGAAGTATTCATAGGTTCTTGACCAGTCTCTCAACCTTCTCTAGATCTCTTTTTAGGTGGTAAATGTTTCCTGAATATACATATATAAATTATACGTATATTATGTTATATATTTCATATATATGCCTTGCCAGTGAATATGCACATTAACTCATTTACTGTTTCACACAGTTTTTCACCATGTATGTGGCAGCTAGGGTTTTCATTCACTAACACGTTAAATTGGTATAAGGTATCTAGGGGGAAGATTCTATTATTATCATCCTTTTACAGATGAGAGATCTGAGGTATTAAAAGCTAAAGTTATTTGCTTAATACCCCATAGCCAATAAAGTTAGGTATTCCCTATTTAAAATGAGTTTGTGAGAAAATGGGCACAGCACTATGAATTAGCAGTATCCTGAAGAAAATAACAAAAGAGGTCTACAGACTAAAGGAAAGGAGCCCTAAATGTAGACTTAAAGTTAACAAACTGAACAAGACCATGAAACTCTCAAGGGCTTCAGATGATTAAAACGTTTCTTCCATAGCAATAGGATAAGCTGCCCACAAGAAGTTTCCTGATAAGATAAGGAACGTCTCTATAAGTCATTAAGCAGCAATGCTTAATGTAATCAGTGGAAAACACTCCTGTAGCTTTTGAAGGGCTGTGGCTGGAAAGCCCAGTGAAAACCAAGAAGGAGGTCCTGATATAATGGCATGTGCAAATATCTTGGCCCTTATAGAAACAAACGTAAAAGCAATTAAGGGAGAAGCTGTTTTCTTCGTCTGTGCCCTGACTTGCTGATGCATTTGCTATCTTTCTGATAGAGGGACGGATAGTTGTGTCAGACCGCATAAACTACATGACTCCATCTTTTTCAGGTCATTTCACACCCTATACCACCTCTTCAGGCATCAGTAGCATCAGTTACCATGTAATGAGCACCTACATGAGGACAAGCCATTTATATAAATTGCCTTATTTCATCATCGCAGCTACCCTGTGATTTCCTAGGATTCTATTATAAGCCCAATTTTAGATAAGTAAACTGAGGCTCAGAGAAGTTAAGCAAGTTACCTAAGCCAATAAAATGAAATGAGTGTTATGTGCATTTTCTGTGACTGCCATAATAGATAATTATAAACATAGTGACTGAAAACAACAGAAATGTACTCTCTCACAGTTCTGGGGGCCAAAAGTCTGAAATCAAGGTGTGGCAGCGCCATGGGCCCTCTAAGGACTCCAGAAGATTCTGTTCCTAATTTTTGGTGGCCTCAGACATCACTTACTTAGTGCAATATGTTCTTCTATTTTCACAAGGCCTTCTCTCCTATATCTCTGTCTTCTCTCTAATAATTCTTCTCTCTCATAGGATTTAAGGCTTACTCTAGTTCAGGATATCACTAGGGATCCTTACCTTAATTACACCTGCAAAGACTCCTATTCCAAATAAGATCACATTCTGAAGTTCCAGTTGGGCATATCTTTGGAGAGACATGATTCAACCCAGTACAAGTAACCTAGCCAAAGTTCTAACCTAGATCTATTTGACTTTGAGTCCTTGACCCGACCCTTTCCACTAAAATAAGCTTCCTCCCCCTACTAGTCTTTTGTGCTTATTTGGTTTCCTTAGGAGATTTCCTACAGGGAAGAATATTGACATGAATGAGCTCTATAGTTAGTGATCAAGATGTGTTTATAAATTAACATTTTGAATTCTGCATGAATTTATATTGTATTCTGTTTGTCTTCCAGAGTCTCATCGTCATCATTTCCTGGTTAAAACAACAGAATTTAATTTTGGAGCCTGAAAATTAAGGGCTGGATTCTATGTAAAATGACCAAAATTCTTTCAGGGTATAGATATCCCAAAGCCCCCAGGCTGCTTCCATTTTTTTTTTTTTTACCTTGGGACTATGCTTCAATGAGATATCACAAATGCCTGTACATCAAAGAATTCCTAATTACTCAAGGCTTATAGGATTTTTATTTATACTATCATATACAAAATTTTCTCATAACATCTATCATCCTTTCTGGGCCCAGCTCCATCAAGTCACAGGGAGGAAGATGTCTCTAAGAGTACATTATCACCTTGAGATGAAGAATCTGTAGAAAAAAACGGAACTTCAGAAACAGGGCTTCCTATGGCTCTGAGTTAATTTGTTTGTAGGGTATTTGCCACTGGCCACCCACTACCTTCATTATGAAGAGACACCTTCCTAGGAACGTGTTTCTCATATTATGACCAGTTTGTGGATCCTCTACATCGATGGTCCATTGGATGCTATGCAGAAAACTTTTTTTTTTTTTTTTTGGTCTTTTTGAGACAGGGTCTCCCTGTAGCTCCAGCTGGCCTGGAACTCACTCTGTAGACCAGGCTGGCCTTGAACTCACAAAGATCCGCCTGCCTCTGCCTTCCGAGTGCTAGGATTAAAGGCGTGCGCCACCACGCCCGGCGCAGAAAACTTATTTAAAATGTCAACTTCCAGGGCTGGAGAGATAGCTTAGCAGTCAAGACCATTGACTGCTCTGGTAGAGGTAATGGGTTTGGTTCTCTGCACCCACAATTGTAACTACAGCTCCATTGCCCTCTTCTGACCTCCTGGGGCATTGCATGACACATGTGCACTTACATACATGTAGGCAAAATATTCATAAACATAAAAATCAATCAATAAAAAATTAAATGTCAAAGTCCTGGTCCTAAAACCAGATTCAATGAATTAGTATTAAGACGGGGTTCAGGAATCTTTATTTTATTCATTATTTTTGAGAATTTCATATATGACAATTGTATTTGCATTATTTCTGTCTCTCTCAGTTCCCCAAATTACTCCCATGATCCCCACTTACTCTCAATTTCTTCCCTTCTTTTATTATTATTTTATACAATGCACTGATTCTAGTGTGTGGTGCTTGTGTATGCCTGTATCTTGTGTTTAGGCCTGCATACTTGGGATTAGATAACCTCTCAGTGAGCCTAGACCCTGGAGTAAACTGATTCTTCCTCATTTTAAAGTAAGTATTTCAACTAATTCTGATTTACATCCAAGTTTATGAACCACAGAATTCTGGTGATATCAGACTTCTGCAACATTGAAACACTGATCAAACCCCAAATGTTCATTTACAGTCTCACTAATGATAATATTGCTTGGCTACAGCATGATCTGTAGGCTTTTGTTCATGTGATTATCCATTCCATATAGCCCGATTTAAATCAAAGCAAAGATTTGGCAAGATTTATTTTTATATTTTATTTATTATTTTTATCTTATGTGTATGAGTGTATTGCCTGCATGTATGTAAGTGCATCTATGTGCAATGCTGGTGGAGGTCAGAATGAGGGTGTCAGGTCCGCTGGGACTTGAGTTATTAGCCCCAACATGGGGTTGGAGAATTAAACCCAGGTCCTCTGCAAGAGCAGTCAGTTCTCCTTACTGCTGAGCCATCTTTCCAGCCCTGGCAAGATTTCTTAATCTCACTCTTGGCGATGGGGGGAGGGGTCAATTCATGCAATATTTTTGAGGAGACTGCACTAACTTCTCTCTATTATCTTAAACAGATCTCTAAGGTCTTTTTCTACTCTAACGTTATGATTCTCTGAATATTCCTAGGGTTTCAAATAAGTTTGTGACAAACACATTGCTTGTTGCAGATGAGACCTATTTCCCTTTTGGCTAACAAACTTCTAATGGACAGAATGTTTCTTCATAACACATTCCTTCTTTAGGATTGCAAAGAGTGAGACAATATATGCAGTATGCCAAGCATAGGATGCCTGATATATGGAAGTAGTTAATAAATGTTCATGCAGCTTCTGGTGCACTGTTACAATAATATCTCTTGAATTATTGAAAATATGAAATTGGAGAACTGCCTCTGAATGAAAACTAGGAAATCAGCTGTATTGACAATATTGTGTTTATGTGACATTAGGCAAACAAGGAAGAACCCAAATCTCTGTAGCCTGGCACAGCTAGTGAGAGGAAAGACATGGGTTTCTGAAACATACTGCTTTTGAAAAAAGCTGCAGGAACTGGTGACCCAGGAAAAGTCTTGTCTTAAAACCCAGGTTCTAATCCCCAGAATGCTTTCCAAGTTAGCATTTCTCAGAGTGCATTGCATCCAGTACTAGTCTCTGGGAATGGCCCTTGATAGCAATACAAAAAAGATTTCTGTGAACAGGCAATGTTGGAATTGTTAGGTTAGTTGATGTGGTTTCCTAGCTTCGGAATATTTGCAGTCCTGTTAATATGTTAACAGATAATGTAAATCTCCAAGAGATGGATGAGGCACATGGGGTTTTTAAGTTTTCTTTTCTTTCATTCATAAGGATAGTGGCAAGGTACTAGTTTGAGAAACACAATTATCTACTAAGGGAAATGGCTGTTTCTCAGCCATTTTAAAATTAGCAAGAAAAGACCCCCATCCTGCAGAGCAGTGTCTCTTGGTATCCTACAGTCATTTTCCTTCTTTGCACAGCTTGGATTCCATGTCCGTCATTATTACTCACCTTCATATTTGCCTTAGATTCCCTGGGCTCTCTGCCTTCATATTAAAATGACCTTGCTTCCTCTCTGTCTGGGAAAACAGAACTAGTCAGAGAAGAATTCCCACTACCTTATCTACCACTGTATCTGTGTCTGGACCATAAGCTCTGCCTTCTCTTGTCGCTCCCCCTCCTCCTTGATCACTCCACTCAGCTACTATATCCTGCTCATTTTATGTAATCAAGGTCATTACTCTGAGTCATTTTCCCTCATCTAGCAACATCGACAAGTGTTTTTTCAGCCAACATCTTCACTGAGAAAACAAAAAAGAAATAAAATTCAAAACCTTTTCTCTTCAAAGAAGCCTTTCTCAGAGCAAACTTGGAAGAAGTTGTCTCTGTTCATTAAGCCCAATTTTGCTTCTCCCATTTTTTTCTTTTTTAGAAAAAGTATTTTTATTGGGTGTGTGTACATTTCATACAATAGTTATAATCAAATTTAGACCCTGTCTGCACCATCCATGCTCCCATATTCCCCCTCCACCAGACCTCATGTATTCTGCCATACATGTCAGGGCCCATGGGGAAAAACTTGCACCCAGATGTCCTTTGTTGCAACTTCATCCACTGGAGTCTAATCAGCCTAAGTGGAGCCCTTAAGACAGGTCTACTCTCCCTCACCCAGCAGCTATCAGTCTCTGAACAGTTCCCACACTAGGGGCAGTGGGCTGCCCATTTCCTTTGCTCCATACTGGGCCCTAGCCCATCAGACATATGCCGTCCCTCAGTTTACTGTAAGTATTCACACCCTGGCTATTAATAACTCCTTAGTGGTCAATCTAATGGTTATTTTACTACTTTTATTTTATTTGACACAGTCGCTCTCTCCTTCCTTGTAGCACCGTTTTCATCCTAACTTCCAGAACACCACACATTGTTGGCTGGCCTCCTATTTCCATAACTAGTCTTTCCTAGTATCCTTTACAGTCTAAAGAAATAAGTGTCTAAGGAGATAGATACGTTTTACGTGATTCAAGCACCATACAGTGTATACATATAGAAATATTAAATAGTACTATATTAATCTGGGAGTTCGCCCATGCTCCAATGGGTGGCCACATACCCACCCACATATAGGCAGCACTTAACTGGACTTAGTGGGTGATTTCAAAAAGAAACAGGGGCTAGAGAGATGGCTCAGTGTTAAAGACCACTGACTGCTCTTGCAGAGGACCTGGGTTTGATTCTCAGCACCCATAGGGTGGCTAACAACTATTTGTAACTCCAGTTCCAGGGATCTGAATCTTTCTTCTGATCTCCACAAGGCATTGCATGACACCGGTGTGCTTACACACATGCAGGCAATATACTCAAACACATAAAATAAAAATAACAAAATATTTTTTGATGTTTTTGAGACAGGGTCTCCCTGTAGCCCCAGCTGGCCTGGAACTCACTCTGTAGACCAGGGTGGCCTTGAACTCACAACGATCTGCCTGCCTCTGCCTCCTGAGTGCTAGGATTAAAGGCATGGGCCACCACACCTGGCCTAAAAATAATAAAATTTTTTAAAAAAGAAATGAAGCTGGGAGGAAGGCACGTTTGGGAAGCTATAGTGTGAGTTGGAAAGGAGAAATGAGGGTTGGATGTGATCAACTCTCATTGCATACATGTATAAAATTAAAAAAAATAATTATTAAATTTAACTAAAAACTTAAAAAAAATTCTTCTAAGATCAACATAACTATTTTCCTTTATACCTATATCCCCAAGTCCTCTCGATCTACTCTCTGGCTGTTGAGGCCAATCCTTGAAGTGCTTCCCAATGCTTCAAACTATCAGCAGTTAGTTTCTGCTGCATCTTAGAAATACACTTGTTACCACCCTCACTTCTATCATCTTAGTACAAGCCAATATCATTTCTTAATTGGGTTATTTCAAAATCCATTACACATGTAAATCAAGTCATATTTTGCTTGTGTTCAAACCCCTCCATGGCTTTTTAGATTGTTCACAGCAAAAGTCAGAGTTTTTCGAGTAATGAGCAGATGGTACATGGTGTGCCATCTTCTCTACTTGCCACCCGAGCATAGTCGCCTACCACTTTCACCCTTAATTACTCAGCCCTAACCAACCACCTTCTTCAACCCACTGTTGCTTCTCCAACATAGAAGAAAAGTCCCAGAGGGCTTTGCTCTTCCCTATAACTGGAATGTTCTTGCCCCATAGAACCATAAGCTTGCTGATTTCTGTCAGATCTCTGCACAAATGATACCTTATTAGTGTTATCTTGTTGACTGCTTTACTTTAAAATGGACAGTCTCTGCACACTCCCAATACTTTCATCTCCTTTAGTTTTTTTTTTCTGAGATACTTATTTCCAGATATAGTACAAATTACTTATTTTCTTACCGTTTATCTCCACCACTGTGCTTCATCCAGGAAGGGATTTTATTTAGTCACCATCTTCCTAGCACCTAACATAGCTTTTAGCACACAAGTGGCCAGGCAAATGCCTGTTACATTAACAAAGAATGATTGTAAGTGCAATAGATGTCCTATGATTTCTGGTATCTACAGGGGAACACAGGTCTTATCATACACTAGGAGCCTGACAAAAAAATTAGCCCAGAAATGGAAATGCCATACAATTATGTATGTATACATACATATATGTATATATGTGCATAAGCTCACATGGAGCACACAGCCAAAAGTCTCTTAGAAGAGTTCTCAGAAAAGGCAACAAATCCTGCAGAAGAAAAGCTAGCACAAAAAATATGATAAAGCACAGGAGGAAACTACCTAATATAAGAGTTAATTGCTTTGTATTTGGAATAAGATAATTCAGTTCCAAGAAATTATAGATAATATAGTAATCTGAAAAGACTTTAAAATATTGTGTCTTTAAATCTTTAAAGATATAATGGGAACATAGTATCTAAAGCAAGAGTACAACTCATGTGTATGCATGTGTACTACAGAATTACTCTAGAAATGAGGAATATATAAAACCTTTGATGAGTGTAGGAAAAATCTTAGCACTAATCCAATGGAAATGTTTTAAAATCAGTTGACAGATTAAACTGCAAATATGCCACAACTGAAGAGAGAATGAGCAAAATACTAAATCGAGCTGATCATAAAATATAGTATAACATTATAAAAACAGTAAATGTTAGTAAGAACATGGACAATATACATAAGGTCCACTTAATTCTAAGTCATACTAGGATGAAATAAGAAGAGGCAATGTTCACAGAGAAATAGCTAGCAATTTTCCTGAATAGACTAAAGCATGAATCCTTATGTTTAAGATCATGTATCAGGTCCTAAGAAGACTACAGACAAGTCAATATCCTGTACATGTATCATTGTGTAACTGCAGAACCTCAAAGATAAAGGGAAAACGTTGAAACCTGCTAGAGACAATGATTCAAAGTATTTCTGTAACATGAATTAATTAAAATGCAGTTTCTGGGACAAGGGGTATGAGCATTGAAGCAATGAATGTGTTTTAAATGAAAGGATGGGTGAATTAAGGAGTCTAGTATATTTTTCTCAATATGACTGCATCACCTAGCCATCTATTTATTTATATATTTTAACTGCATCACCACTATTGATTCATATTGAGCCTGAGGCCAATTAAAATCCCCAGGACATTTTCAAATGAAGGGCTGTCAAGTGAGGTTCTCTTCAGTGTGGACCCAGACAATTACATTTTAAAACACAAATACAGGACTATTCAGATATTGGTGAGATCACTGAGAGCTTGAGTCATTACAAAAAGGGTTTTATAAAGGAAGTAGGGGTTATTCTGCATGGTAGTTATTGTAAGTGGAGGAGACAAAGGAGAGCATCTACATTTGTGGGATGGAGGTAAGAAGAGTCATTAAGGTTAGAAACCCTTCATAGGATAAGAGAAGAGCCTGGAGTAACTATGTGGAGAGTGGAGATATATGGAACACAAAGAAATACAAGCACAAGGGCAGGGAGAAACCTAAAGAAGGAGCAAGAAGAGTGGAGGGTGCAATGGAGGCCTCTAGTCCTCCTGCTTCTGGGTTACTGGAGGGATTATACAGCGTAACTAGTGTAGCTTACATAACAGCTCCAGGACACTGGGCTGACTTGATGTTGTTCACCTGACTAATGGGAACTACATGCAATAAAACTGGAATGGCAAGAATAAAAGTGGTGATCTAGTGGAGTAGTCGAAGAGATAAATCAAGATGATTTATTGTTGTTTCAGTGACTTTATTTCTTCTTCATTTCAGGAAATAATATTTTAAACCTAAAATGAGAAATACAAGAAAGGAGGATGTTGGATATAGGGAATAAAACATAGACGTGGGAGTGGAACAGACACCACAATGAGCATTGCATACCTTAGTTCTAGCCCTAGCTCTCCTTCCTACTGACCATGCATCTTTGTGCAGCTTTGTCATCTGTAACCATACTAGACAAAGAACTCTAGCGGACTGTAACTGGTTTTTTCACTACCGTGTGCTTAGCTCCAGGTAAAGGGCCTTACACATACTAGGGGATCATCAAATATACATTAAATAGGTAAATGGATGGACCAATGTCAATCCTGCCTAGTTCATGGTGTTATTGTGAACTTCAAATGAGATTAGAGATGGGAAAATATTACAGGAAATTAAAATTCTCAGTAATCATACAGTAAAAGACTACATGTCCTGGCGAGATTTATTTTCATCTTAAATTATAAGGTCATTTGCAAAGCTTTAAGGGTGAACTGGTAAGTGGAGCAATAGGTTCAAGTTTTTTTAAATTTATTTTTATTTTTTTATCAAATCTAGACCCGTGTCTGCCCCCATTCCCCCACTCCACCAGAGCTCATATATTCTGCCAAACATGCTTTTCATCTCTTTCTCAGTCTTTCTCAATATTCTCCATGAGGAAGTTGACTGTTTTGAGCAGAAGTTCACTGTTTCCGTTAGTTCTTCGATGCAGTCCTTTCTGTTGTTGTTGTTGTTGTTGTTGTTGTTTCCAATATGCATCACTCCCAGCTACTTTGGACAAAAGCTCAAGGGGCCGTGCATAAGAAATACTTACAACTAGGTAATTGGCACTAGCATCCACAGATAAGGGATACCATTCATCGTTTGTTTTTCTGGGACTGTGTTACTTCACTCAGCATGATGTCCTCTAGCTCCAGCCATTTTCCTGCAAAGCTCATGATGTCATCTTTCTTTACTGCTGCATAGAACTCCATTGTGTAGATGTACCACATTTTCTCTATCC
>VZQC01011686.1:632162-703564 GCA_009823505.1 Rhizomys pruinosus
AAAGGGAAATAAGCCTGAACTGAATTGGAAAAAATGTATGAAATGCACAAAGCATCAATAAAAATTAATTAAAAAAAATTTACATGAAGGATGCTTGTATTCATTACTTATTACCTATTGCTAAAAAATAAATTAAAAATTTAAAAAAAAAAATTAAATAAACAATGCTTTATTTTTCGGCCTTGGGCTCATTTCATGACTTCTCTTTCCACTAGGTTACAGTGGATATACATCCATCTGCACAACACACATGTCTTTAAGGTTGTACATACAGTTTAAAAATTTAATATCTGGGGCTCCAGACAGGCACACGGACTCAGTGAGGTGCTGGTAAGTCAAGGCGGTACTGCCTTGACCCTTGGGGGGCTCAACACCCACTTTGGAACTCCTAGCTTGGGCTCCAGACAGGTGCAAAGACTCAGTGAGGTGCTGGTCAGTCAAGGCAGAAGTGCCTTGACCTTTGGGGGGCTCAATACCCACCACTGGAACTTGCAGCTTGGGGTCTGGACAGGCGCAAGGACTCACTGAGGTGCCTGTAAGTCAAAGAGGAACTGCCTTGACCCTTGGGGGCTTCCCGGCGCCTAGGAGGCACAGCATTAGTGATTATAGTCTGTGCAGCCAATGTTGAGGTGCCAGAATCCAAAGAAACAAATAAACAAATCCACATGCCAAAGACACAAAGAATAGCTTTGCGCAGTGGCAGTATCATAGCCAATGAGGTTTATCTGAGGCGCGATTATTGCTAATTGAATTAAAAAAAAAAGACACGAAGAAAAAACAATATGGGAAAAGCTCATAATAAATCCACACCAAACTCTACCAGCCCTACGGAAGATCCCTACAATGAGATCTCCGAGGAAGGAAACCAAGACACCAACCTTAGAAGAACAACTGTAGACATATTCAAAGAAATTAGAGAACTAAGAAGAGAGAATGAAAAACTCAAGAAGGACTTAGAGGGAGATAATGACAAACATTGGAAAGAGCTAAAGGGAGAAAATGACAAACACCAGAAGGAAGTGGAAATGCTGAAAAGATCCCAGGCCGAAATGAAAAAAGAAAATGACTAACAAACCAAGGAGCTACAAGATGAATGACAGGCTCCAGAGGGAAGCAGAAAATCTAAAGAAATCACAGGATGAAATGAAAAAGGAAATTGAACATTCATCCAATCACCAGGAAAAGATGGAGAAAAGCCTCAAAAGCAGAATGGAGGAAGCAGAGAAAGGAATAACAGACCTGCAGGATAATAGAGCAACTAGAAAGCTCAAGTAAAGATTATGAAAAACTTAAAACATCTTAAGGGTGGAACAACCAGGAAATGTGGGACACTATGAACAGTGTCCACATCATAGGGACAGAAGAAGGAGAAGAATCCCAAAACAACACTATTATCAACAAGATAATAGAAGAAAATTTCCCCAAACTGAAAAAAAGACAATCCCATACAAATACAAGAAGCACATAAAACACCAAATAGGCAGGACCAGAAAAGAAACTCCCCATGCCTTATAATTGTTAAAACACTAGATGCTCAAAACAAAGACAAAATACTGAAAGCCACAAGAGAAAAACAACAAGTTACATATAAGGGGAAACCCATCAGAATCATAACTGACTTCTCAGTCCAAACTATGAAAGCTAGAAGAACATGGACCAAAGTATTCCCTGTGCTAAAAGACTTTAGATGTCAACCCAGACTACTATACCCAACAAAAATGTCAGTTATAGTTGAAGGAGAAAGAAAAGTCTTTCACAATATGAACAAGATGAAAAAATACATGTCTAAGGAACCAACACTTGAGAAAATCCTCAAAGCAATCCAAAGAACAGAGGAAAGGAGCAACTATCCCTAAGCAATTAAAGAGAGAAATCTCTCTTGGCGGTTAAGAGCACCAACCGCTCTTACGGGGGACCCAGGTTCGATCCCCAGCACCCACATGGCGGCCAAGAACCACCTGAAACTCCAATTCCAGGAGAACTCCAGTTCCAGGGGAATCTGACACCCTCTTCTGACCTCCGCGGCATTGCATGACACGGGTGCACAGACCTGCATGCAGACAGTACATTGATACACATACAAAGATAAATTTAAAAAAAAAAAAGAGAAACCAACGAAAGCATAACAGGGTAAATACAAACCTAGAATAAGAAAGCAAACAAAACATAAGGTAAAAGGAAGCAACACAGATCTCTCAATAATAACCCTAAATACTAATGGTCTAAACTCCCCAATCAAAAGACATAGACTGGGAGAATGGATTAGGAAACAGAATCCTTCTATATGCTGTCTATAAGAAACACATCTCACCCTCAAAGACAGACACCACCTTAGAGTGAATGAAGGAAAAAATTATTCCAAGCGAATGGTACCAAGAAACAAGCTGGAGTGGCTATTCTAATATCAGACAAAACATCTCAAAGTAAAACTAATCAGAAGAGACAAAGAGGACTATTACATCCTTGTCAAAGGAATAATTAACTACGAAGACTTCACAATCCTAAATGTCTATGAACCAAACTCTGGTGCACCTAACTTTATGAACACTACTCTGCAGGACCTCAAGAAACAGATTAATCCTAACATACTAATAGTGGGAGACTTCAACACCCCACTGAGCCCCTTGGATAGATAAACTGGACAAAAAATAGAGAGATATCAGAACTGAACAATACACCAAATGAACCTCACAGACATCTACAGAATATTCCACCCAAACATCAGAGAATATACTTTCTACTCAGCACCTCATGGAACATTCTCCAAAATTGACCACATACTGGGACACAAAAGAAATCTCAACAAATACAAAAGGATTGAAATTATTCCACGCATTCTATCAGACCACAGTGCAATAAAACTCAATATGAACACCAGAATAAGCCCAACTAGATACAAGAACACATGGAGACTAAACAACACAATCCTGAATAATGAATGGGTAGGGAAGAAATAAAGCATGAAATAAAAGTATTCATGAAACTGAATGAAAAAGACAATACAACAAACAATACTTGTGGAATACTTTAAAAGCAGTCTTGAGAAGGAAATTTATAGCCTTAAGTGCCCACATCAAAAAAAAACCAAAAAGAGAACAAACAATATAACAATACAGCTAAAAACACTTGAGAGACAACAACAAATGAACCCTAAACCCAAAAGTTAGGAAGAAATCACAAAAATCAGAGCAGAAATCAATGAAATAGAAACAAAGAAAATAATACATAGAATCAATGAATCCAAAAGCTGGTTCTTTGAAAAGATAAACAAAATAGACAGACCTCTAGCCCAGTTAACCAAAAAAAANAAGAAAGCAAACAAAATATAAGGTAAAAGGAAACACACAAAATCCTCTTGCAATAATATATCCGTTAAAATACTAATGTTCTTAAACCCACACGCAATTTAAAAGAGCATATGACTGGGTGTAATGGAATAGGAAACTGAAACCCTTTTATATGCCTATTCTACAGAGAACCATCCATTTCACCCTCAAAAGCAGACACCACCTTAGAGTGAAAGAATGGAAAAAAATAATTCCAAACACTGGGTATGAAGAACAAGATGGAGGTGGCATAGTTATAATTGTCAACAAAATAGATCTGCGAAAGTAAAAACTAACTCAGCGAAGAGACAAGGAGGGACATTACATCCTTGTCGAATGAACAATTAACTATGAAAGACTTCACAATCCTAAATTTCTAATGCCATTAAAAACTGCTAATTGCAAAACTAACTTTATAAACATGCAAACTCTGCAGGATCCCTCAGACATAGATTTAATCCAAAACCAGATAATACGTGGTGGGAACTATTCACTACCTCCACTGAGACCCTGAATAATAGGATCAGACCAGGACACAAAAAAGTAAACAGAGATCACATCAGAATTGAGCGCAAATACAAATACAGAATTGGACCTCTACATGGACACTCTACAGAAGATTCCCTACTAATACCAGAGAATATCTATTCTACTCAGCACCTCATGTAACAGTACAATCCCAAAATTGACCTCATACTTGGGCACAAAAACAATCTCAGTACAAAAGGGTAGACATTTTTCCATTGCATTATATATCAGAGAAAGCAGTCGCAATACAAGCTCAATTATGATACTAAAGAGAATAAGTTCCAAAGATATCTATACGTAGAACACACTGGAGACGTAAACATACAACACTCCTGAATACTGAATGTGTCAAGGAAGAATTAAAGAGTGAAATAAAAACATTCATGTAACTAAACCAAAAAGACAATACAACACAATACAAAATCTATGGGATAACTGTATCAGGCTGGCTATGTGCCCACACATTAAAAAGCAAAACAGAACAAAAAAATACCAAAAACAAACAAAAAAAAAACAGGGAACAAAAAATGATCTAACACTGCAACAAAAACAGACTTGGAGAGACAAAAACAAATTAACCCAAAACCCAACAGACAAGAAGAAAAAAAAAAAATCAAGACGCGAAAGAAAGATCAATGAAATAGAAAGAATCCAATATATAGAATCAACGAATGCCAAAAAGGATGGTATCTTGACAAAAATAAAACAAAATTAGACAAACTTATAGCCACAGTTAAACCAAGAAAAAAAAAAAAGAAAAAGAAAGAAAAAGCAACTCCAAATCAATAGTATTCATGATATAAAGGGAAACAAAGTAAAGATTCAGATAATCATACAGGAATACTTTAAAAAACCTATACTACACTAAATTTGAAAACCTAAGAGAAATGGATGAATATTTGAAATTCTGGGAACCAACAAAGCATAACCAAGAAGAGATTGATAGTTTAAACAGACTCATAATATTTGAGGAAATTGAGGATATAATAAAAAAAAAACCTCCCAACTAAAAAAAGCCTGGGCCCAGATGGATTCACAGCAGAATTCTATAAAACATTTAAAGAGGTCCTACAACCATCATTACTCAATCTATTCAGAAGGATACAAACAGAGGGAATTCTCCCAAATTCCTTCTATGAAGCCAGCATCACTCTAATACCAAAACCAGGGAAAGATACAACCAAAAAAGAAACCTATAGACCCATCTCATTAATGAACATAGATGCAAAAATTCTCAACAAAATACTTGCAAATCACATACAGACACACATCAAAAAGATCATCCATCATGACCAAGTTGGATTCATACCAGAGATGCAGGGATGATTCGACATATGAAAATCAATAAATATCATAAAACACATATATTGACTGAAAGAAAAAAAACACATAATCATCTCAACTGATGCAGAAAAAGCCTCTGACATGATCCAGCATCCCTTCATGTTTAAAGTCCTAGAGGGAAATGGACTGAAGGGAACATTCCTCAACATGATCAAAGCCATGTACAGCAAACCCACTGCCAACATCATCCTAAGTGGAGACAAATTGGAACCATTTCCCTTAAAAGCAGGAGCCCAGCAAGGCTGCCCCTATCACCACTCCTCTTCAATATAGTGCTTGAAATGCTTGCTGGAGCAATAAGACAAGAGAAGGAAATTAAAGGAATACTATTTGGAAAAGAAGAAATTAAGCTATTCCTTTTTGCAGATGATATGATTGCTTACCTAAGGGATGCTAAAAACTCCACCAGAAAACTTCTAGAAATTATTAAGAGTTCTAGTAAAATAGCAGGATATAAAGTTAACCTGGAAAAACCAGTAGCCTTTCTTTACACCAACAATAAACAAGTGGAGAAGGAATATAAGAAGACCTTCCCGCTCACAATAGCCTCAAAAATAATAAAATAAAACCTAATCAAAGATACCAAAGATCTCTACAACAAAAAATTTTAAACTCCTGAGGAAGGAGATTAAAAATGACATCAAAAGATGGAATGATCTCCTATGCTCATGGATTGGAAAAATTAATGTAGTAAAAATGTCCATTTTACCCAAATTGATATACAGATTCAATGCAATCCCAATCAAAATCACCATGAGCTTCTTCACAGACTTGGAAAAAATCCTTAAATTCATATGGAAAAACAAAAGACCCTGAATAGCTAAAACAACCATGACTGATAAATACAGGAGGGATTTCCCTACCAGACTTCAAGCTATATTACAGGGCCATAGCCATAAAGACAGCCTGGTACTGGCACAAAAACAGACCTGTTGACCAATGGAACAAAATTGAAGATCCAAACTTGAGCTCATACAATGTCAGCCACCTCATATTTGACAAAGGGGCCAAAAAAAATAAAACCTCAATGGAGGAAGGATAGCATCTTCAGCAAACCGTGCTTGCAAAACTGGATCTATGTGTAGAAGAATGAAATTAAACCACTACCTCTTATCCTGTAGAAAAATCAACTCCAAGTGGATGAAAGATCTCAACGTGAAACCCAAAACCCTGAAGGTGATAGAAGAAAAAGTTGGCAACAACCTACAAGACATAGGCATAGAAAAGACTTTCTAAATCAGACAGCAGCTGCACAGGAAATAAGATCAACAGTAGACAAATGGGACCTCATCAAACTCAAAATCTTCTGTACAGTGAAAGAAACAATCAAGGAAGTGAAGAGAAAACCCACAGGGTGGGATGAAATATTCACCAGTGATTCATCTGACAGAACATTAATGTCAAGAATATATAGACTACTTGGGAGGCAGAAGCAGGTGGATCTCTGTGAGTTCAAGGCCAGCCTGGTCTGATGAGCGAGTTCCAGGCCAGCTGAGACTAAAGGGAGACTCTGTCTCAAAAACACCAAAAAAAAAAAAAAAAAGAATATATAGACTACTCAAAAAACAAAGAAGNGTCAAGAATATATAGACTACTCAAAAAACAAAGAAGAAAACAAATGACCTACTCAAAAGATGGAGTAAAGAGCTGAACAGAGACTTCACCAGTGAGGAAGTAAAGATGGCTAAGAAACATCTTAAAAAGTGTTGAACATCGTCAATAATTAAGGAAATGGAAATTAAAACCACTCTCAGATATCATCTCACTCCAATATGACTGACTAAGATCAAGAACACAAAAGACACCAAATGCTGGAGAGGTTGTGGGGAAAGGGGAACACTCATCCACTGCTGGTGGGAACATAAACTTGTATAACCATTATGGAAAGCAGTGTGGAGAACCCTTAAAAGACTCAAAATGAGCCTACCACCTGACCCAGTCATACCACTCCTGGGTATATACCCATAAGACTCATCCTACCACAAAGATACATGCACATCCATGTTTATTGCAGCTCTCTTCACAATAGCAAAGAGCTGGAACCAACCCAAATTCTCCTCAACTGATGAGTGGATGACAAAAATGTGGTACATCTACACAATGGAGTACTACTCAGTGGTAAAGAAGGAAGACATCATGAACTTTGCAGGTAAATGGATGGAACTCGAAGCCATTATGCTAAGTGAAGTAACACAGTCTCAGAAAAACAAGCAGTGAATGGTCTCCCTCATTTGTGGATGCTAACACCAAATCCCCAGATGAAAAGCAAGGTAAACAACATTATTGTTATATTTCAGTGTATCTGAAAGCAAGTATGTTGTTATAATGTAAATCTCTTAATGGGCTCTAGAATTGAAGCACTACCTACTTTCAGACTCTGTAATTACTGTATATGAGTGGAAAGTATGCAGTCATACTTTAGAGTAATATAAAATTAAAGGAGGAGCCAGGCGTGGTGGTGCATGCCTTTAATCCCAGCACTTGGGAGGCAGAGGCAGGTGGATGTTTGTGAGTTCAAGGCCAGCCTGGTTTACAGAGCGAGTTCCAGGACAGCTGGGGCTACATAGAGACCCTGTCTCGAAAAGACCAAAAAAAAATTAAAGGAGGAAAATGTGAATTCCTAAACATAAAAAAAAGACTGAGAGAAAGATCCAGGACAGTTATGGCAGAGTGCATTATCTGGAGTGAGGTAGGGGGAAGGGAAAGGGGAATATGTCTAACCTGAACTGAAAAATGATGTCTGAAATAAACAAAACATCAATAAAAGCATTATAAAAAATTTAATATCTAAGCCGGGCATGGTGGCACATGCCTTTAATCCAAGCACTTGGGTGGCACAGGCAGGCTGATCTCTGTGAGTTCAAGGCTAGCCTGGTCTACATAGTGAGCTCCAGGTCAGGTGGGACTAAAGGGAGACCCTCTTTCAAAAAGATAAAAAAAATAATATCTATGTCTACCACCAATGTCTCCTCACCTTTGTCCTTTATATCAATGCCCTTGCTTCTTTGTGCACCTTCATCTTGATCTTTTCCATACTTATGCTCAGTGCTTTTTCCTTGTGGACCTTCATCTTGATCTTTTCCATACTTATCGTGTCTAGTGCTTTGGCCCACAAGCCTCAGTTTTGTGCAACAAATATGAAATAGTTCCATTACTATCTACTTTTGTTGGTGGGCAGATTTTGAAGTTGGAAGGAGAAATAATGTAGATCCGGAATTTCATTGCATAATTACCCTTTTTAATGCATGGTCATCTTTCACCTCTCTCTTCTTCCATCCCTTGCATCATGCCACTAGTTAAGCTCTTCAGTTCCTCTCTCCTGGACATTGGTAGATCAGTCTAACAAGTTGTCCAAGCTTAGTCTCCTCTCCAAACTATCCTGAACACAGCTACTGATAATCTGTCTAAACTGTAGTTGTTGACAAAAGATCCATAAGAAGAAATATAAAAACTCTTCATGGTGGCATTCAAGGCTCTCCATGGTTAAACAATTGACAAGATTTTTCTATTGCCTTTCTGCATATGATCTTAGCTTGAGCCAAACATGGCCACTTCTTGTTTCCAGAAGACACTCTATGCTTTCCTGTCTCAGTATTTCTAACACTTTGAATCAGCTCTACTCAACCTTATACCTCCACTGGATACAAACTTTGTTTAGTACAAATTTCTTTTTTAATTTATTTTTGTATGTGTATGAATGTACTGTCTGCATGTAGGTTTGTGCACCCGTGTCGTGCAAAGCCTCAGAGGTCAGAAGAGGGTGTCGGATTCCCCTGGAACTGGAGTTCTCCTGGAATTGGAGTTACAGACGGTTCTTAGCTGCCATATGGGTACTGGGGATTGAACCCGGGTCCTCTGCAAGAGCAGTCGGTGCTCTTAACCATTAGGCCATCTCTCCAGCCCAGTATGAATTTGTATAACATCAACATGTAGCTTTTTCATTTCAGAACTTATCATTTGATGCCTATTATGGTGATTCACATAATAAAAAACATTACCATATGCATATATTTAATACTGTTCACCAGACACTGTGCTAAATGCTTTCTAGGTATTAGGTATACCATAGGTACTCAAATATTTAGCGTTCAGAATCTTTACATGTTTGTATGTTTGCCTCCTTAAAAAAAGCCGGGCATGGTGGCACAGGCTTTTGATCCTAGCACTCGGGAGGCAGAGACAGGCAGATTTTTGTGAGTTCTAGGCCAGCCTGGTTGACAGAGAGAGTTCCAGGACAGCTGGGACTACAGAGAGACCCTGTCTCAAAAAGACCAGAAAAAAATAATTGAGTACCTCCAAGAGTATTTATATATGAGTCATATCTGTTAATATTTATCACTCTAAATTGAAAATGGGATATACTAGTTATTAATGTACTAACAAACTCATTGTATATGTTAATAAGCATATATTTTTTTAAAATGTTATTTTCCTTTAATCCTAGCACTTGGGAGGCAGAGGCAGGCAGATCTTTGTGAGTTCAAGGCCAGCCTGGTCTACAGAGTGAGTTCCAGGATGGCTGGGACTACAGGGAGACCCTGTCTCGAAAAAGACAAAAAAAATGTTATTTTCCAGCTCCTAACCAATGCAATGAGAAGAATAACATTGTTTTCTATTTTTACAAACCTCTTCAGTATAAGTATTCAGAGAAGATAGCTGGGTTTTGTTGCCTGCTTCTGTATCCAAGCTATTATAATATCACACCTCCTGCAACCTCTGCGAAACCCTACTGTACACTTGTGAGAGGATAAGAGCGAAACAAACACGACAGCTCTTAATGCTTTTATTTATTTACATTTTATTTATTTTGTGTGTGTGTGTGTGTGTGTGTGTGTGTGTGCGTGTGGAGAGAGAGACAGAGAGAGACAGACAGACAGACAGAGAATGTGTGCATGCCACAGCATGTGTGGGGTGGTTCGGAAAACAACTTCCACCATGTAGGTCTCAGGAATAGTGTTCAGGTCATCAGTCTTGGCAGCAGGCATCTTTACCACTGAGCCATCTTGATGGCCTGATCTTAGGGTTTTTCTGAAAACATTTTGACTTCACAGCTCTAAGCGTTGCTCTGGGAACTACCAGTCTAAGTAAAAGAGCTAGCATATGTGACAGACATGGAATAGTGTCTGGCCTGTAGTAATCATTTATAAGTACTTGCTATCACTACCTTCCTTAATCCTTATGGTGCCTGAGGAAATGAACTCATGGAAAAGTTAAGTAATATTTCAAGAATACACCTGTATTAACAAACTAAGGCAGATCTGGGACTGGCAGTCACTTAGTCTTTCCCCAGCTCCTGTTTTGACTCTTAAACACTATGAGACAGTGACTTTGTACTTAATGAAGAGGTCAAGAGCAAAGGTCATAACTTGTCATATCTGTATCCCTAGGGTTTGACACCAAACCCAGTGGCCTTAAGTAACCTTGGCATTCATGAATGACCATTAGGCAGACAGTATAAAAGGCAAATACCGAGAATGATGAAATTGACCCTATGTGTGTGTGGAAGGTTAAAATGCTAAAGAGAAATCCATAGCTTTGTGGATGGAACAGACATGAGTGGTGCTGCCTGTCATAAAATGAGTGCTTGGTAAATGAATGAATGATCTTGTATCATGATGTAGGATATGTATCATTGCTTTGGTGTTACGTGGAGTTGATTGATTTATATAGTAGCAAGCATTGTAGAAGATATACTTCCCCCAGGCAATATCATTTCTGTCAATAATGATTAGTTAGTGAAGACTCTGTGGTACGTACAACTGGTCTAAAACTATCAGTCAGCTGCCAATTGGGTGTGCCCTGGGAGCTACCTACTCCCTGTTGTGAATTATTGGGTGGGGGCATATTTGAATATTTCTTAGGGTTACTGAAATGACAGCTTTTTTCCCCCTCTGGTGGCTTTGACAGTCTACTAGAACAGAGACCTCTCAAGGGACCCTGCTGACTTTGTCTCTCTGTTCCTATTATTTTTCTCACCACTCAGATGAAGTCTGGAGGCCCCACCCTGCTTTCCTTTAGCAACAGGCTTCCTCTTTCACAATCCTTTTGTCTCACACTATCCTCCCCCTTTCATTGTACCTTTGAATTGCTTTTTAGTGTTCCAGTCTTGATTGCTTTCCATCTCTATGATAGCTTTTAGGGAGAGCCTTTCCCTGGCCTAGTTTCTTAGTAAATGCTTTGGTAGAATTCTGATTTTCATCTAATATTAACTCTTTCTCCATAAGGGGCAGATAAAGAGCAAAAAGAGCTCTCTTTTCAGTTGTTCTTTAAATTGTAAGACGCAGACAACTTCTGTGGGGTTGTCACCTTTGTTTTAACAGACTTCTTTCAGTGATGAGTTGTGCCATGAAACCTAGAAAACTCTAGCCCCTGATGGCTTTGGTACAGTCCTTTTCCCCCTCTAGCTTTATTCTGAACCTTCTTTAAGTAGCCCCACTTACTATGCTCTTTTTATTTTACTAACTTGAAAATCAAATATTTTCTTGACTCCATTAGAAACATAGTCATGGGGCTGGAGAGATAGCCTAGCGGTTAAGAGCGCTGACCGCTCTTACAGAGGGCCCGGGTTCTATCCCCAGCACCCACATGGCGGCTGAAAACCATCTGTAACTCCAATTCCAGGAGAACTCCAGTTCCAGGGGAATCCGACACCCTCTTCTGACCTCCGTGGCATTGCACGACACGGGTGCACAAACCTACATGCAGACAATACACTCATACACATACAAAATAAATTAAAAAAAAGAAACATAGTCACTAAAGTAAATAGTTCATTGCCTTCCTTCAACATATACTCTCTACCCTATATGTATGCATATGTGAAAAAATACTCTCAAAGAATAGGGAAAGCAATGGTAAATTAGTAAGCAAACATTATTTTTCCCAATATTGATGAATTTAAATCAAGAGGTTTGTCATTTGAAATGCACAGATAACTTTGGATGATTTTTACAACCTCCTGGGATTTATATATTAAGTTATTAAGTATCTACTACACAATGAACATTCTGTAGGTATAGTAATTTATGGCACCAAATTCTTTTTTTTTCACAAAGTTTTGAGTTGAGATCATGGTAATCCTCATTCACAGATGAGGAAATTGATTCTCACCCAGAACAAATGACTTGACTGCTCAATCAAATTGGGCAAATTTGTTTGACTTGTTATTACCAGTGTGTCTCTTAGGTAGAAGCATGAGTTGGCATTGCAACACACAGGGATAAGGCAGGGTGGGAAAGAGACTAGAGATTACGACTAAAGGCAAGCACAGCTACTCATCAGAAAGTAGTAAGAGTTTAGGTTGCAACACATAAGATCATGTAAGGTGAAAAATATGGCCACCTTCCCACTGACCTGAAAGAACAATGGAAGGTTTTGTAGTGGCCCAACACAAGCAGAGATATACTTTAAGAAGATTAATCAGAACCAGATCTGAATCCATAATTCCTCTCTGCTATTGATAGTCTTTTTAAAAAACAAACAAAAAAGCCAGGTGTGGTGCCACACACCTTTAATCCTAGCACTCAGGAGGCAGAGGCAGGCAGATCTTTGTGAGTTCAAGGCCAGCCTGGTCTACAGAGTGAATTCCAGGACAGCTGGAGCTACAGGGAGACTCCATCTTGAAAAGACCAAAACAAAACAAAACAAAACAAAACAAAACAAAAAACAAACAAACAACTAACTCTTTACTAAGACTCCTTTATTCACTCCAAGCCTAAGATTTGGACAGAATTCTTTGTTTTCAAATACTTTAGTGAATAATTTAGAAGGCCACATTCAGAAAAAAAGCATAGAAGAAAAAAGCCACACACAAACCCAAGATAATTATGTGCAAGTCTGGGAATAAAGAGCACAGTGGGTCATCGTGAACTTTATTGAATAGAGTGTGAGCCATGTCTCAATTGTAAAGGAAAACACTAGCAACCAAAACACTGCCTTCAGTAATAAGAAAAAAGAAAAACAGCTAGTATCTGACAGGCATGTATGTAGGTTATGGAAATGGCACTTTCAGATCCGCTGATTCCTTTTCTTATAAAACCAGAAGGAAAACTAGAACAGGAGTTAGGGAGAGAACCATGAAATTAAAGTTTACACTAAAGGAGGATAAATCAAAAGGAAGCAGGGAGGGAAGGTAGAACACATGGCTGATTTTGCTATGCCAACCCAGTCGGACAATCCAGTCAAGCCCACTGGGATTCAAACGGGTCACAACCAATACAGACAAAGATTTTATATCAAATACTTACTGGTTATTAGTTTGCCAAACTTGTTGACTCTCTTCCAAAGTATTCTCTCTCTTCCTTCCTCTAGAATCAATTTTTGTTATATTCTTGTGAATCTACTCTTTAAGGGTATCCTGAGTCAAGAATCTTCTCCTTACTCCTACTGAGAGGACCCCTATGTTAAATAACATAGCCCTCCTCACCCAGATCTCGTATTCTGGCCCTAGTTTCCCAGTGCCACCAGTTTTGAGCTTCAGCGTGTCTTATGACTGTTGATTCTCCTAGTATTTTCTTGCTATATTATAGTTTCTCTGGTGTCCCAATGCATATTGGAGCCTGTGGAAATTATTTAGCACTGAAAAATGTAGGAGCAATTTCGGTCCATTTTCTGATGCAGTCTTTCTGTTGTTGTTCTTTTACTATGCATCCCTCTCCACGGGAAAAATTTTATCTGGGTTATTGGTACTAGCATCCACATATGAGGGACACCATATTTCGTTTGTTTTTCTGGGACTGTGTTACTTCACTTAACATAATGTCTTCTAGCTCCATCCATTTACCTGCAAAGTTCATGATGTTGTCCCTCTTTACCGCTGCATAGTACTCCAGTGTAACATGTTACCCACAATTTTCTCTATCGCTGCATCGTCAGTTGGAGGGGCATACTTCTGGATGCTGGTTCAGCTTTTTTTGCTATTGTGAACATAGCTGACAATAAACATAGCTTGTGCATGTTATCTCTTTTGCATTAGATGATTCTGTGGTGGTCTAATAGCACCACAGGAGTGGGTATGAACTGGTGCAAATGGAAGGCTCGTTTGTGAGTCTTCTAAGGTTCCGCACACTGCTATTCCATAGTGGCCCTGTTTCCAGTTTACATTCCCCCACCAGCAAATGATTGATGTGTTCCCCTTTCTCCACAACCTCTCCAGCACTTGGTATCATTTGTGTTTCTTGATCCTAGGCCACGTCTTATTGGAGATAAGGTGATAACTCAACGTGGTTTTAATTTGCATTGCCTTAAATATTCAGGGATGCTGGAACAACTTCGTGAAAGATGTGTTCTCACCATATCTTCTATTTCTCTCTGGTGAAGTCTCTATTCAGATCTTTGCTCTATCTTTTGAGTGTTTCATTTTGATTTTTCTTCTTCTTTGTTTTTTGTATAGACTTGTAATACCTCTGGAGATAATGAGCTTTGTCAAGATGTGTCGCGCAGTGAAGGTTTTCTCATCACGCTGTGGTTTTGTCTCTTCACTTCCTTTAATTGTTTCGGTTTTGAGATGTAACAGAATGCTGTTGAGTTTAATGGAGTCCCATTTGTCAATTGTTTGATCTTATTTCTTGTGCGCTGCTGTCTGATTTAGGAAGTCTTATTCCTGAATTGGGAAGGGAGGGAAGGGGTGGTGTAGGGCAACAGGTGTATTTCGATTAAATTTGCATATTTAATTGACGTGAGTTCAACGAGTACCGAGTTTTTTTTACCTAGACACTTGTATACAGGATACATGGTGTTTTAATGACTTAGTAAAAGTAATAAGAAGGTGTATATTAAACAACAATTGGTTTACAGACTCTGAGTAAAAACGGTAATGCAATCAGTTAGATGGAGATATAAACGCTGTGTCCACATTATTTTGTACATAAAATTTTGTAGAGTAATAACTCTGGGATTGGCACTACAAATGTCTCTATAGATTTTCTTCTGTTGTACATATCACTGTAGGCATTCCCCCCCCCATCTTAATGATTTAACATAAGAAAGTAAGTTTGGTCCCCAAGTTAACCTGTAAGAGTCACCCAAACAAACATGGATAATTTGATGAACATTGACGCCTTTGGATAGTTACCACTCTACTACGTGATGTATAATACCAACTTGTCCTTCTGGAGACTCATGGATACAAAAAAAGGGGGGGGTGGTAAGATAGCCATGAAACATTCTTACTTCTCGTCAAAAAAACCTTGGAGTTCAACATCTTGAAACTAACTATAACTCTGGGAAGGGAGAAAATTTGGGTGTTCCAATAGGACAGGATTGTACACCAGCTTGACGGCTGGGAAGAGGAGATACAGCTTTACATTGAGTAGGATGTGCCAGAAAGGTGCCAACTGAGTGTTGACCCATCTTGAACATCGAAAGTGAGGGATTGCCTCAGATTGCCATGGACATTGTTGGCCTTCCTCTGTGGCCCCTACAGTTGACAGCTAGTTTGTGATGATCCTGGTGAAGCTTGCCTTCTAGGGGCCGCGGGGTTTTTTAAATGTTGAGAGACTTTTTCTTCTCTCCCCCACAGAAAAGAGAATAATATCGATGATGATGAGTTCGCTCTCCAACTGTAATTGGGGAGACACACTATTCTGAAGGAGAAATCTCCTTATAAAACTTTAGCAACGCCTGCTTCTTTATAATTGGACTACTATAGCAAAACTGTGGAAAAGGACTTATGTCTCGGTTCAGACACAAATATAATACAAAGTCCTGCTAACTATGTGCACTTAAGCAAAACTATATTAATACAGGAGCTCGGACACTCAGTAATGAAGATTATTCTGACCAGGGAGATGTAGGCAGGATGGGACGCTAAGGCCCACACAACGGGTAAAGGCATGCTCTAAACTGGATAGCTGCAAGTAAGAGAGCGATAAGGCCTGCTTGCTGAAGACCTGACTGTACATAACATGGGAAAGATGTATTGAGACCACACATGCAGAAGTTACAGATGGCCTTGACACAGTAGAGTGTTACCAAAGGCCCTAAACCAAAAACACATAAAGTCAAATAACTGTTCTCCTTGAGTCAAGCAAGACTCCACCGTACACACAGCTACAACCTCACCTGCCTGGAAATACTGTGCAGCATGCGGCAATGCGGCCTGTATATCCCACATCCAATTGAGAGAAAAAGGCTATTGGCTTCTCTCCATTGAGGGAATAACCGGGCTGCTATACCAGAAGCTTACATCCTGCTGAAGGGTTAAGAGATGTTACTAGGTCATAAGCTGCCCACTAAGGTAAACCACTGTGCATATTAACGTGAATCCAAAATTGTAATCATAATCAATTGATCACATAGTGCATACAAAGTAAACTACCTAATCGTATTAAGGCAAGAGGAATCTTAAATACCTATAGATCTAATTGGAACGATGGGGGGGATAAAGGATAAAAAAAAAAGGGCTAAAAGGATCTTGTCTTAGTAGATTCGAAAGTTATCGCTGGACAAACTATCACCCATAAGAGAAAGAGCCAGAATTGACCTAGTAGTCGCGAGTAACAGAACAGCTCCAGAAGGTTACTGTTGTCTAGGGCTTCTCGTCGGCACCTGATCAGCTCCTTTTCTAAGCCCAGGTTTAATAATCTGCGGAAGAGGGGGCATGGTTAAATGTAAGGGCTGCAATTGGGTAAGGGTGAAACAACAGCAAGTAGTCTGGACCCTCACGGTGATCAGACCTGACCCATCTGCTGGAAGGGGGGGCTTTGGGGGTGTGGGCACAAACAGCCTCAAATTGGTTTTACATGAAGGATGCTTTGTACTCATGGATTTATCACTTATAGCTAAAAATTTGGGAAAAAAAACTGAGAGAAATATGAGGGACAGTGTTATGCAGAAATGAATGATCTCGGTTGGGGGGGTTGGGGGGGAAAGGAAGGGAAAGGGAAATATGCCTGAACTGAAATGGAAATGATGTATGACTGCAACAAAGCATCAATAAAAAAAAAAAAATTGTAGGAGCAAAATAACTGAAAGAAACTTGGAACATTTGAGGAAGAAGAGCTAGGTTTGGAATAGAAACACTTTTTCGTTTTGGAACAGGTCCGCGTATCCCCCAGCTGGTTGGAAATTCACTATGTTGACCAGGATAGCTTTGATTTCACAGAGATCTGGATGTCTCTGCTTCCCAAGTTCTGGGAGTTAGGAGCTCTTGGCTCTTCCTCAGGTATTATTGATGCGTGTGTGTGTGTGTGTGTGTGTGTGTGTGTGTGTGTGTGTGTGTTTAAGTTTTTGAGACAGGTTACCAGTATGTAGCACTGGCTGGCCTGGAACTCACTATGTACACTAGGCTAGCCTTGAAATCCTGGAGATCCACCTGCTTCTGTCTCCTGAGTGCTGGGCTAAAGGCGTGTGCCACCATGCCCAGTTGAGAAAGTCATGAAATGAGTCAAATAATACATTCTTCCTTCTAATCTCAGTACCATCCCTCTTTTGAGGGCTAAGTATAGACTGAAAAAGGTTCACCATCCTTCTCAAGTGAATCTATAAGGGTTTTGCTTCTAGGAGACTGCTCCTTTACAGCCTTCCATCCCATGATAGTCCACCCATTTTGTGAAATTTCATCCTTCAAACTCCAGTCTCCCATGCTAAGAACTCTTTCTTATCCTTGCCTGTCAAACCTCATTCCCAAAACATAGAGAAAGGAATGGGATCTTTTTCAAAAGCAGAGGTCAGTAATGGCGAATAAAAACCTTACAGTAGACAGCACATTAAAGCTCAGTTTACAAATTATTCTATTGTCCATAGGCCTTCACTGCTTCCCCTGACCCGTCATAATCAGACTATACCATAGACTCCAGACATACTGAAGTTTCAGCATTCTTTAAATAAATCAGGCCTTTGAAAAAGTTCATGCGCATGCTGTGCTTTCTGCTTAGAACAATCTAATGCTTCTTGTCTTGCCAGTAATGTCCTATAGATAGATAGGAATTTACACATTGTTTCCTGTGGGACTCTTTCCAGACTACTCCACAGAGAATTAATGCCACCCTCCTTACTGTTTATATTTCATACTGTTATTATAAGACATTACTTATTGTGATAATGCAATGTAATCACTAAACAGATGGACTCTTGAGGCAGAGTGCCTCAGTTTGAGTACTGACCCTGTCACTAATAAACTATATAGTTCTAGACCAAATGCTTTACTTCTTTTAACTTCGCCTTCCTCATCTCTTATATTGGGTAAATGAACTAATTCTTTTTTTTATTTTATTTATTTCTGTATGTGTATCAATGTACTGTCTGCATGCAAGTCTGTGCACCCGTGTCGTGCAATGCCGTGGAGGTCAGAAGAGGGTCTCGGATTCCCCTGGAACTGGAGTTCTCCTGGAATTGGAGTTTCAGACGGTTCTCGGCCACCATGTGGGTGCTGGGGATCGAACCCGGGTCCTCTGTAAGAGCGGTAGGCGCTCTTAACCGCTAGGTCATCTCTCCAGCCCCAATGAACTAATTCTTGTGAAGCCTTTTGAATGGTCTGTCATATTGCAGATATTAATAAATATTAAACACGATCCATTGTTTTATTGCTACCACATGCATAAACATACTTGTATGCCTATTATTCCTGTATTATCATCATACTATTATTATAGTATTGTGTAACTTTTTGCTGTGTTTATGTCTTTTCTCCACAACTGGCTTGCAAGTGTTTTGATTACAGAGCACTTGTATCATCCTCCCTTTCATAGTCTCATGTAAGTGTGGGATTATTAAATATAAAAGTAGAAAAAATCACTGGAGTCTAATGTGAAAGATTTGGGTTTAGATCTTGACTCTGTTCAAGCATACATCTTCTCTTCTGGAAAATGGGGATAATAATAGTACTACCAATCTCATAAGGTTGTTTTTAAAGATTGCATAAGTTAGTACTTGTAAAGCCTAGCACATGATAGGTACATTCTAAATGGTTATGATCAAATCAGATTCCCTTTGCATGTAGATTAATAGACTCTTGCATTTGTGGCTGGGAAGATAGGTAACAGGTTAAAATACTTGCTGACCAAATATAAAGATTGGAGTTTGGACCCCCAGAACCCACAAAGTGCTGGATAGGCATGATGGCCCAACAGTAATTCCATCCTTGGAAGGAGACTGGGATCCCCAGAGCAAGCAGGCTAGGAAACTAGCCATATCTTCAGCTCTGGGCTTTACTGAGAGACTTTGCCTCAATAGATAGGTAGAAGAGCAGTTAGCATGATTCCCGACATCAGCCTTGGGACTACATGGGCACATACGCACTTGCATGCACATCCATTCTCATGTGTACCCACACACATGCAAAACATACATACACACGAAAAATGGAAAAGGGAAGAAAGAATCTTGCACTTGGATGAGTTCATCTACCTTAAAAAGCTTGGGAGTGAAGGAGATCTAGGCAGATTGACTCCTAGGAATCCAGGAGAAAATATGAATCATCTTCATTCTGCTTAATAGGTCACTTTGAACCAGGGTGCCATCATACAGAAAGCAGCAGATGTGGCCTGCTTAGTCACTCTAAGAGCTGTTCTTATGCAAGGATTGCCCTACTGCCCACTCCAGCTCATTGGACCCAGCGCTTCTTTATACTAAGTACTAGCCAGGTACATACACTCCTGTAATGAGCAGAGGAAAGAGTTGCATAATTATTGAAACCTCTGTTTATGAAGCTAACCCTATTTCTCCTTCTGTTTCTTCTTCTATGTGAATAATTAACTTTTCTTATATTCACTTCCAGTGTACTCTGCATCAATGCAGAAAAGACATATTGAAAGCCCTAGACTCTTTCCATTATAGCTTCAGAGGAATGACAGAGAAATTGCTACTTAGGTCCAATATAAAAGAAGGGTGAACATCATACTCTAGACCCAGATTGCCTGGGTTGGAAGCTTGACTCTGCCACTTATCAGCAGTAAGCTCTTGAATAAATCACAAGTTTTATGTACTTCCACTTCTCCACCTGTCAAATAGGGCCGGTAAAAATACTGACATAGACTCTTGGTGATGATTGAGTAAATATAGAACACTTGGAAGAGTGTCTGGCACATAGTAGGTGTAATGCAAATATTAACCATGTATATTTTCATCTTAACAGCTGTATCGATAGCTTTGTTGAAACACAATTCACATAGCAGAAAGCCATAAGATGTATCTATTCTATATAGTTCCATTGCTTTTAGCATATTTGTAGGTTTGTGTATCCATCAGCACAGTCTAATCCTAGAATACCTTCATCATTCCAAAAGGGAACTTTGTGTCCACTGGTGGCCATTGCCATCCCTGTGCTTTTCCCATACCATGCTAGTCCCAATTAACCACTAGTCTACTTTCTATCTCTATAGAATTTCCTCTTTGGGTCATGCTTATTTAACTTCACATAACATTTTTAATGTTTATCTGTCTTCTACTATATCTCAGAACTTCCTTTTCATGGCTGAACGATCATCCATTGTATGCATACATCATATTTTGCTTACCTAATCATAAATGAATGGGCATTTGGCCTGTTTCTAGTTTTATGAATATTATGAATGATGTTGCTAGGAAAATTCCTTCACACATTTGTGTGACGATCTATTTTCAGTTCTTTGGGTATATACCTAGAAGTCAAATTGCTGGATCATATGGTTGCATTGTGTTTAATGGCTTGAAAATCTGCCAAACTGTTCTCCAAAGAGGCTGTGGCATTTTAAATTCCATCCAGTTGTGGGAATGAAGGTTCCTTCTTAAATTTCTTTTCCAATACTTGTTTTATTTTATTTTTTATTACATTCCACTGTGTTTTGATTTTTATTTCCCTGATGACTAATGAGGTTGAGAATAACCTATATGTGCTTATTAGCTATTTTCATATTTTCTTTGGAGAAATGTCTATTCAAATCCTTTCGTCTGATTTTCTTTATTTTTATTTTATGTGTATGAGTTGATTGCCTGCATGTGTGTAAGCGCTCTTGTGTCATGCAACACCTGAGGAGGTCAGAAGAAGGTGTTCTATCTCCCCTGGAACTGTAGTTAAGGATGGTTATTACCTGCCATACGGGTTCTGGGATTTGAATCTGGGTCTTCTGGGAAGAACAGCCAGTCTTCTTAACTACTGAGCCATCTCTCCAGCCCCTGTTGTCTGATTTTCAATTGAGCTGTTTGTCTCTTTTTATGACTGGCCTTTAATACTTATTGTATTCTGAATATAAGTCCTATGTCAGATATGTGTTGGTTTATATTTTCAAATATTCTTATTTTCTTTTAACTTTCATGAAGTTGTTAAGTAAAAATTTACAAGTTCACATGTGATGAAGAGGACAAAGTCAGAAAAGATAAAATCTAAAAAAAAAAATCAGTCAGATGATGTCCTTAAGTACAACACCTTGGTTTATGGCTCTTCTTTAAAATTAAATCCAGATCTAGCTGCCTCTCTGTTCTAGGTACTTAGGGGATTAAGACCTGTCCTCTATCCTCAAAGAGCTCACTAAGTAAGTCACAGAAAAGAGAAGCTGTAAACATGTGGAAACTTAAATAATTATAACATGTTTAAATAGCAGTACAGACCACAATAGAAAAGATGACACGAGGCACTGTGTGATTAATTGGCAAATGAATTGCACAGAAACTAATTGCCATGGGAACTCAATGGAGAAAGAGAGCACTTGGGGCTGGGGTGGTCAGGGAGAACTGTAAGGAAGAAGGATCCCAACAGCTATAATTGACTGCAGCCATGCCTGTGCAATTCTAAACAAAGACTTGGAGAGAAAAAATATTGACTCTGTTAGGACATGAGCTGCCTTAATGACTAAATTGATAGAATTATTGAGTTCTAAATTCTGCAGAAATGCTCATAGTCCCACTATGAAGACTTGTGTGGCCTCTGTCTAGTCCAGAGGTTTCCAATTAGCAATATAACCAGTCACATCTGGCGCACAGAACTATTTAGTTTGGCTCAATTAAAAGAAGAGAATTACCTGAAAAAAATTTTAATGGGCAAATTTTTATGTTGATTTCCAGGTTTTCTAAAAATGATAAAATATTTGGCAGGTCTTCGATCAAGCATTGACTCTCTTGGACCATGGTCGATTTCTTTTTTACTTGTACTTGAGGACAGAAACTTCCTAGAATTATAAGTCATAAAATGAAAGGTAGTTCAAGTGTACATCTGCTTCCATTTCCTGGTTTTGGAAATGTATGGTGTTATTACCCTTAATTTGCAGAATATTACCTAAAACCTATGTTCTCTGATTCTCAATTCAACATCATTTTATACTAAAATAAATTTATCAAAGGAAAACAAGTTATATGTTTGTCAAAGGAAACCTCTTTTGATGTAAAGGTATGACAGAGAGGGAGCTATTAGATGAGAAGATGCTCTGGGATGTACCTTGTTTTCTCTTGGATGTCTTGAGTGATACAAAATGAAATAATAGCAACTTCTGGGAAAGTGATCTTTTATCTTGTCTTAGAAGGTCAGTGATTCTGAAATTATCAGAATCCATTGAAGTGCGTCTTAAGTACAGAATGCTGTATCCCACCCCAGGGTTTCCGTTTCAATAGGTTAGAGTGAGTAGGGCCTAAGAATCTGCATTTTAACAAGTTCTGGGACAGCACCAATATTGCTGCTCCAAGAGCAACACTGTAAGCATCATTACCTTGTATTACCAAGGTTGCTGTTTTAATAACGGCTAATTAGAAAAATTTGAGCAAATGTTAGTAACTGGTATTTTAAAAAGACCATAGAGAACATGTGTGCTTTAGGTAGTGGGGAGAGGATGTACTGGCCAGGAAACCAGAGGAGGTAGGCTCCAGGACTAAGGATACCATACCTCCTTAAGCAGTGTCCAGAGCGTAGTAAGTAGTTTGATCTGCGTGTTCCTGATTTATTTTAGTAGCATTTCCCAAATTTTTCACTGGGGATGTTAACAGGCATACAGCGGAGTAAGAGAAAGTATCTATAGTGAAAGTAGTGGGAACATTTTAAATTAAAATGTATAGTTCTGTACTACAAGTCCTCACAGAGCCTTTAAAATGCTGAGAATGTATTCCTAACCTCCACAAAAGATAGGATGTTCACCATTTTATTTATTATGCAATCTATTCTGAGTTAGTTGGCCAATCATCCCTTATTAGCACCTAGTTTTCTGTAGAATGTGAAATCCTCATTCCTTTATAGCCTAAATGCTAAAATATTCTTTCAATGGGAGATGATGCTTACAGAATAGAAGTAGCCCTGGGCTACTCCATTCTGTCACATATTGACTTGCTTGCATAAAGAGGAATATGACTAAAACAAAAAACACATCATTCTTTTTCAACTGGTGACATTTAGCCAAAAAGAAAAAAAAATCACATGTAGCATATTTTTAAATAACTTGAATTCAACATGCCAGAGGGATATTCTGAGTCAAAGATGAAAGTCTTATGTTGAGACTTTAGGGACAGAGGTAAGGTAAAAGGAAGAGAGAAAAGAAGGAAAGAAAGAACAAAATGATAGATAGATATAGAAAGAACAGGCAAAGAAGCAGACACACACTGTGTTTATTTGATTCCTGGCACTCAGAAAAAGTTGTGTATCACCAAGGATACTGAGTCAGTTTGTTTATTTACCACAGAGTAGTGAAAGTGTGTTTAAACCTCAATTAATCATTTTTCTTTTGAACAAAATAGGAACTGGAACCAACAGAGAAACACTGTAAGTTGTATATTGTCACAAAACAGCTACATTGTTATTCACATAAATTACATGCTTGCATTAAACAACTGTTTATAAAGAAACCAAATAGGTTTAAAATTCAATGAATACTCTCTGAATCCCTGGGAGGCACATAAACACAGAGGCTCTTCAACTTACAATGAGGTTCCAATATCATTCAACCCAGTGTAAGTTGAAAATATGTCATAAACACATTGAAGACAGCCAACCTACCAAACAGCGTAGCTTAGCAACACAGAACATTGTAGAGTGTCATTTGTTTCTCTTCCTGATCATGTAGCTGACTGGGAACTGAGGCACCCTGCTGCTAATGCCCAGCATGGATCAGTGTACCTATAACTAGCCCAGAAAAAAGAGCAAAATTCAAAGCTTATAGTATGATTTCTAATGAATTTGTATAATTTTTGTACCACTGTAAAGACTAAATATTGAAAATCAAGCTATCCAAAATTGTAGAGATCATCTGTATTCTAATGACCCTGATTACCTCTTGAGTACAGAGAATGATAAGAAAAACATCAGTATTGTTTTTAACTAAAATATTTGAGAAGTAGCTTTTTATCTTTTTCATAAAATCAGATGTCAGGGGGACCTTGAGATGTGAACTGAACATGTCCAAATGGGCTCAAAAAGCACAGTGCTTCCATGCAGAAAAAAATATAGCTCTGTTGAGTTCTTAGTTTGTATCTAAATGAATAGAACTAGAAACTGTTATACTAAGTGAAATAACACAGTCTCAGAAAAACAAATGACGTATGTTCTCCCTCATATGTGGATCCTAGCACCAAAACCTTACATATGAGTATGTATCCTGGTGTATCTGCAGAAACCAATGAAATGGATAAGAACCAGGGAGGTAAAGAGAAGGAAGGGTACCCGAGAGAAGAACACTAGGAGGCAGAAGTTGCTAAGAGAGAAATGAATAAAATGAGGGAGGGAGGAAGGGTTGCACTAGGAACTTTGGGGATAGAGGGAAAAAAGGAGCTCAAGAGAGGTGGGACCATAAGAGACTGGTATTTTTAAAGGAGAACTGGGGAAAATGGGGACACTTTAAATGGGGAAGGCATAGAGAGATAGTTAGACAAAGAGAGAAAGAGAGATAGAGGGGAGATAAATAATAATGCCTAGCTAGTGTAAAAAAACAGAGGGAATCATATTAGTTCAACAATCTAATAACAAATTACACATACAATATCTCTACATGAGTCTAGCATGTGTATAGCTGAAGGTTACATAACAAGAAACAGTGCCAAACAGGAGAAACCTTCCTTTGATTTTTTTGGCCAGGGTAGTCCAATAGACTCAAAATTACACAGGCTATTGCCACAGCCCTTGATTGCCTCCCAGAACTTTAAGACCCTATTACTGAAGACAGGACATACTTCAGGCACAGGATTTGGAGCAATGGAGCTGGAGCTGACCTGGAAGCCACCTCCCCTGAAGGTTAGCTCTCATAGCTTTGGAGAACACTATAGACGCTGCTAAAGGAGAACATCCATCAATGGTCCCAGCTTCAGGGCCAAATAACTACATCAATGACCAGCACAGCATATGACATTGGTGGCACTTTTGTCTTGGGGGCAATCAACAGCTACCTAATTCTAAGTTCAGGAGGTGCCGAGATGTAGTGGCTAAATTATCTTTTAAAGGTGCAATCCCTGGTAGGTGGGCCATGCTGTAGAGGATGACCTCATACCCAGGAGTATTTGGGCCATACAAGTTGGACACAACGGACTCTTCAAAAAGAGGAAATTAAGTTGGGTGGGTAGGGAGGCGGGGGTGGATCAGGTAGATGTGTGTGTGTGTGTGTGTGTGTGTGTGTGTGTGTGTGTGTGTGTGAATATGATCAAAATACATTATAGGAAATTCTCAAATAATTAATCCAAAACTTTTTTAAAACAAAGAAAGTTGATTCTAAATTTTTTAAAAGAAGGTGAATTTAAACCAGTGTGGTAGTGTGTGCCTTCCTATCTAGTGGCCAATCCAGCACTTGGGAGAGTGAGGCAGGAGGATCCCAAGTTTGAGACCAGGCTGGCCTATATAGCTAGACACTGTTTAAAAAACTAAAAGGGGGAGGGGGATTGGAGAGATGGCTCAGCTGTTAAGAGCACTGACTGCATTTGCAGAGGATCCGGGTTCGATTCTCAGCACCCACATGGCGGCTAAGAATTGTCTTGAAACAAGGAGTGGTGGCTCATGCCTTTAATCCCAGAACTCAGGAGGCAGAGCCAGGCAGATCTCTGTGAGTCCAAGACCAGCCTGGTTTACATAGTGAGCTCCAGGCTATCTGGGACTAAAGGGAGACCCTGTCTCAAAAGAGTCAAAAATAAAAAAAAATGCTGGGTGTGGTGGTACAACCCCTTTAATCCTAGCACTCAGGAGGCAGAGGCAGGCAGATCTTTGTGAGTTCAAGGCCAGCCTGGTCTACAGGGTGAGTTCCAGGCCAGCTGGGGCTAAAGGGAGACCCTGGCTCAAAAAGACCAAGAAAAAAAAAAGACAAAAAATAAACTAAAAGGGGGGAAGAGAAGGAGGAGGAGGAGGAGGAGGAGGAGAAGGGAGAAGTAGGTAGAATTGACCTTGATGACTTTTAGGGCTGCAGAGTGGGCTCACTGGTTAAGAGCACCAGCTATTATTGCAGAGGACCTAGGTTTGGTTTCCAGCACCCACATGATGGCTAACAACCATTCATAACTCCAGTTCCAGGGGATCTGACACTGTCTTCTGACTTCTGTAGGCATTGTACAACACCAGGGCAGTTACATACATGCAGGCAATACACTCATACACAAAAATAAATATAAATATTTTTTAAAAGAAAGAAGCTTTCTGGGATTCTCTTGTAAACCCCTGCTGTATTCTTTTCTTTTTCATGAGAGTTCACTCTTGAGCCAATCCTGGTGGTGAAGAGTAGCTGTTTGTTCTCTCCCACTCACTTTTTTCAACTGGAACAATGGTCATTCAAAGTAGCCATAACTTCAAAAGGAACCTGATTTACTCTGGGATGTAGAATGGAGAGAATCATTTTGAAGCCCTTTCTCTCTGCCTATTTCCTTCCTTCTACAATTTTGGGTTATTTTCTATTGATCTTCAGTTTTAAAAGGTGCACTAAAAGTGCTGTTCTTCCGGGCTGCTTTTCAATGTGTCTACTGAGCGTTTCTAGGTTTGCTTTGATAGAATGAAATCCTCTGGCTTGGTTTGCTCCTCATTCACATCCAAGCTGTGACTGTCCACTAACTCAATTCAGAGCTACAATTGGATAGTATATTAAGAGTGCATGTGACTGCCATATGGGCCCTGAACTGCTGAACTCATGGGCCAGGCATTGTTTCTCCAACAATCCTACTCAGGAGTACCACAGCAGCCTCTGTGTAGTGTGGATTAATAAACACTGACCTAGAATAAATGTTTTTCTGACAAGTGCTACATTGGATGATTCCCCCATCATTGTTGCAGCTCCCTCCCCCCAACCCCCAGTATTGCCATAACACAGAAATCTTTCATGAAACCTGAAAATATTTAAACAAGCAAAGAGAAAGAGCTTCAGTTTAAAGTGCTGTTGATGAGATGAAGGAAAATCATGGCAGAAGTCTTTCCTCAAGTGGTTCTGCTACTGCCATAGAGTCGTAGCCTGAACAAAAGACAGAGACAGGAATGTACAAGATTTCTATGTGGATACAAAAGAAATACTGTCAACCATCTCAAATCGAATACCCAGAAATTGGCAACTAGTACTTGGACCAAGATACTAGTCACTGAACGATATCATCTCTTCCCTTTTATTCATCCAGATGTTTTGGCATCATGCAGACATGGCTAATTTTCACTCTTGATTTTGTCAAAGACTGAAAAAAAATATGGAAAGTGTTCTTCTTCCCCTCTGCTGGGCCATTACCAATGAACTCTCTGTTCTGAAGAGGAAACAGATAATGTTTCACTTACAAAGACCTATAATACTGAGTTAAAATGAAATTTCCATGAGAGTATATTTTACATTCTCATGAATCACAAACGAGTTTATTATGATCCATGCTCTCAGGAAAGAATGACAAATGAATTCGTATTGATTAGACATTTGAAATAACATGACTAAAAACAGCAGAATTATATTTTCGGGCAATTATTCATCTATCAGCTACAAATACATGGGGAAGAAAATTGGTCCAAAACTCAAAATACAGTACAATATTTAAAGTACAGTACAATATTTAAATATTTAAATTTAAATTGTTAGGGGTCTAAAAATCTTACATTCAATCCCTTCATGAGCACTCATGAAGCAATGCCTTTGGAATCTGCATTGGATTAGAAATTTATAGTCAGATCTTGAGTCTAGAGTGTATCGAAGGCCTTTGTGGTTTAGAGAAAGTGACTCAATTGGTATGCAATGACATTTATCAGTTCAATTCTCAGAGGGTCTGGGAGAGGTCTAAGGTAGTCAGGGCCTTTGAGACTTAGCCATGCGAGTATCTATATGTTCCATGAAATTAAGAACGCTTTGCAGCACTTAGGAGACATTGGTAAAATGAAGGATTGGGTGGTAGACCTGTATGTGACTAAGTGTGTGAGCTGTAGTCAGGGGGCTATAAGGAGATTCAGAAGCATCTGGCTAGACTGCTGTGCAACAGATTAAGGGCCTGGGATTTGACCTCCTCTTAAAACTTCTTTATGGGATGTGTGCTCAAACAAGCCTGGCTTACTGGATTAAGACTACATTTGCCCCATTTATACATTGTCGTCTGAAACCTAGGCCTGCCTCCTATGAGTACACACCTCTCATGAAATCAGGGGGCATGGTGAAAATATAAAGAGTTCTGGTCATGAAGTGCAAGTGCCTGTGTTTAAATAGTGGTATTGGACTGAGAGGATTGCTCAGTGGTTAAAGAACTTGCCTTGCAAGTGTGAAGACCTGAGTTTGAATCCCTTAAACTCACATAAAGCTGGGCTTGATAATACACATGGGTCATCCCAGTGCTTCTAATGGAGAGATGGAAAACAGGGATAGGGAAATCCCTGGAAGTTCTCAGACCAGCTAGCCTAACATATGAAGAGACGAACAAGAAAGAGACAGTCCAAACTAAGTGAGGGTGAGAACTGACACTCAATTCAAGCAGTGTGGTATATTAACACACATGAACATGAACATACATACATGCACATACAACACACTGACATTATACACACATACAAAGATAAAACAAATACTGATATTCTCATTAATTTTCTGTGTCATCTTGAGTCAGTTAACTTCCATGAACCTTGCTTGTCCTTGCTTATACAGAGGAATAAATTAATAAAATCATGTGAACTGCTTATCCTCGTGCAGGCACACATTGGCCATTCTAATTTTTGAGCACCTACTATGTACCAAGTGCTTAATCTTTGTCTTTGACCTTCACAACAACGTTTTGTGGGAGATACAATTATTTCTTATTTCCATTTACAGGTGAATGGGTCCTAGGTCACATAGCAAGGAAGACTAGAAACAAGTCTTCACCAGTGCCCTCTCTTATTCCCTAGGCTTATGCTCTTTAACACATCACTTCACACGTGCTTCTGAGGTTTTTCTCTGCATCATTGAAAACAATGGCCATGCCATACTACAATTCTGTAGGAAAGGGGGATTCTTCTAGGGATCATTTTTCTTTATTCCTCATCATCCCCTTGGGGCTCCCTAGCCTGAGAACTGCTTGGCACAATGCTATACCCAGAGACAATACAGAATAAAAGGCAAGAAGGCAGCTGGGTAGGTGAGGAGGCTTGGTGTCCCATGCCAGTTCTTGCACTAGCATTGGATCATGGTGTATGACCCATTTAATCTCTCTATACTTCTGTATCTTCAGCTAGAATGTGAAATCCAAATTATGGCACCAGGGTTGCTCTTGTAGCATTTTGCTTGGCATTCAGGGAGAACTGGCCGATTCCCTATGAGTCGACTCAGCATGTGCAGAGAAGTTGGGGGCTGTGCCACTCAGCTGGCTGACGGCTTGACTTGGATTGTCCCAAGATTCTAAGTCCACATTCTGAGCTGATAGCTAAGGATTCTTTTCTCCCTTTTTTGTTGGGGACAGAGCCTTCCACAGTAGGCCAGGCTGGCCACTAAGTCATGGCAATTCTGGCACAACATCCAATTTTCTGGTATTATTGGTATATATTACCATGTCTTCATAAGTAGCTGGTGATTCTTGACGAAGAACACGTACAGTGTTGAAGAATCTCCTCAGTTTAAGAGCTTTTTTGTATTACAGATAGAAACCAGGGCCTCCTGCACGATAAACAAGCACTCTACCATGAGCTATATTGCCAGCCCTCAAGTGCTTCTTTTAGGCCACTATCAGGGCATAAGCAAAGCATTTGGCATGGAGTGTCAGGAATGTCTGGGGTTGCATCAGGATTGCTGTGTTGGAATCATCTGGAAGCAGGTGGCTTAGACTAAGCACTGGCTTTTTATCTAGAAGCCTCCACCTCTATGGAATGTCTGGACTCTGGAAGTGAATCAGTTATTTTACCTCAGGGCCTGTGCTAAAGGAGGAGCCCTTCAAGCTGAACCCTCAGGCTGTATCTCAAAAATACTTCAGCTTTTGTCTTGTTTGTTTCTTCCCCAGGGTGGAAGATGGACTGTTTCCTTGCTTGTCCTTCAGTAACACTAGTGTCTGGGTTTCAGAGGACAAAGGCTTAAATTTGGCACATTGTTGAGTATTCTATCTGTGATTCTTCATTAATCCTTATTACCCAGTGAACAATGCTAGCCATGGTGACACACACCTTTAATCCCAGCCTTCAGGAGGCAGAGGCAGGCAGGTCACTGTGAGATTGAGACCACCCTGGTTCACATGGTGACTTCCAGGTGGGATATGACTAAAGAGACCCTATCAAAAAAAAAAATCAACACAAAATAACCCAGTGAGCAAAGGACCATTTTGTCATGTCTTTATAGAAGACAGGAAGCTCAGAACACAGAGGTGACTTGCTCAGAGTTGCAATATTAGTAGATGGAAGAGCCTGGATTCAATTCATGGCTGCTTAATTTTTGCCACCTGATTTCCATTGCACACTCTTGTGTAGCTTTGAGAGAAAGAGACAGGTGAAAAAAAAGGGGAAATTTGCTTGACATCTAAAGAGGGCTCGCTATCTTTTGGGAAAGAGGATTGGCTCAGGCATTAGGAATGTAGCCCACATGTGGTTTTTGTCATATCCCCTGGAGAGGACTTCAAGCCTGCTTATCGGGAGGAGACACGGAATATCCTTCTATGTGGGAGGTAGCTTCTGTCTCCAGGACCCGTGGAAGAATTTATCACAAAACACACTGACCATTCAAATAGAAAGAACATAGAGAAGTAAAGTACTAATTCTCACATTTTCAGGCCATAGAATATCTCCCTCCTTCTCTGTCCAGAATCTCATTTTGTAACACAGGCTGACCTCAAACATGTGATTCTCTTGACACAGCCTCCTGAGTGCTGGAATTAGACTTGAGTGCCACCCCAGTAGCAAAATGCCTTTCTTCCACTTGGGAAATGGGATCTGGTGTGTTTTGTGCTTCGTCCACCTACCGCCACCTAGTAAAAGCTCAAAGCTTCACATGTACTATTTACCATGTGTATTGGGGCCTGAATGAATAAAGTCAAACCCTGATCAGGCTTGAAAATGTATGTTTGGAAAACTGCTATGAAATAAAATTATGTCAGTAAAATAGTATCATAGACCTCTAATGTACTCAATTATATGATTTATCCATACACGGTCCATATGTATCTTAAATACATTGAGCATATTTTCATATATAATGGCAATTTTTATTATCCCTAAGTATACTAACAAATTCTTTCTAATAATGGCATTGAACACAAAACTGTAGTCCCTCCATCCTTGTATCTTCCTCAGCTCCCATGGGAAGCATTTTGTGAGCATCTGCTCCCGCACCCGCTCAGAATTGGAATAGCAGCTTGATGTGCACTGAGTACTCACAATATGCCCTTTTAGGTAAGCAGGGGGCCAGGCTCCCCTCTCCCCACTTTACAAAGAAAAATGGAGACACAGAGCTATTAAGTGCCTTGCACAAGGTCACACAGTCAATTAGTGGCTGATGAATGGGCCTCAAGTACTATGGCTGGGTCTATACAGCCTCAAACACAATTTACAAGGAAATTAAGTGAAGGGACTCCTGTGTTAAGGATGGTACTGAATGCTTTCTGTTGCTGTTGAAGCCATTCCCATTTAGTCTCAAGCAAATTCTTTCCCTGGGACAGTCTGATAATGGCCGTTAGGATAGGCTGATTGATGGAATCAGTTGGACTCCTATGTTTGTTTTCCACTGAGTGATTCTACCAAAGTCTCAACCAAAAGACAGACAGTGACATCCTCTGCTCTTCTTCCTTTTCTTTCCTTGATCCTGGACTGGATTCTGAGGCCTTTATTGCGCCCCTCTTTTTACACTTGGATTTGCTCCCTATCAAGGTGCTCACAGTGCACTCAGAAGGCCAGACCAGGACAAACATAAGAACCAGCAGGATTAGCTTAGTTGCTTCTCTGCTCTACTCCATCCTCATTTCTAAGATGTCCCTTGGCAGCCTGCCTCCCCTGAGTTTCACCTCCACGTCTCATTTCCCAGGCCTCTTCTACTCCCCTGATCTCCCACCCAGATTTTCTACTGAGGGCTCTGAAAGCCTACTGTTTGAAATGGAAAACTGAATAGTGAGAAGGACTCTGTGCTGTTGACTAACAGAGAATCCTATACCTCGAGTCCAACCTAGGAAACAGAATCTGAGCATCTCAGGGGGACTGGATTCTGAGTAGGAAATTGATCATACAGTTGATGAGAGCTCAACAGGGGAAGCAAGAATCTCTAAGAATTTCTGTGGAGGGTGGATAGGATTCAGTTTGGGGAATTGGCCTCACAGGCCATGAGAGAACTATAATTACATGCAAGGTGTGGTAGGACATGCCTTTAATTCCAGCACTCAGGAGGCTGAGGCAGCCTGATTCCTGTCAGTTCAAGGTCAGCTTGATCTACTTACAGAGTTCCAGGCCAACCAGCACTGCATATGAGACATCGTCTCCAAAAACAAACAACAAAAACAACAACCACAAATACCCCATAAAACAAAAAACAAAACAAAACAAAGCATAAAACAAACAAGCAGACAAAACCAAAAACCAAAATCAAAACCAAAAATCAACATAAAAAACGAACTGCAGAATTTCAGTTTCAGGAAGAGGACTGAAGGATTCATCACAACAGGGAGCTACTACCACCCACTCCTATGCTAGAACCTTCTGCTGGGTCACGTTATGGTAATTTGAGTCATAATAACCTGGTCAGTAATTCCATAGTCATAACAGAGACCCAGTGGCTGCTAGGGACACTTCATCAGGCAGAAAGGGAAAGAGAGCAATACCTTCTCTTTTCCTCTTTTTTTCCAATGTTGTACCTGTACTTTTCATTAACCAAACTCACCAGAGCCTGGGAAACAGACTACAAAGGTCATTCTGTCCTTCCCCTTTCTATGCTTCAATAGACAGCAGAGAAGGGACAAGGAAGACATGGATTTGGAGAACAAAGAGGCCTGAGACATCATTGGTCTCTTCTTGCCTCCTTCCACCTGACCTACTAACATATTTGGATATCTCAAGGTTCATCTGGACATAGTACATTTTCCCCAAAGGAATTATGATGGAGATGACATGAAAGAGTTTTGAAAATGAGCATGGGGGGGCGGGGGGAGGCTGGAGAGATGGCTCAGTGGTTAAGAGTGCCAACTGCTCTTGCAGAGGACCCGGGTTCTATTCCCAGCACCCACATGGTGGCTAAGAACCATCTTTAACTCCAGTTCTAGGGGAATCCATTGCCCTCTTCTGACCTCCAAGGCATTGCACAACACGGGTGCACCAACCTACGTGCACTCACTCATAGACATAAAAAAATAATAAATGAAAAAAATGAGTGTGGGGAATGAATCATGAAGGTGCTTCCTTCATTGTGCTCTCGCATGCTCTACCGCCCCCACCCGCCATGTGTAAGTAGAGGTTAATGAAGGGAGTCAGGCCCCTTTGTTTTCTGGCCATGCGTGAGATGTTCATTGGCTTAAGGGACTTTTTTGCCTTCATGTCTTCAGCTTGAAAACAAGGCTCTGATCTGAAATGCTGCCAAGCTGCTCAACCTGCTGACAACATTGTCCAGGAAACACAGTTCCTGACTGCTCAGGTGCCCTATAGGTTTGAATGTGTGGGTAAAGCAAGATGCCCAGAGCAGGGAAATAAAGGAACCAAACTATGAACTTTCCCATACCACATTTCATTTACTCCCCCCAGTTCCTCAAGGCACTACCCGTTCTGCCCATTTTTAACAATCTTTGAAATTTTACCATAATTTTAGATTTACAGAATAGTTGCAAAGACAGTGTAGAGGATTGCTGTACATTCTTCACCCAGTTCCCCCTTATGTTAAGATTTGTTACACAACCATCTTCTAATCACTGTCACAAATAAGGAAACTGGGACTCAGGTTAAGAGACTTGTCAGAGGTCACACAGCTAAGACACAGTAGAAGAAATAAACATAAGTCCAGGTGGATCTTATTGCAACATACAAACCTGAATTATTTTCATTATATAGGAAGTCACTCTCTATACTTGGAAACTTTCATCTTAGTTGAGTTGTAAATATTATCATAAGGCACGGCTGCCTTAGAGCCATCTCACCCTAGCCCTGAAAGGAATGTATCTGAGCTCATTTAAGTGAGGGATGGGAAATAAGTTTCATTTTATTTGCCAACTTTAAATAAGAGATGCTATTTGGTACCCAGTATGGAGAATGATTTGAGATCTATGCTTTTGCTTATTAGGAATGAGTGCTTATTGATATCTGCCCTGGATTTTTTTTTAATTTTATTTATTTCCATATGTGTATGAATGTATTGTCTGCATGCAAGTCTGTGCACCCGTGACGTGCAATGCAGCGGAGGTCAGAAGAGGGTGTCCCTGGAACTGGAGTTCTCCTGGAATTGGAGTTTCAGACAGCTCTTGGCCGCCATGTGGGTGCTGGGGATCGAACCCGGGTCCTCTGCAAGAGCGGTCGGTGCTCTTAACCGCTAGGCCATCTCTCCAGCCCCTGCCCTGGATTTTGAAGAAAAGAGTGGTGGAAACCATATTATCAATTAGTCATCCTTCAGCAAGACTTCTCAATTTATAGAACAGGTTTCTTGAGGTCCAAAGAGGGGAAAATTCCTCTGCTTTATTAATAGTACAGCTAAGAACAGAGATCAAGCTCCTGCCTCACAGTTTCATGTTCTTTCTGCATTATAATAGATTGATGATAACATTAATACCTATCACTTAACAAATGTTCATTTACTGCCAGACCCCATAGTCAGCATTTTCCACTGTTATACATTGCTTTTATTTTCCTCTCAACCCTGCAAAGTTGGTAGTTTGAGCCCTTGATTGACTAATACAGAAAACTAAGCTCAATGAAGCTAAAAAAAAAAAAAGTACTAAAAGCACACAGCAACCAAATGGTAAAGCTGCAATTTAAACTGAGGATGGCCAAGTTCCAAAGCTGAAACTCTGGGCTCCCATTTCTTATGAATACAACCTTGAATTTGTCCTCGGGCTACAGCAGGTGGTCTTTCCTGTTTGGTTGGAACTAAAATAAAATAAAAACGATTTTTGTTCCTATTAATTTCCTTAAAAAGATTTGCTCACAGGCCCTTAAGCCATGTCAAACTGATTTCTTTAGGTCATTTTGTGTGAAATGTGTTCAAAGTTGACATGTTAGGAGAGCTGACATGAAAAGTGACCCAGGTCACTGACAAATAAATGATTAATTAATATAACCTCATTGGAAGGCTAATTGTCCTTACTGGTTCCCTCATATGGGAGGCTCAGAAAAAATACATTGGTCACACAATAAAATCCGTGCTAGTATGGGATCATAGTGTGGGAGACCACGGATGAGTCAGAGAGAATCAGAAGATAATTAATGAAGAGGGTGTTCTATGGAGTCTAAAGATAATTAAAAATGTTCCTTCTCTAACCTAAGGATCTGTGACATTATTAGTAAAGATGATGAACACATGGGGAGAAGAGGTGAGTTAATTAGAATTATTATATACCACATTTTAAATAGAGAGAGATCAGATTTCAAAGGGAAGACATTTAATTCTGTTGACTTAGAGCAGTTCGACATTGATCAAGGAGGGACATGTTATGTATGTGGGTATGCCCTATGTGTTTAGGTGAGATGTTAATATCTTTCACTCTTCCCAACAATCTACTGGATATATTCCTATGTTTTGTATCCATATCATGTGTGTCAGTGTATGGATATCTTGTGTGACTGGTGTAAATTTTAGTGCTATGCTGAATGATCAAGCAACACAGAAAACCTGGTAATAGTAAATCTAGTAATCTACTTGTATTCAGTTACAAAGGTTGTTCTAAATGTAAGAACTACAATCTAGTGTGCTGGAGAGATGGCTGAGTGGGTAAGGTTCTTTGCTGCCATGTCTGACGACCTGAATTTAATCCCTGGAACCCAAGTGGTGGAAGGAGAGAGCTGTCTCCTATAAGTTGTCCTCTGACCTTGACATATGTGCTGTGGTGCATACTTTCTCTGTCCTCTGTGTCTCTTTTTCCTCTGTCTGTTTGTCTTTCTCTCTCAATAAATAAATAAATCAGAAAGAAATAGAGAAATAGCAGTCGGGGATAAAGCTACATTGTAGAGTTCTTAACTATTCTACCCAAGGCCTTAGACTCAATTTCTATCACTGCTGGAATAAGAAAGAAGAGGAGAGGAGAAGTGGGGGAAGTGGAAGGGGGGGAGGAAAATTTTTTTGTAGAAGCCCCAACATTATTATTGTAGGTCACTTCTACCTGCTTTAATGCCCACATCATGAGCTTCTTGGAAATTTTGAATATCAGCTCTCTCTAGGTTCAGAACTGACACTTAATAATAATATCCTACCACTTCTACTTCTTCCTTCAATATAATTGCTCAACTGTTACTGGGTCCTGAACTTCACACTCAGCTACATGCTCCACTGAAGCCTGCTCCATTTTCATGCCTCTCACACGCTATCACCATCACCTGTTTCTTTATATATGCTTTACTTGTCTGGTAAAAATGCTACTTAACACTCAAATTCTATATCAAATATTTTCACTGTGAAGCTTTCTCTGTATCTATGGGTACTCTCTTTGTTCTGCCTTAATTATAATGGGTTATACTTTCTGCCAATAGTTTGCTGGGGGGGGGAGGTTGTTATTTGAGTGCGAATGGATTAATATTGCTATGGGTAGACTGGGTGTGTGTTCTTGAAAGTTGATCTGTTATGAAAATAAGTTCATCCTCCTCTCATACTCTTGTATTCTCTTGCCATTCCAAATTAGGCTGTAGAATGATGCGGCAGGATGGCACAAGCTTATCACGTACCAGTCCCTTGATCTCTGAATTCCAATCCTCTAGAACTGACAGCCAATAAACTTCTGTTAATTACAAAACAATCTGGTCTCTGATATTTTGTTATAGCAGCAAAAAGGGGACTAAGAGAGAATTGGCACCCAGAAGTATGTCTGTTTCCATACCATTATCTGAAAAAGTACAACCATCATTGCAATTTCTTAATGGACAGAAATTTAATGTAGGAGACAAGTTGGAGAAAGTGTAGATTGGCATAAACGATACATTCACACACTGGGTGTGGTAGTACATGCCAATAATCCCAGTACTCCACTTGCAGAGCAGGTCCACAAATTCGGGGCCAGCCTGAGTTACATAGTGAATTCAAGGTCAGGCTTTTGATAAGGCACCTAACTACTCCAGACAGCCCTACCAAGTCAATGCTTCATGGAGTCATAGAGCAAGGCTATTTCAGAGTCACCAGATTTGTTGAGTTAGCAGTGTGCTGTTCTAGCCTAGGGAAGATGGAGGTGAGTGACACCAACCCTGCAAGAACTTGTCTTAGGGAGGAAGCAAGGGAGGAAGAGAGGGAGGGAGAAAGGGAGGGAGGAAAGGACAGAGGGAGGGAGGAAGGGAGGGAGGGAGGGAGGGAGGAAGGAAGGAAGGAAGAAAGAAAGAAAGAAAGAAAGAAAGAAAGAAAAAGAAAGAGAAACAAACATTGACTTGAGGGCAGTTCTGGTTAGGGTTCAGAAGAACATTAAGAGACTGGGTAGATATGGACATGAAGGTCCGTTCTGATGAGTTCTTAAGCAGAAATTAGGAATAATGTAATAGAAACTGAAGTAAAGGTTGTACCTTTAAAATTTTCTCTTTGTTTTATTTTATGTGTATGAGTGTATTGTCTACTTATATGTAAGTGCATCCATGTTGTGCAATGCCCAATGGAGGTCAGAAGAAGTCATTGGACCTCTCAAAACTGGAGCTACAGTTGTTAGTCACCCTGTGAGTGCCAGGAATCATTGGTCCTCTGCAAAAGCAGCATTGCTCTTAACCAATAAGCCATCTCTCCAGCCCAAGGTCATACATTTTTACAGTTGCAAAGAACTTAGGAGAATTGTCTCCATGTCAAGGACTTTCTGAAAGACAGAACTTAAGAATGATGCACTAGGTTAGATGACAGAAGACATATGTGAGCAGTGAAGCATTCAAGTACTGCAGTCTTCTTTTGGCTACTTATTATAAAATGAAAGGCTCTAGAATTAACCCACCACTTATTTTTAGACTTTGGAATCTTGGTATGGGTGGAGGATACATAGGCATATTTTAGAGTAATATAAATTTAAAAAGGAAAAATGTGAATCCTGAAATATGATATGGAAATGACAGTTTGTATACGATGATATGATTTTAGTATAGGTGTGACATATATATAGAAGTGGTACAGATTGGAGGGAACAATAGCAGAGGAACAGGTACAGGGAACTGACTGAAACAGTAAACTTCCCCCAAGGACAATAATACTCTGCTTTGAAAAAAAACTTTGAAAACAATCAGAAAAAGATACAGGGCAGGATAGCAGGGCCCATGAACTCGGGTGGGGTCGGGGGCATGGGAGACAAGATGAGTTTAGATTGGACTGAGAAATGATGTATGAAATGCACATAACTACAATAAAAATGTTTTAAAAAGAAGAGAGGAATAAGTAAAAAAATTATAAGCAAAAGAGAAACAGAGCATAAAGGTTTGAAAAACTCATCCTTCTCATATACAGAATAAAAAGTTGAATTTGGGAGAGAGCCCTAAGAAACTCCTTGATAAACAAGTTGATATGAACAAAGGAAAACTAAATATTATGACACAGTGTAATCAAATCCTTTGACACAATTTTAGGGTGATTTTCAAGACAAGTTAGGACCTTGAAGTCAAGGTTTACAAAATGGCCAAGAGACCTTGAGAGTGCTCCCCACTTTCCAGTACAGCATTCCCCTGGAGTCCTCAACTGTGGCCCTGAGATCCCAGGTGTAGCCTGTGTCACAACTTCAGAGAGAAGAAACAGTAAGACTCAGTGGCATCCATATGGTGCTTGACTCTGCAGATGTTCATTGCACATGAGCTGTGCTGTAGAGACATGGAGGCCTCCATCCAGATTTCTAAGTATGTATTGGACAAACTGGAAGCTGAGATGGAAATTCATCCCAGGAAGCAGGCCACAGTACCAAGCCCTGAGCAAGGCAATGCCCAGTGGGGCCAAGGGGGTAAATTTTATCTGGACAAACTGTCAGCCCATGAAAGGAAACAGCCAGAATTGACCAGAGTCCAAAATGACAGTTCCAGAGAAAGTAGACTGTTTTGTCTCTCGTCCACCTGTGCCCCTTTTCTAAGCCTAGGGAACAATCTGTGGAAGAGGGGGCATGGTAGAATGTAAGGGCTGTGATTGGGGTGAATGGTGAAACTACAGCAATATAGACTGGACTCTTATTTGATCAACTTGATTGAACATACAAGCCACCCCCAGCTAGACGGTGGGACCCATGGGTTGTGTGGGTTTGGGCACAACTGCTTGCAAATTGGTTTTACATGAAGGATGCTTGTACTCATAAATTATTACTTATTGTTAAAAACTGAAAAAAAAGAAAGAAGAAAAAAAGAAACTGAAAAAAAAAAAGAAATCCCAGAATTATTGAGTCAATAGTCTCCAGGCTAGGTGAGCTATAGGCATAAGACTCCAACTACTGCAGGCTAGAATGCATGCTGGATCTAGTACAAGGGCTGGACTGCCCAGGATCTTGGGCATCCAAGCTCCAGGGTGGACCTCAGAGATGACACATGAATGAAAAATTGTTCTGTAGTCTACAGATTTAATACTCTCTTCCCTGGTTCATTTTGAACTTGTTTAAAATGTACTATTCCTTTCTTCTAGTTCATTTATCCCCTTTGTAATAGGCATTTCTATCACACACCTGGCCACCATTGCACTTTAGAAGACAGAATGTGTTTGGATATCACAGGATCACAAATGGGGAAAATCTGTCTCAAGATGAATGAAACCTTGAGTCTCATTCACATAAGAGTTGGGAATGTCGACTCTGGAGTTGATGCTGGGAGAGTTACAACATTGGGGTTACTGGTATATCAGAAAGACATGACCTTTGGAGGCCAGGGGTGGAATGCTGTGGTTTGTATGTGTTGCTCAAAGTTTATGAATTGAAACTGAATCCCCAATGTATAAGTGTTGAGAGGTGGGATATTTAAGAAGTGATTAGGTCATTAGAGCTCTTTGCCTTACCAATAGGGTAAAGCTGTCCTAAAAGTAGGCTTCTTTGTTTTTTGTTTGTTTGTTTGTTTGTTTGTTTGTTTTTGGTCTTTTCAAGACAGCGTCTCCCTGTAGTCCCAGTTGTCCTGGAACTCACTCTGTAGACCAGGCTGGCCTTGAACTCACAAAGATCAGCCTGCCTCTGCCTCCCGTGTGCTAGGATTAAAGGCATGCACCACCACACCTGGCGAAGTAAGCTTCTTATTATAGGAGTGAGTTTACTATTGAAAGATGCTGGGCATGGTAGAATACCCCTGAAATGCCAAGACTTCTGCTTCTGATGGATTGCTGGCTTGAAGTTAGCTTGGGATGCATAGTGAGAACTTGACTCAGAAAAGTTCCAACTCCATGTTGCATTCTAGTGCACTCTTGCTCTGCCCTTTTTTGCCCGTAGACAAGAAGGCCCTCATTAGACGTCAGCCTCTTGATCTTGGACTTCCCAGTTTTTCAAACAGTAAAACAATATATTTTTGTTTGTTATAAATTACCCATTCTAGGGTATTCTATTACAGCAGCACAACTGTAGTAAGACATATGAAAGAGTCAATAAAACTCCCAGTTCTTAGTCATCACAGGCAATTTCCAGGGCTTTTAAAATTAGTCCTTCCTTTTTTTCCCCCCTGAAAGATACTGATAGTGGGGCAGAGAGACCTGATATTTAATGAATTTCTATTATGAGATACACAGAGATGTTGTTTATTTCCATCTGTAATTTGCAGACAAGGAAATGGAAATCTACAGCAATGAGTGAGTTTCTGAAAGATACATCACCAGATGGTTTGAAAGGCAGAGCCAGAGCCTCAGCAGTTAGTCTCCAATGACTCTTCTTAACCTTTTTTATTTTATTTTATTTTATTTTTGTCTTTTTGAGACAGGGTCTCCCTGTAGCCCCAGCTGTCCTGGAACTCACTATGTAGACCAGGCTAGCCTTGAACTCACAGTGATCCGCCTGCCTCTGCCTCCCAGATGCTGGGAATAAAGGCGTGTGCCACCACGCCCGGATTAACTTTTTTTTAATACCAAAGGAAATTCTTTATTGTAAACAAGATATAAAGTACAACAAAAAATATTGTGCAAATTGTTAACTCACGATTTTTAATTAAGAAAAACCTTTTCCAACAGTCCAAGTTTTTATGTCAGAAACCTTTATCCAAGATACAGAAAAATTTTACATGGGATATAGTGAGTTTTCACTCTGTATTTTAAACAATTTACTTTAATCACCATGAGCATCATCCACTATACAACAGAATGTAACGGCAATACTGTTAACAAAACCTTCTGTTTTAGAGCTAGAGCTCAGTGGTGGAGTGCTTGCCGAACATCCCTAGGCCCTGAATTTACTCCCCTACAACTTCAGATGCTACATACTGTGATACTTAAAAGACTCCTTGAATTTCTCAGAGGTTCCCAACACTGTGGTGCTAAGAAACATGACTCTTACATGTTGTAAATATAATTTTCAAGTTGGAAAAAGTGAATTCTCTAATAATTTCTCTACCTACCTACTTTCACATCCCTGAAAAACTCCTATAAATAAATAGGACAATTATCCATCTGTGAATCATGGTCACTAACTTTCTAATTAAACAAAGCACACACTGTATTTTCAATAATGTAAGGGTCCTTTACTGATGATAAAAGCCATCCTTTTCAAGGAGTTATCTCAAATTCTTGATATCCTTTCTTTACAGTTTCATTTTCAAACTTTTTTCCTAAACAAAGTGCAGTGTATCTTAAGAGTCTACAGAAAACACATTGGTGTACAATTTTCAAATCTACACAAGAAACTTCAGCCAAACTAAAATCCAAAGCATAACAAAAATGCCTAAATAGTCATTTGTTAAACTTTCAAAACAAAAATTTAAAAAAATTTTTTAGCTGCACTCCGAAGCAATTAAATTAATGAGGATTCAATTCTTTGCACCCCCACTTAGCAATGTACAGCTGTTCAATTTCAAATAACAACAACAGTGTAAAAATGATAGTTTTAGATATATTTAATAACTACATCCATGAAGTTGACTGGAAAGACTAGGAATAAACAAGATAACTCAGGAAAACATAACCATCTTTATGTAACCCAAACAGATTTTTCTCTATCTCTGTACCATCATTTCCAGTCTGTATTCTTGAAACCAGTGCTTTAGAAAGAAGAATCACATTGTAAAGTTGGTCTCAAGTATGAACTGCAAAAACGAAGTACCAAATGTGCACACAAATTGGAAATCTGTGCTGGGCTGACCTCATCTTGAAACCTCCAACAACTATTCAAAGGAGTAAAAGCTTTCTTGCCTCTTACAAGAAAGGAAACCTGCCCTTCTGTGGCCTGCCTGTGGCCAAAGCACTTGTCCTCTAACCCAGGCTGGGACTTCACCTCAGGCCAGGGGCACCTGTGGTGTTTGTGGGCACGTAGGTACCCAAAGGCGCTGTCATGTTTGTGTTACCCCAGCCTATGGTGCAGAGCCCAAGGCCTCCAGACTGTCTCCCATTGCCCCTGTGCCTGGGTTCTCACCCTCAGCAGCAAAAGTCACTCCCCAGATTGATTCATCCAGAGTAAGAAGTCACATTTGTGGCCACCCAGGATGTGGCAAGACCTACTTTAAAAGTTCCCATCTGAAGGCCCACATGAGAACACACACAGGAGAAAAGCCCTTCAGCTGTAGCTGGAAAGGTTGTGAAAGGAGGTTTGCTCATTCTGATGAACTGTCCAGACACCGGCGAACCCACACGGGAGAGAAGAAATTTGCCTGTCCCATGTGTGACCGGCAGTTCATGAGAAGTGACCATTTGACCAAGCATGCCCGGTGCCACCTGTCAGCCAAGAAGCTCCCAAACTGGCAAATGGAAGTGAGCAAGTTAAATGACAGTGCTGTCCCTCCAACCCCTGCACCCACACAGTGACAGATCAGGTGAAAGCTTAACTCTTTTAAGGTCTTAGAACAAATCAGGCTTCTTCCCTGGGCTCTAGGCTATGCTTTTTTGAAGGTAAATCACATGTCACTTTCATTTTTTTCCTGAACACACATTTGTATTTGTGTTTATCTGTGCTATCCCAGAAAGCAATCTTTAACTCAAGAGCAGGTACTTCCTATGAGAGGAATTGTGGGTAGTTGGATTTTGTTTGTTTTGAGATAGAATCTTGCTATATGGTCCAGACTAGCCTCTAATTTGAAATGCTCCTGCCTCAACCTCCCAAGTCCTTGGATTACAGACTTGTGCCACCATGCACCTGTGAACACATCTTTTGAGAGTTAGAGACCTTATAGGCTACTATGGTGTGAAATCAGCCATAGATAATCTATAAACTCAATAAATGGGTGTAACCGTATGTGTGTGTGTGGGGGGGTGTCTTTTTTACATACATGGGTCTTTCTGTAGACCCAGCTGGTGTCCTGGAACTCACGGAGATCGAACTGCCTCTGCCGCTGCCTCCTGAGTGCTGGGTTTAAAAGTGTGTGCCACTATGCTCGGCTGTAACTGTTTTAATAAAGAAGGTGGTGAGTTAGACTTGGCTTTTGGATCATTGTTTGCCACTTGATCTATTTATGATATCTCTCAATTTGATATAATATTTTGTTCTTTTAGACTAGGCTTCACTATGTAGCCTAGGCTGGCCTCAAACTTGTGATTCTCTTGCCTCAGTCTCCCAAGTGCTAGGATTATAGGCATGTGCCACCATACTCAAGTTGGTCCTTTTGGTTTGGCTTGGTTTTGACACAGGGTCTCACATGTATTCAGGCTGTCCTCAAAATCGTGATCTTCCTGTCTTTGCCTCATGGAGTGCTTGGGCTACAGGTGTATATGTAGCGGATTTTATGCTGTGGTGAGGTGTACGGTTAGTCTGAGAACTACTCTTCAGATACACCAAGGAAAGTCCTTCTATGACACAGATGTGCTTGGCCCCTTCCTCAGATCCATGGAGTCTGCAACTAGATCAGCGTCTGAACCTGGATTCTACAATTAATCTATTGTGTGATACACTACAAATTACAGAACCTTGGTTAATCAGATTCCTCTCCTCTAAAAACGTCTTTTCTGAGCCTGTTGTAGTGACACATGCTTGAACTTCTAGCACCGGAGAGTTAAAGATAGGAGAATCACACATTTGAGCTGCAGTCCAGGCAGGGAAGCATGGTGAAACCCTATCTCAGGAAAACGAAAATAAATAAAAGAAACTAGATTTAAGGAGAGCGTATATGTCAGTGAGCTGTGGTGGGGATGACATGACATAACACAGCTGTGAAATTCAGTATAAAACGAGCACTCAAAAGTTGACTGCTCTGTTACTGGTCACCTGCTTCACCCCTACTGCTGTCCACATTCCTCTCCTTTGCTGCCTTTTCCCTTACTTGGTTTTTCCCTCTTCTTACTAGCAAATCTCTGCTTTTAAGTCCTTTATTCCTTTCCATCCAGTACACTCAGCCTTTGGCATCCTTACAGCCTAGACTTTCCAGGTCAACCCCCAGTCCAGATAATCTCTCTGGATGTCTGACTGCATGACTGCTTTCAAATACAGAAAACCACCCACTCCTCCTAGGAGTGTTCCTGTAGTCCATCCTAAATCAAGAAGGCAGAGCTCACTTGGTGGTCCTTCATCCATAATCTGATGGGCACCAGAAAGACTCCCTGTCCCAAACTGTCTCCTTTATTTTAAAAAACATGTGAACAATGCCAGAAACTCCATCTTTAGTATATAATTCATTTGAATGAGACTCCAAGGGTGGTCTGGCAAGGACGTATCTGTAAAGCAGTGATATTATTTATATCCAAGTGCAAATTCCTTTATCAGAGCTTTCCTGTCAGGGAGAGGATGGGGAAGAAGTCCACGGATTTGACTCCCCAAGGAAGGAGAAGGCTGGACAAGGAGAGGTGGGGTTTCAGGGGTATGGGAAATCAGCAGGCAGAGATCTGTGTTCCTAGCACAGTTTTGCCTAGGGTGGGCCCTGTGTGTTGCAACAGATGTGTGCTTTGGAATTACTGGGGGTGGGAAGGGAGGCCTCAGAGGGAATGAGGGAGTGGTTATAGACTGAGCTCATCTTGAAATGATGTGGGCTTGGATTCCTGGAGGGCCTATGGGAAGGGCTGACCAGAGAAGATATGCTTTTGCAGGCATCTAAAGATGAGCAGAGGGCTTGAGTTTTTATTAGTTTAGGTGGAGGTGATCTTTTGGGGAATGTGGGAGGAGAAAAACGTTGCTTTTTACTTATTGCAAATGTAGAACAAGCCCATAGAACGCCTCCTTTTCTTCAGGAAGCAAAAAGTTCTGAGGGTGTGGCTGAGTTCACTGGGTATTCTTCCTCAAGGAGGCTGACTGTAAGTAAGCTGGCTGGCTGGTAGAGGGTAATTGGGTGTTCCACCATCCAGATAACCAGATGCTGCCCCTCCCTGTAGGCTTTTGGCTTTCTTTAGCATTTGTTAGGTCTTGCCATGCCCTGGACTCACTGTGAGAGATGAAACAGTATGACCAGTCTGTTCCAGCTCTTGGTCCCAGCTCTTCCTCCCAGATCTTCATAGAATATAAAGGGCCAGAGATGTGGTTTCTCTCTCAGAAACACAGTGATTCTATCATACTTCACAAGTTCCATATGAAACTGCTTATCCTAAAAAGTTCGGGAGCCTGTTCATAGGGACTATAGGACAAAATATTTCAAATAATTAACAACAAAACCGATTTATTAACAAATGCCTTATTCTGTTGAGGGATGTGATCAGGGGCCATTTTTTATATGGGTCCTGAAAGTGAGTGAACTTGATCTAAGGAACAATGAGGTGATACACACCACACACACACACACACACACACACACACACACACACAAATAGGCATCCTCTTGAAAAAAAGGCCGAGGTTATCAGAACTGGTATACATTACAGACATGTACTCTGCCCATAGCCTATAGCTGACTGCCATTCCCAGGCTCTGGTGTTGGTGTTGGGCCAGATTCCCCTTCCACAGGTTCTCAGGCATATCTATCTATATCTATATCTATATCTATATCTATATCTATATCTATATCTATATCTATATCTATATCTATATCTATATCTATATCTATATCTATATCTATATCTATATCTATATCTATACCTATATCTACCTATATCATCTATCTACATCTACATTTATCTGTATATGATCCCCAAAGCCAAAAAGGCTATGAACAAATGAGAACCTTTCTAAATATATGTAAAACACTTTGGCCACCAAACGTGAACCACCATAAGCCTATTTTTCATCTTTATCATACTTTGGGTGAAAATTCATGTATTTTTGCCTCAGAAATATGTAGGTACTTATTGACTGGGGGTGTCTCAGGTCCTACTAGAGATGGTATGCAATACATGCTGACAACACCCAATCATACCTTTGAACAATCCCAAACATTTTGAGTTCTTCTTATAGCACACTGTCTTCTAATAATCGAGTATGCATGTCTTTCTCATTTAACCTGTGAACTTCTTCTCAAAGGCTCAGCATACAGTTTATCTCAGGAGTTGGGCTTACACGCACAGTGCTTTAGAAATGAAGAATGAATGGTCTTTAGTGATTAAGGAGAGTTGCCAGGAAGTTCTTTCTTCTATCTAACCTAAAATCTTTCACTATGCCATTCATTTATTCTGTGTCATCAATAGAGAGGAAGAACAGCTGGTGGGCCTTCTGCATTTTTTTCCCTCTTGGGGCTAAATCATCCTTAGACTCCTAATACCTTTAACCTTTTCCCCTAGATCCTCTTTTCCAATCCCTTAATCATCTTTATTGCTGTCTTCTGAAGCCTTTGCAGTTTTTTTTTTCCTTTCAAAATTGTGGCCCGGTGCTTAGGATAGGACTGCAAAGAGCGTGGCTATTGCAGGTAATAGGTCTCTTCTTTCTATGGTGCTTTTCCAATCAGTTTCATTTGGCTGGCCTAAGAAGCTTTGCCTTTTAAAATACACCTACAAGGCAAACTCACCAGGCCATGAATGTCTTTCTTTTGAGTATGCTGACTGGTAATATAAAGGGAAAACAGAGCTGTCTGATCATAAGAAACTGTAATTGCAGAAAGTGGAAAGCAACGGGTAACACATGCAATAGGATCTTGCATGTTAACAAAGAAACAAAGAAAGGAAGAAACAAACAAAGAAAACAGAGAAAAACAAATGAACCAACCAGCCAACCATTATTCGCCTGCCTGTTATTTTTACCTCAGGAGAACTGGCCTTGTTTGTGCACATTACTCCCTCATCCACCTTTTCTCTAACACAGCAGCTATAGGCCAATTCTGACCACTTACCTCCAATTAAATGCAGGAGTGAGCCTGACTCTGTCAGGGTGGTTGCAAAACCACTGGATTAAGTTAAACTCCAAACTAATTAAGCATGTTAGACTTCCTGCAACTCACGATTTTTCTTGGCTGAAGTAAAAACATTTGACTCAGAGGCAAAATGTATTATATTATCTAGGAAACAACAACGTGCACATGGTAGCATTTTAGGAAGCAAATTCTGTCATCTGCAGTCTGTTGGAACTGCCATTATTATTTCTCATAATAGCCCAAAGTGTTTCCTTTTGAGGTGGGAACAATACAAACACTGTGATGGGGATTTGGAGATAAATTTTTGCCTGTTAATATCTATTTAGATATTTTTGCTGCGCATCTTAACCATGACTCAGAGCCTTTTGTGGGGTTTCATGTACGCACATTTTCTCAAGGTGCTGCTTTTTTTTCATACAGGTCATTCATTTTTAGAAGGTCATATTCTAATTTGTCAAGCCTTTCTGGAGCTAATCCCTCAGGGAATAAAATAGAGGCTGTCGAATTGCAAAGAGAGCTCAGGAAGAGAAGAATATTGAAATTGATGATCAAGAGCTCCCAGTGGTGAAAGGGCAAGGATTCGGTCGCAGAAAGCCAGTTTAACCAGTGGGGAGAAGTTAGGGAATTGCCAAAGGTTGCTTCCTGTGCCTTCACATCTATCTGGCTCCATTGCGCCTTCCCCAAGAACGCTAGTGCAGCACAGAGGGGCGGGATCCTACTTCTGTTGCTAATAGGAAAGAGAAGTCAGAAATTGCTTTCACAGTTTCTAAATCTCTTTGGTCAATGGCAGTGATGGTCATTTTCTGTCTTGTAGTGGTCATAATAACCTACCTTTTAGAAAACATTGGCTTGTGGTCAGGGCCATGCTAAGGGCTTTATTTAATCTCTCTCTCTCTCTCTCTCTCTCTCTCTCTCTCTCTCTCTCTCTCCTCAATCACTCATGTACCCCAGGCTGGCATCAAACTTACTATGTAGGTATACCTAGCCTTAAACTTTAGATTCTCTTGCTTCCACTTACTAACTGCTGGTGTTACAACCATGCACTGCCATGCCTGGCCATAGGCATCTCTTTTAATTGTACTATAGTTCTCTACATTAGGGAATGTTTTCTTGGGAGGAAAATAGCTCAGACACGTTAGGCAACCTAGGCAATGCCAGCCAGCTAGGAAGTGGCAGCAATAGAAATTAACCCCACATCCTCCTGACATTTGTTCTGAATCACTCTGTGCATTCCTTGTGAAGTCATTCACCTTAGCAAAGTTGACGGTTCTTTCCTTTTCATCAAATAGCAGAACATCTGGTCTGCAACTAAAATAGCAACTAAAATGATATAAGCAAACCCTAAAAGTCCTGGCTGAACAGCTTCCCATTGCTTTCTATAGAGAATTCTTTTTTCCTTCCTCTCACCACTTCATGAACCAGACAGTAAGCTCTTCTCCAGAAGATTGCAGTCAATCATATATTCGTCTTTTTATGGCTCCCGTAGTACCAGGCACATAGTACGTGCTCAATAAATACTGACTGATTGATGAATGTGTGGCTGTACTGTTTAGTCATTGCTGGGTTTCTCAAGACCCTTTCTTGATGCCAAGCAAACAAGTTAGAACCATAAAGATGTCTGTTGCTTCAATCCAGTTGCTTGCACTGAAACGACTTTTTAATATCATTTCTGCACAGGAGCTGAACGTTTTCTTTGGCACCTGGATGATTGATGGTGTTTTCCCCCTTTTCTCTGTAAGTTCTGGCACTGTACAGACACAGCTTCAGGTGATTAACAATGTGGCCAACTCCACTAGCCATCTCTTCAGACACTTCGTGAATTTTATACAGAAGTAGGGGCCCCATTCAAGGGTAGTTCCTAGTTAATTCCGCTCCCCCATCATAATCTGCCCAATGCTTATGCCTCAGATTTTCTTTGTGGAATGAAACAAAATTAAAAACCTCTTGATGGCTGAGTGAAGATTTTGTCAGATCAGTTTTTCCTCACTGTGTGGAACTTTAACCCAAGATGCAGACCCATCCTGGGCAGTCTCATTAAAATTTCTGTTTTTGTCTAGAGATCAGATGAAAGGATGCTGGTAGGGCAAGTCAAACAAGTCAGATTTTAGCACACACCACTTGGTTTCCAGAATTATAAGAGAAGGAGGCACTTATAGGGGGGTTATTATGGGACGGCCATTGTGCTAACCCACCTTGCAGGTATTCGTTACTACTGCTATTTTCCAGACGACCAAATGAATCTCAAAGGGCCTAAGAAAACCTCCTAAAGACACCAAGCAGCATAAGGTGGCTCCTGGACTTCAATTCCCACGTGTCTGATCCCAGAGCAAATATGTGTTCAAACCTAGCTACAGTTGGATTTGTTCTGATTCTCAACAGTTTGGTTCAGACGTGGTAGTGGTGCAGGTGGATGAAGTCTCCAGTGTAGAGGGAAAGACCTGCATCTGCAAGGCGATCCTCCTTTTGGGGATGGGGCAGGATATTAGCTGCAAGCGCTTAGTTCAGTGGTGGTACTTCAGTGAGTGGAACCACACAGGGTGCCATCCCGAGTGCTTTGGTGGAAGTAGAACTACTGCTCAGCTTAGTTGAATGGATTAGGAAGCTTGAGGCTTGGGAGTCTCACTGGACACAAAGGTAGCGACGACAGAACTCCAAACCAAGGAGAATGGGGTGGGAGCCAGGCCAGAGCCTGAAGAAGTCCACAGGAACTGAATGATTAGACTGGTTCTCAATTGAGACAATACTGCCCCCTAGGGGGACTTTGGGAAAATGCATGAGGGTATTTAGTGAGTCACAAAAGGCAATGGGCAGGGACAGCCTAGAAAAATAAAGACTAGTTTAACAGCCCACATAATCTTTGAGTGTTCCGACGGATCTCCACGGAAGTGAAAACCCATTTGTAACTATGTGAAATTACACCTCAACTGTTGTTTTACATATAGTCACAATGGGTTTTGCTGCCACTACTTCGCCCCAGTTTTAGTCTAGTGACTGTGAAAAGAAATGGAATGCTGAATTGTTTTCGCAGAGATTAACCCCAGCTCATTCATCATTTCAAAAAAGTATGTCTACAGCTGTCGTATTTGCTTTCGGAAATCAGAGTAGTCAGGACAACACCCTTAAGTCAGTTTGTGTTTGCCACTGTTTCATGCATGGGAATTTAATGTAGAAGCACACACCACTGTTTAATTCACTTAGTGTTTCTCTGTGGTACTGTGTATTTATGTAGCTAAATACATAGTATTTTTCTTTTTTGTATTTTCGAGATAGGGTCTCCCGGTAGCCCCAGCTGTCCTGGAACTCACTATGTCGATCAGGCTGGCCAATACATAGAATTTTATTATGAACAACTCTCCTTTTCTCTTTCTGTGGCTGGACATTTATCTATCTCTTTGACTGTGTTAGTAGGTTCTAATACTAATAGATTTAATTTGAGGATAACGATGGAGTGGGATGAAACCAGATTTATTTGAAAAGTGGGGATATAGTGATTTTGATAAGCTTCAAAACTACTTGTTGGCTTTCTGGGGTTGGGAAAATGTCTTCTCTGCTTCCATTTGGCCTAATTAACTGAATGCTGCGCTAGGGGAGGGACACAGTAAATAGTAGGCAAATGAACGATAAATAATGAATGTAGGCTCAAGTGCACAACTAGACTCAGGGATCTAGGTCATCATAGTAGGAGTATATGACAGAGGCAGTGTGTGTGTGTGTGTGTGTGTGTGTGTGTGTGTGTGTGTGTTGATCACTCAAGGGCAGGGTTCTAGTTATCAGAGGAGAGGTCTTAATTCAGAAGTTTCTCCAATGCTAGAGTATCCTGATATCAAAGCCCACTGTTTCTTACAGTTCCCAATGCTCTCAAGGTGTGCTGGGATCCAGAGAATGAGTTCAGATGGTCCCAGTGGTGGAGAGAGAGAGTTCATCATGAGTTGGTAGTGAGTGCAGGAGCACTTGGAGCCGTGAGATATTGCTAAAGCAAGAGAAGGCAGTTTCCATGCTTAGCTTTTATCAACTTAACTTATTTGGTTGAGGCTAAGGTAACAGGCAACCAGGGCAAAGGAGCTTCAGGTTCTGATCCTACAGTCTGACAGCACTCTCCATGACCATAGTAGGCTCTCAGGAACTTTGGTTTCCAGGCAGATCCAGTCCCGCTGCTTCTTATCATTTCTGCTGTGTTTTGTGTTCCTCAAAAAATGAGGCGTGTATCTAAACCTTTCATGTTTCTCTTCCTCCTTCCCTCCTTTCCTCCTTCCCTCCTTTCCTCCTTCCCTCCTTTCTTCCCATCTTTGTCTTTCTCTTTTGTGATGGGCTGAAGCCCAGGTTCCTGTGCTTGCTAGGCAAATTCCCATTGATTTGCATTTCCGGCCCATCCTCCCAATCTCCTTCCATTGCGTTTGTGGTGGTTCTGTGTGACATAATTAGTGGGATAAAAAACATTAAGTTTCACTGAATAAGCTGCTAGCTACCCACTCTACGGAAGAGAATGATAAAGGTTGTACTGCCTTCAAGCAGTAAGTTTACTTCAGAGATTCTCAAGGAAGCAGCAAAATATTCACCGAGATTCATAGGAGAAGACAAACTCTTTGGCTGTGGCTTTGCACAGTGAGCTAAGTGAAATAATGGAGATAATTATCCACCTACTTGTTTGAACACTTTGAGTGAAAACCCCCTGGTAACAGAGAGGAAAACAGGAGGTTAACAATGTTGTCTTAAGTAGCCTGGTGGTTTCAGTTCCTACTCCACTTCCCTTTTCCCAAAGGGACCCAGTTTTGGGTGCCTCTTTCCTAGGCAGGTAGAATGAAAATACCTATAGTCCTGGGGACTTGAATCAGAGGGGAAACCTTGCCTTAGCAATACAAAATGAAATGGATGACCAGGCTGTGTTACACCGGAACTGGTGTGAGCTTTTGTCCTTTCAAGATAAGATTTTGGAGGCCAGAGTGATGGGTCAGTATGTAAAGATGCTGAGACCCCCATGGTGAAATGACTCCTGTCAATTTTCCTCTGATTTCTTCATACATGTTCACACACGCGCAGTATATGTAAAAAATGCAGAAGCTTAAAAAAAAACACAATAGTTTGGATCCTACGCGTGTTCTATCTGGTACCTTGAGACAAGTCCCTGCAGTGTCCAGGCCACCAGCTTATCACTTTGACATAATTTTAGGCACTCCCCTGAAATGGCTCTTGGGATGGAAGCCACTTTATCAGCAACTGAAGTAAAACAAGGCTAGATTTATTTATTTAGAGTAGATACTTCCAATCGTGGTCCCTACAGGATGAAGCTATCTGCTCTCTAACCCCAGTCCTCTGTGGCCAAAGCTGCCTCAATGTGATGTTGTTCAACCAAGGTTCACAAGCCTATTGATTGGTGGCAGAGCTCTCACGAGTCAGCACGCTCCTAGCTCTGAAGGATAGATGTCAGGGGCAAGACGCTGTGGCCACAGACGGTGAAGCCTGGTGTGGGTCGGGCAGGGTGGGGATGCAGTTCTATTGCCTCAGGGCTTAAACGGAGCAGTGGCAAGAGCACAGGAGGAAGCAGCATCGGCATCTGGGAGTCGTTCTGATACCACTGATTTACTACATGACCCAGGGCAAGGTTCTTCCCATCTTTTGGCCTTACCCTTAACCACTTCTGTAGGAAAAGAGCCATCATTTTGTCCATGGTAACATTTACCGTGCAAACTAGCCCACCATCCGACAATAAAGACTGCTGTCCATTTCATTCCTTGTTCTAAATTATTTTCCAGCTAGATCAAAGATCCAGACGCTTGGACTGGGATGTTTCTCAGCAGGTGTCCTCTTGCTAACCCTTTGCTTCAATTCCTAGCACTTTTCCCCTCAAAAAAAAAAAAAAAAAAAGAATAGAACCAGGGAACATTGAGTTTGAGAACAACCAACAGGAGGCTCTGTCTCAAAAAATACCTTTAAAATAATAAAAACGTTTAGATGTTTTACATGCTAAAAAGAGAAAGCATAGAAAATACTTTTTTAAAATTCAAAATATGCCGCCCTTGTGAAGCAAAGAAATGCCTCTAGGAGTAGAAAGAGAGAAGAATTATAGATTTGATATATTAAAATTCAACAACATAAAAATAAAAATACATACGAGAGTCAGTAACTATGATTATACTAGAGGACTATATATAGAGGAAGAAATAATTTTTCAAATAAGAAGAAAGATATGAGGCATGAGAGAATTTAGTAGCAATAAAATTACACTGAAATAAAACAATCCAACAAGTTTGATATGGCCAAGTCAAAAGTCAGATGACGAACCAGGATAAAGTCACAATATCGAAAGCAGCCAGAGTCATTGGTGTTCCTTCACTTATTATGGGATTATCACCTCTTAAGCCCCTTGTAAATTGAACACACTGCCAATTGAAAATTCAGTGGATTCCCTCACCATATTGAGCGTCATTGCTTAGCAACCCAGCACACTGTGGAATACCAGTTGTTTCCTGCATTATCCTATGCCTGACTGGGACTGGGGAACTCTATGCTGCTGCACAACATTATGACAGAACACCAGACTGCATGCATATCACTAGCTCAGGAAAAGATTTCAACTCCAAGTATGGTTTCCGTGGAATGTGACTGCTTTCATACTGATAACACTGAAAAATAAAAGCTAAACCATTGTGAGTCTGGTACTGTCTATATTATTTGCATTCATTATTTTGAGAGCTGGATTATAAAGAGTGTATTATTTTCTTTAGTGGATTTACAATGATCTGAAACTATATTATGTAATTGCTTGCTGTTTATTATCTGCTTCCCATATTTTCACATCAACTTCATGAAGATTGAGGCTTTGCTTGTATACTTATATATTCCTAGTGCCAGGACAGTGCCTGACACACACTAGTTGCTTTATAAATGACTGATGAAGGAATGAATGAATGAACATCTATAGATCAGTCAGATAATGACAATCTCCTAGCAGCATATTCAAAGAATGATTAACGGGAAATTCACAACAGAAAAACAAAAGGCTTATGCTATGTGAAAAGGTGCATAAAGCGGCAATAATTAAGAAAAGCAAATTAAGACAATGTTGAGGTGATTGAGTTGACATTTCCATCTCTCAAATAGGCAAATTTTAAAACGGTTGCAAAAACCTATGGTTTGTGAAGCCGTGGTAAAAGGAAGCACACCCACACATTCTTGCTGCCTATCTGAATAAGCGTGACTTCTGGACAGCAAGTGGAAATGTCATCCTGTCAAAATGCTCACTTAAAGATTACGTCTAAAACAGCAACAACCTGGAAATAGCCTAAATGACTTCAGTGAGGTTCTGGTTAAATAATTTACACTACGTCCAAATAGCATGACTAAGAACTTATGCTTGGGGCTGGGGAGATGATGGCTCAGGGTAAAGTGCTTGTCACAAAAGTATGTATAAGGACCTGAGTTCAAAACCCTAGAACCCACATAAAGCCAGTAATCCCAGCACTCCTCTAGGGAGATAGAAGGCAGGGACAGGAGAACCCTTGGAAGCTCATGGGCTAGCTAGCCTTCACACACAGCAAGAAAACAAGGAATAGACCTTGTCTCAAACACAGTGGAAGGTGACAACAGATACACTAGGTTGTCCTTTGATCTCCACATGTGTGCTGTGGCACATAGGTGATCATATATGCATGAACAGATACATATACACAGTAAACACACATATATATGTGCCTGCATATGTATGTATGTATGTGTGTATTTATGTATATATATATATGTGTGTGTGTGTGTGTGTGTGTGTGTGTATAAATATGTCTCTGTGATCACACTGCTTTGGTTTGACTTTCTCTTTAGTCCTTATGAGCTATATGGCATTGAACAAGTTTCTAAACATGCTGATTCTCTCATCTGTAAAATGGAGAAATTAACCCCCCCCCATAGCCGGGTGTGGTGGTGCATGCCTTTAATCCCAGAACTTGGGAGGCAGAAGCAGGTGGATCTCTGTGAGTTCAAGGCCAGCCTGGTCTACATAGTGAGTTCCAGGACAGCTGAGGCTACAGGGAGACCCTGTTTCAAAAATAGACAAAAAAAAAAAAAAAAAAAAAAAAAAAAAAAAAAAAAAAAATCCCCATCAAGAATTCAGGAATGGTAAATGAGATAATGTGTAGGAAATGCTTAAATAATTCCTCACAGAGAACAACTAATAATTGCTACCCATGTCTATGGCCAGTGTGACTATGATGATGACCATGACAGCATAGCCTCAAATAAGGACAGGCTTATTCTCTGTACAGTGAAATGCAGATATATGTTTGATACAGAATTGTGACACAATCACATTGCAGAAGAGTTAAGTGTAGCAGGATATGTTTTTTTTTAAAGGATATAGTGTAGGCTGCTTTCAGGAAAACAAGGCTTGATAGACAATCAACAGAGCTTGCTTCTGGCAAACAGGCTGAGGGAGATAGATTTTCACCTCAGTAATGATTAGACTCCTTTGAGAGAAGCACGTGTTAGTTTTATAATAAACAAAAGATGTAAAGACGGGGAAAAAACCTCCATTTATAACTGCAAGGACAGTTAATCTCACCAGGCCTCACATCCCCCTGTCTTGGCTACAGTCCAAGCACTAAGCCTTCCTGCCCTTCATGCGTCCTCTTCCCTCCACCCCCTACTGCTTCGTAAGCCCCATCCCTAGCACTCCTGACTCATCTATTTCCTCACTGCTGCCCTTTCCCACTGCTCTCAGTGCCCTCTGGAAGTGCCATCCTACAAGGAACAATTCCGTCTTTCCTGGATGAACTTCACAGACCATGTTTGTCTGGAAGTGCTGAAACATTAGTCTATGCTGAGGAGTTCACGGCTTTGCCAGCAGCGCCCTCTAGTGGCCACTGTCTATACTCCCACACTACAGGCACCCTGGGGCTGGGAGGTGGGGTCTGTGCTCTAGCTTCCCCTGACTGCTTTCAGACCGTTCAGTCCTCCATCCTCCGCCAAGAACTCCTCCTTCCCATGCCATCTGGCTACAGCACCTTCTTCTCTTCTCTCCTCGTCGGCTCTTCTTTTTGGTCAACCCCCACTCCCACATTCAAGGAAGAGTTCAACATCTGGTTCACTGTCTTCTTCTCCACCCCAAGTCTTGACATCATTCTGGGTGAGTTTAACATCCATGGTCCATGTGCAGGACACACCTCCCTTACCATGCTTACCATGCTTCATCATCAGAACTCCTCCATCCACATCCTGCCTGCTGACCTCAAAGCTCCCCTCGTTACCTTAGGAGGATCACCAGACATTTGAATGTCCTCCATCCGTGTTCCCACTCCATCAACCCCACCACCTTACGTCCTCCCCAGTCCATCCTCAAAAGTTTTGTTGTTGTTGATGATGATGATGATTATAAGAATAGCAGTAAGCAAGTATGTGCTAGGCATTTACTACGACTACTAGAGCATCATTTCAGTGTGCTCATGTCATCCTCTCAATAGCTGTATAAGACAGCTACTATTGCCTTTTATCAAATGAGATTGCTGGGGCTCAGAGAGCTCGAGTAACTTACCCAAAGTCTCACAGCTAGTTCAAGGCAGAGATGATTAGAAGCTGGTCACATTTGCCCAACTCAAGGAACCTACGCTTCAGGGTTTTGCCCACATCACCAACTGTTTTAGCATATCCATGAGGCAATATCCAAAGTCTGGATGAATTTAACTGACAGTCTCCTCCTCTGTGGAGAAAATGCCATCAGTCTGTTGATTAGTCCCACTAGGAAAGTCATAGTTTCCAGCCTCAGCGGGGCCCTCAACTCAGCTGCGCAATCACCAGCAACCATCCTGACAGCAGCATTTCCAAACTTTCTGCAATGCCTTCTGGAGTCAGACTGTCTGGGTCAGACTCTGCTTTGGTCCCTTCCATGCTCCATACCATAGCAGCCTTTAAGGAGGGGTGAGATGGAGGACAGGGGATGAGAGATGTGCCATGGATCCGGAACCTGCTGGGAAGCAGCCTCTGGACCAGGTGCTTTGCATGCAGCATCTCATGCAATCCTCCCAGCAGTTCCACAAAGGGGGATGCTGTCGTGATTCTTGCTGCGCAGAGGAGGAGGTGGAGATAGGAGAGGTGGACTCACTTGCTAAGTAAGTCTCTAAGTGGAGAGGACACCTCATTAGTTTATGCCGTCCTTATCTTGATGGATGACTGTGATGGGTCGCTTGTCAGCTATCTCATGCTCGGCAACCTTCCTAAAATGTACGCATGACTGTGCTCACACCTCGTTTGACACCCTTCCAAAGTTTCCCCCGAAGTATTCAGAATTAACAAAAACAACACCTTTCATCTTAATGATTGGTCCCTGCCTTCCTTTCTCACCACATCCACGTCCAGCTGCCTAGAACAAAGGTACCTGATGGGCTACCTGATGACATGCACATGTCTTTTTTTTCCTACCACTTTCCCTCCATCTTCTGCATCCTTTCCTGTCTCCCTATAATGCACCTTTTCTGTGCTTTTATGGATTCTGCGCTTTTACACATTGATTCCAGTGTACTATCATTCCCTGCTGACTTTTCGTATTTCCTCCAGTAAATGGAGCTGGATCCTTTGTCATCTCAGTCCTCAGTGCCCTCGACCCCCAGGCATCACACAAAAGCCTGGGCAAATCCGTGTTTGTTGAATGGCTGACTGACTGAATGAATGGAGTGAATGAGGGAGGAAAAAGCCCTCACTTGGAAAGTTTAGTGACATGAGCCGTATGGTATCTGGTTCTTGGCTTGAGCTGCTGCAGTTTTTCCCTATGAGTACAGTGCTGTGAAAATATGTCTGCACGTGGATAAAGACTGGAGGAGAAGTTTCCACACAAAATTAAGAGTTGTGTTAGAGTGGTGAGTTGATGGATGCTTTTCATCCCCCTCCATATTTGCACTGTTTTCTGAATGCTTTGGCAAAGCTGCAGACATCAGAGAAGTGTAATCTGGGACTGTCATGGAGGAATTAGCAATACGTATTGATGCCCAGTGTACCCTCCTGGGTTCTGGGTGCTAGGGGAGGCAAGTGGGTAGGGGCAACTTATTCTGACTGAGGTTCACATGGTCAGGAGTCTTGCCAGTTTTGTTGGATTTGCTGGAATAAAATAAGAACTTTCAAGAATTTTCCAAGCTCCTGGGTTGAGGTATTTTTTTTTTCTCTCCCAAAGCTGGGCAGCAAACAAAGATGGCTTTTGTTTGCAGTAAAACACTCATGCCTTCAATTTTATACTGAAAAGTGACTTTTGCTGCTTGGAAGGGCGGGGGGTGTCTGGTTTGCTAAACAAGGAAGTGGACTGTCCAGGCTCGATTGGTGCAGAGATGACCAAAATGTTCCCCTTTTCTGGCTCTTGAATAAGATGTTTAGGAATTTCATTGGCAAAACGATGAAATTGTTCCTTTACTGTGGCAGGATTTCTAAAACTACATGTTGTGTGTTAACCCAGGAGAGAGAGAGAGAGAGAGAGAGAGAGAGAGAGAGAGAGAGAGAGAGCGCTGGGGGAGTAGCTTTTGCCAAGATTTGGATGATGAATGCTCTGCTTTTATTGGGTGACTCCTCGCAGCACGTGTCTGGCACTGGGCTCAGGACTTAGGAGATATCTCATTTAAATCCCTTCCAAGAAGGGGCTGCTCTTAGTCACATGCTAGAGACGGGAAAAATGAGGTTCAGAGAGGCGTAACTCCCAAATTCAGAGACCGGAATCAAATCCAGGTTCAGTCGGCTCCTCTGGCTAACTCTAACCATTTGGCAACCCTGTCTCTAGGTTAGTCTGCCTGCAGAGGAGCTGAGGTATGTATTTATTTTTTATTTAACAAACAGTTTAGTGTTTTCCATGTGTGGAGCATATGGTAAGTGCTTTATAAACACTAGTTCATTTGGTTGTTGTAGAAAACCCTGTGAGAAGGTACTATTATGAATACCATGTGAGGGATGAGATCACAGAGGCAGAGAGGTTAAGTCACTTGCTAGGGATCAGAGTCACTATTCAGTTGGCCATGTTCTGGCGTCTGGTTCTTAACCTGGTCCTTGTGCAATACAACATAGGACCCAACCACTGTCCTTGCCTTGTTTACCCAGCTCTGGCTCAGAAACACTAAAAACAACTCTTCTAAAACTGCATGAGTAGCTTAAAATGGATTTTATTTATTTATTTATTTATTTATTTATTTAGGTTTTTTTGAGACAAGGTTTCCTTGTTGCCACAGTAGACCAGGCTGGCCTCTTATCTCTAGAGATCCACCTGCCTCTGCCTCCCAGTGCTGGGACTAAAGGCGTGCACCACAAGTTATCTCAGGTTTTTTTTTTTTTTCTTCTTTTTCTTGCCTTCACTTTTCTTTCTTTGTTTGGAGGGGTGGATTTATACTTTTGAAGTATTTCCCCCAGTAAAGTCTTGCACCCTTAGCCTGTGATCTGCTCTCAGGGTTCTTGGGTGGAGGTAGGGTCAATGTCCCTCATACCATGACTAGATCACACTTCTGAATAGGCAGTGGCCTGGCTTTTAAATCCTAGTCAAGATCTCAGTATCACAGCTCCCTAGACTAAGAAGGGGACTTTCTCTGGACACCGTGCATTGAACTTGTTGTGTTCAGTGTTTTGGGGAGAGGAAGCCTTCCTGTTGCTTGCAGGGCTCATGAAGGGGTTTTAATGTATTGCCCCCATTCATTCAACAGAGACATCAAGATAGTTTCCCTTCGAAGGCAATTTGCATGAGGTCACAAGGAGCAGACAGAGTGCACTACCTCACCGGTCGCACCTGTTCCTTGCACCTCCTCTGAATGCTGTGGCCACCTCATTCCCTAGGGTCATGGCTAGACAATGGTGGGCCGCTCAGCTGGAAGGAAGGGGAGTAGAGGGGTGGTAGGCCCAGCCCACCAGCTTGAAAGCTTCATTTGACAGGGGAGGAGGCACATCTGGTTTGGGTTTTCAATTCAGTTCAAGAATGATTTATTGTGGGCCTGCCAGCTGCAGAGGTTCTGGGCTTGGCTAGGCAGCAGGAGATTCGAAGATAAGTTAAAATCTTGTCTGTGCCCTTAAAGGAGTTTGCTGGGTTGGAGGGCTGTATGGACCCGAATGAACAATTTTTACGTGGCTTTGAAATTTGCCTTGCATCCATTTCATCTTTGAACCTTCCCAACAGATTCTCTGATGGAAGAGGACTATGATTACTTCATTTTACATGTAAAGAAAGTGGGCCTCTAAGAGGAAGTAACCGGCCCAAGGTCACATAGTTAGGAAGTGACCACAGCAACCCTAGAACCTTGATGAGTCTGCTTCTCAAGTTTACATAGCTTAACCATTCCACGGCCCTTCCTTGCCAGAGACAATGAAGAGGATGATAATAAATACTTTCTGTGCTCTGCAAGTCCTGCCTTGGGCTAAGCAGGCTGGAGATACTATTTCATTGACAACTTCTGAGACCCATTGAGGCTGGTGTTGGGATCCAGTTTTGCAGAAAATTGGTATTATCTTGAGAAGGGACAGAGCTGGGATCTGAAGCTAGATTACTCCAGTTCAGTAGCCTGTATCATAACAGAGATAAAATGTGGACAGGGTGTATAGAGCCCAGCAGGGAGAACCACGGATTGTACCCATCTGGGAACTCTATATCACAGTGATCACGTTTAGCTTCAGCTTTGCTGCAGGAGTAGGTGTTTGGCTAGGTATAATTGAGACGAAGTGTCTTTCAGTCAGAAGAGATGTTATGAACAAAAGGCTCAAAGAGACAACACAAAGGGCACTGTGATTGACAGACTGCAAGTTCATCTAGCTTTATGGCAGGTACCTTGTGTGTAAAGGCTACCTCCAAGGATTTCCCAACACTTTGTTGAGTTCAACAGCTTTCTCGTCTAGCAGGAGCAGGTATGCTAACCTGAAAGAAAGACTTTCAACTGATACACTGTCATGCAGCCCATGAGTGATCCTAGATGACACTGTCTGTGCACGCATAATGCAGCTGAAAGCTGTGGAGAATGCAAAAGAATATTCCGTTTCTCAAGTGTGCGCTGGAGGCCCCCGTGTGGTTGGGGAGACAAGATACACACACACACACACACACACACACACACACACACACACACACACACACACAGGAAACAGCAGCAGCCAGCCGTGGCAGTTTGCAATCTGGACCAAATGAGTTTTCCCAACTGTCAGATTTCAAGGAGAGTTGGGAGGTGCCTAGGGGAGGAGGCTTCTCCAAGGGGGTGGGTTTGGGCTAGAACGGTGGATGCCGAGGAAGGCAGGCAAGCCGAAGACCGGGTAGGGCTACCAGTGTGGCTAGCCCTTTAGGGTTCTGGAGACTCCCTCTTCCCCCAACTGCTGCTGTTCCCTTCTATGTCCTAATCTCCAGGAGTTTGTTACAGAAGATGAGACTGTATGGGATCAGAGTCAGCCTGTGGGAGCTGGGAAACTGGGCTGGGTACCTGATATTCCTAATCCTTCAATTTTCTACACTTAGCTTCGATTCCTGGCAGCTTCCCCAGCTGCTGAATTGTATGTGTATGTGTGAGCGGTATTTTAAATTAAGCAGTGAGTGCTTTCAGCTCATCATAAACATGCTAAAAAGCTTCAGCCGTGGCCTGAGCCCACCCCCACCCCTTCCACACAGGCAGCAGCTGGGGCCACTCGACCCCACACTCTAATGCGCGTTGCCTATGACTCACCAACAAAAAAGACTGTATGTTTCAGTCTCCCTGGGTAGCTGATTCCTAGTTGTGGTGGGAAATCTCAGTCCGAATTTGGAAGGCAAAGGGCTTCAGCCCCACCCTACTGACTGAGCATTCTACAACATATGGAGTGCCTACTATGTGCAAGGCATTGTGGGTAAGTGCATTAATCTTTCTGGGCTTTTTCAGATTCAATATGCTTGCAATCATCTTGCTTGCTTTACTCCCTACCATGGATATACGCTCAGTCATACTGGTCTTTCAGTTTCTGGAAAATTCCCAGTCTTTTTTTCTGCCCCAGGGCCTTTGCCCATACTGCTTCTTCTGCCTGGCCTGCCTTTGCTCTTGCTTCTGGCATGGGAGGCTTTATCTTACCCTTACAGTCTCAGCTTTTTAAATGCTACCCTTGAAGATGAACCTTTGGGGGGGCTACCAACAGTTAGTTCTTGTCCCTTCTTAATGCTCATTTTATGGGCTATTCTTCCTTAGTTGTCTTCACTGCTCAGGGTGAATATATATATATATATATATATATATATATATATGCCTCAAGCATTGGAAGGAAAGCTCTAAGAGGACAGGGACATTGTCAATATGGCTCAGCGATGTGTCCTCTCTCATCCAGAGTGCTGTTTGGCACGTAGTAGGCTGACATAAATAAAACCATCTGGGAAATATTTTCTCCCTGAGATTCTTGCCAGACATATGGTTGCTGAGGAGAGCGATCATGGCAGATCTGTGTCATTCCATATGAAGGAAAAATTTGGGCTCAAAGGGAGGACTTTGTTGAAAACAATTCTGTTTTAGAAACCAGTCCTTGGAGTCTCATCCCCAGACACAGTCTTATGAAATTAAACAAAAGAAATAAAAAGCACAAAAAGCTAACTTTTTTCTTGAGTCTTAATGTGTGCCAAGAACTGTTCTAAGTTTCTGCACAGATTATCTCATTTAATCCTCATAATAACCTAGTGACGTCAGTTCTATTATTAGCCCCATTTAACAGATGAGGGAATTGAGGCTCTGAGCTGAGAATTAAAGTGCCTAAGGCCTCACAGCGGGGCAAAGACATAACCAAAAGTTGACCTGAGGCAGTCAAAGTCTGGATCCTTGTACTTAGTCATCTCCACCACCCACAGCCCCCATACCACCCCCAAGGTGAGGAGGGAACTCAGGGCCTTGTGTCTGTTAGGCAAGCAGCCTGCACTAAGCTGTACCTCCAGGTCTCCTCCACCTTGGAATTTCAGTGTTTTTTTTTTTTTAACCTGTCTGCCTTTCCCGTTAGACTGGGACTCTCAAGAGCAGTGACTGGGACTTTTCCCAGTTTCATTCCCTTGAGCTTGTTCCAGAATAGGTCCCAGTCAATATTTGTTGATGGCATGAACTAGTAAAGGAGTGAGTGGATCCCTGTTAACTTTATTTTTTTCAGGCTTATGGGCTTATGTTTATTTCCCTGGTGAAGGGTAGCACTGAGGACAAGAGTGTTCTGGTAGAAAGAGGTCTTTCTGACCACAGGATACAAGGAGGACTAGTTCTGACTGGACAAATCTGTGTTCTAATAGCTCAGCATTTGATCCAAAGGCTTTCATTTTGTCGTCAGTCTAATAAGTTGCCAGGCCTGTTTAGGACTAAAACAAACTTTCAGTGTTCAAATCCTATCTCAAATCCTTTGCAGAACGAGGCAGGGTGTGGGGAGGCAGAGAGAGGGGGAGTTATAAATAAATACCCACATACCGGCTGTTTTTTTTTTTTTTTTTTTAAAAAAAATTTGCTTCAATCAGCGCTGCACCTCTGTCATAACAAGTGGGAACTTTCATACTGAATGCCTGTACATTTTTTCTCCACAACCAGTTGAATGGCAGGAGTTTAGGCTCGGGAGCCAGGTTTCCAATCCCTGGCACACAGTTAGCTGCCCTACTGTGTCCCATCCATCACTCATGGCATCCTGCACAACATACTTAGTCATCATATCTGCTGCTTCAGCCCTCAGAAATAATTGGGTCATTGTTTTATTCCACTAGCAAGAGGGCTGTGAGTCTGTTTAGGATTATGTCACTGATATTTGTGTGAAAAAACAACCATGATATGTTGGTCTTTTTAAACAGCTGGGAATGCAACTGTGTTATTTATTATTTGAGGCACTCCACCAGCCCCTCGGATGGACTTTGCTTTACAACTCAGCCCCTGTAGATGGATCTCTCTGATGTTTGTATGTCACCTTTGCAAAGCTTCCTAGTGCTTCAAAGGCCTAAGCAGGATCGACCTCTTTGTGTGATCTTGGACTTTTATGTTTGTGAGCTGAACTTTCGGAAGGTGAGAAACGCTAGCTTTTCATGTGCGTGAGAGCTGTACACTCTAGTGGCAGGATGCTGGAAGATAGTATCATTTGTTCCATAACTGATGACCGGGGCCCGGTACAATGATGGTTTAACAAACAGAGCTGATGATGACTGTGGGGGAAAATTCTGCAGATAGGTCATGCACGAGGGTTCAGCTGGGTCTTCTCCTGTGCGCTAGTGCTAACAGAACCTGGCCTTTCAATTGTAGTGGCCAGTGCATTTGAATAGGTCTCTTTATGAGTGATGGTCAGGAAGGAATGTGCTTATCAGCAAGTAGCCAGCCGTGGTGGTGGTACATCTTCGTTACAAATAAGGACATGATTAGCATAGCTAGAACAATTATCAAGAGAGCTCACGTTTGGATGCCGTATTTTCTATGACATCTTGCCAATCCCTTTCTCCTACTGCTGTGATAATCGGGAGTTTTAGGGCATGTGGCCGTTAAGGCAGTTTTCAAAGGATACGAGAATAGGTGCCTGGGACTTCTGAAACCAGTTTTTGCCAAAGCAGCACTGTACCCTTGCCAGCCACCATGAGGTGTGACAGTCAGAGCTGGCCTGAAGAAGTGAATTTGCCAAAGGGACAAAGGAGCTTAGAAGCAAATCTCCAAATCCCAACGGCCACAGCTAAAGGATTTCAGGTTCCTGAATGATTCTGACAATTGATCTCAACCTCTCTGCTTTTGAAGCTCTGGGGACTCTGGTTTGTTCCTGGTTCCTGCTTTGGATCTGTCTTTTCCTTCTGGCTGTCATTTCCTTTTCTGTAAAATGGGGTTCTCGCTAGGATGAAATGAGAAAACATAGCCAGACCTGGCATTGTGCCTGGCACAGAGTAAGTGCTCAATTAATGGTAGCTGTCATCTCCTTTGCCCAGTCCAGGTTGCTTCTGGCTCTGTTCTCTGTAGCTCCAATAGCGGCCTGGACCAGGGCCTGTTAATGCCCCTGACTGGCAGTCTAGGTCACCTGGCCCTCAGCAAAGTTGGGTGTTCCTCTCTGGCAGCCTTCTGTTTTTGTTACCTGTCACCATGTGGCACTTGCTATAACCACAGGCAGACCTCTGCCAGCTGCTGACGTTAACCTATCAAATCCTGGCAGAGAATAAGTTTTTAGAGAGGGATTTGCATGTTGGGGCCAGATATAAGACCAGGAGGCAAAGACATATTTACATGCCCTTCCCCAGCAGTGTGCAAATGACCCATATTCTGGTTAAATCCAGATGTTTCACACCCATGACTACAATGCCACATATCAAACAGCTGCTTACAAAGAGCACACAGTGGTTTTCCCATCAGAAATGTAACCCGCAGGTCACTTCTCAAGTTACCAAAAAGCAGCTACCACTCTTGGAGCTTTTCCAAGTGTATCTCGAAAATGACAATCTAAAAAAAAAAAGAAAATGACAATCTTGTTGGGTACCATGTATGGACTTTCAATTGGAAGCTTCAGACACTTTGTATATTCTTTCCAAGGGGTTTCTGATTGCTTTAATTTGCAGGGAGCTCAGATATGGGAGAAGATAACTCACCTGCTCTTTGAAAATTCTGTTCAGTCGCCTTGGCAAACAGCCAATCCAAACACTAAAAGGCCAGAGAGAGAAGGCAGGAATCCTGACTGCTATAGTGATTGCATGTCCAAACAAGAACAGGGGTGGGGGGAACCACAAGAACAGGAGGAAAGACAGTTATTTTTGCAGCCTGGGCTATGAGATGATGCCACCTTACCCCCCCCCCCATTCCCTAAATGCTCAAAGGGTTAACTTGGTGACAGCAGACTTCCCTGGCATGGTTAGTTGCCCAGGCTGAGAGGGTCTCTGGGCTGAAAGGCCACAGGGTCAAGAAGGCAGAAGTCCACTACCATGGTTAGTTGTCAAGCACTCTGACTTGTGTTTTTTTCTTGTGGATTTACTGATGATTGGTGCATTGGATTCTCCTCATTTGGAAGGAGGGGAGGGGGAGGAGTAGACCCAGTCAACCACGCTGTACGTGTCAGGCTGTGTGCTTGTATTTTCAATACCCAGTCAGATTCTGAGAAACGCTCAGGTCAACTGTGTAGGTATGATGGGGAAAGCAGGGTTTTTTCTATGGTCTCACAACCAGTGGTTGGTTCTGGTAATGAGAATTTTCAATATTAGACATTGTGTGGTAAGAAACAGATGCTTAATTGCTGACTAAGTTCTATTTTGTAAAATATGGAGACAGTGTCCTTCTATGTAGTTCAGACTGGTTTTAAACTTATTATGTAGCTCAGACTGACATTGAATTCATGATTGGTCTGCTTCCTCCATCACGTTCTGGAATGTCTACCACCATACTTAGCTCTGAACCCATTCTTTTTTTTGGGGGGGGAGATATCTTTTCAAGACAGGGTCTCCCTGTAGCCCCAGCTGGCCTGGAACTTGCTCTGTACACCAAGCTGGCCTTGAACTCACAGAGATCCAGCTGCCTCTGCCTCCCGACTGCTGGGATTAAAGGCATTCACCACCACACCCAGCTTACTTTTTTAAATTGGAAGACCTAGACCTCACTATATAGCCGAAGATTCCCTTGGTCCTTGGCCTCCACTTCCTGAGTTGGGGGATTACAGGTGTGTGCCACCATGGTGAGTTTCCTGAACAAGTTTTCATTGGAAATTATATCTTGCTCCTTCAGGTTTAATGTAGATGCTAAAGGTTGCCTAGAGTTTTCTTTCATGCAATTTTATCGAAAATACCCATGCATTAACACATCAAATAGCTTTTTGGAGTCCCTATTCCAGATGAGGTGTTGTGCTACAGTATACTTTCCATATCATATCTTAGGCCATTCTCATCACAGAGCTGTGATGTGGCTACTATCATTATCTTAATTTTACAGTGAAGAGATTGAGGCTCAGAGAGTGTAATACACTATCACTCAGTTCATAAATGGAAAGTGGAGATTCAAACCTGGATTTTTCTGCCTCAATTATACTACATTTTCTTTATGCAGTGCATTTTAGGCACTTCACTGCCCTTGACTATGATAATCATCTGTAGAGGAATTTGCCTACTCCAAATGTCATGGATTCTTTTCTGTCTTCTCTTCTTTCCCCTTCCTCTCCTTCTCCACCCTCGTCCCTCCTCCTCTACTGCCTCTTTTTCCCCCTCTTTCCCTCTCCTCTTACTCTTCTTCTCCTCATCTCTTCCCTCCCCTCTCCATTCTCCCCTCCTCCTATTCTTTCCTTCCTCTTCCTCCTCCTCTTCCTTATATCTCCTTCGTCTCTTTTTCCTCTTATTCTCTATCAATCACTGCATTTCCCAAGACTGGTTGGCACATCATGGCATACAGTTCATACCATACAGTTCAGAGCCAGGCCTGTGTATACTCTATCCATGTGCTTATCCCATCATTTTCTGTACTGCTTGTCATGTGGTACAGAAGATGGGGTCATCCACAGTCTGGGTAGGTTATGGGCCAATAGCTGAACATCCACAAACATGAACCAAACACACATTAGTTACACAAGCTATAGCTCTTATACTTGAGTGGCACATAAGTCCTTGCAGGCAGATATAGGAAGCATTAATTTAGACTTACTAGATTTTCTTGATATGAAAACCAAGCATGATCTTAGGGATGAGTATATGCCAGGGCATGTATAAACAAGGACTTTAAAGGGTTTGAAAGAACAGGCTTAGTTCAGCAGTGAGAATGAGGCATACGAAGACTCTACCACCAAATATTTATAAGGGTATCATTCCTTTCTGCCCTTCTGTTTCTTCATCTTGCACTACAGAATAATAGTCATAGTCACAGGCTAGTGAGCATTTTACTGTGTACCATTTACTATTGACAACCATCATTCTCACTTCTCTATAGCTAAGAATCAGACACTTTTGCGTATCATACCTTCAGTAACACAGCTCTTCTGTGGTCAAATATTTCTATTTCCAGAACCTTGTTATAACCACTATGTTATATGGCCTCCATTGCCTCCTGACTAAACTCTCAAGTCAATAATTTTCTATGTTGCTTTAAAACTAGAATTAAAATGAAAACCAATGTCAATCTTGTTCAACTGAGCTAAGAGAATGAACATTAGAAATTAGTACATAGAGCTGAAGATGGTAGTATATGCCTGTGATCTCAGCACTCAGAAGGCAGACTCACGAAACCTGCTGCAACTGTGAGGTCAGCATGCTGTACATAGTGAGTCGCAGGCCCAGCCAAGGCTATGTAGTGAGACTTTGCCTCCCAAACCACTCAAACAAACAAAGGAATAATACCCAAAACACAAGAAAAAGCCACCAGAAACAAACAAAAACCCACACAACCAACTGACAGACCAACCAACCAACTGACCAACCAACCAAACAACCGACCAACCAACCAACCAACCAAACAAACAATAAGAAATGCCAGCAGCAGGAAGAGCTATCACAAAGCTCCCAAGTTAGCTGATGATGATGTGTATGGTGAGGGTTGCACATTAATGGTTAATTGCATTTTCTCCATTTCTTTCCTTCCTTCTTAACCTTCTTGCTCTACAATTTCTTGGGCTTTTCCAGAAAGCACAACCCACCTAGAGAGAACTTGAGCTGCCACAGGAGGGTGCCAGGCCAGGAATGGCAGGCCTAGGACAGTGAGGTGTTGGACTGAGAACCATAAATAATCATGCTAATGAAAACCAGCTTGACTCAAAGCCTTGACATTTCTTAAGACATTCAGGGCCTTTTATAATGACTCTTACTTGAGGTAACTAAGGTCTAGCTTAGCATACATAACAATAAAGACTTGCCTTTTAGTGAGCAATTATTATATTCAACAACCTATGTTAAACACTAACTCATGTAATCCTCACTCAAATATACACGACAAAATACTAGATATTGCCTACTTTACACATGAGGCATAAGGCTCAGAGAGACTAAGACATTTGCCCAGTGTTATACAGCTCATCAAAGTGCTAATTTAAAGCATACGACCTTGATTTCCAAGACGAGAACTGTTAATTTCTATAAATAATTAATGACTTTCAAAGGAAGAAACAGATAAATGAATGGACAGATATATTAATTCATCTCACTCTTCTAACAAGCATTTATTGATTGTTCTATGTCAGCCCCTATGCTATGCATCAAAATACACACACACACACACACACACACACACACACACACGCATGTCTTGTAGGGAGAAGTAAATTGAGTTTCTTGAACAGCAGTTTTAATGATGTTATCTAATTTAACCCAAAGTCAGCAGGGGCCAGGGGGCTTATGCTCTGGTCAGCAAAGGGTCTCAAATGATTAATCACAGATTCAGGTACAGCAGAGTTGCTAACAAATGACAGTGCGGCTCCTATCACATGAGCTAACTCTTCTTCCATTTATCATGTGCCTACCTTGTCGGGCCCTCCCCAGTACAAAAGTACATTGTACCCTAATGGACAATTATCCGATCCGTCACTCCTGCTGGTTTTGCTGATTGCTGGCAGTCTGCTTGCCAATGGAGGAGACTTAGAAATAGTCACAACGATGATGCACTGGAAAATCGCTCGGTTTTGTACATTTTCTAACCAAGCAGAATGAATTCCTTTGAAGGCTGTCCTTTAAGCTAAGGTTGTTTTGTTGCTTCTATAAGTTATGAACTCTTTCCTTGCACACGAAACATGACTTCATGACTTTAAAAAACTCTCTAGGCCACAGCATTCTATATCTTTGTTAAAATTATGAAAGCATGCGCGAATGAATGGTTGAAATAAACATACCTAGGGATATAGCAGAGGAGCAGACCTTGTACTTGGGGCTCAGGTGGCTGATCTTTCTGTCAAGGTGATAGCCATTTCCTCCTTACTTTCTGTGCTTGGAAAAGAGTCCCAAGCTGATTAAGATTGAAAGGAGAATTCATGCTGAGAGCAGAGTGAGAGATGCCTGGTGGAATTGTCTGAGATTCTTGCTAGAGATGTGTGGCTAGAAATGCTTCCCTTCCCTATGTCTCACACAAACCTGGTAACACATTGAACTTTTTGTTGGAAACAAGGTCCAGGCTAGCCCAGATCTCCTGCCTCTCTGAGACTCTAGAAATACTTGGATCACAGGCATGTGTCACCACACCTAAACCCACTTAACTATCTTTTATTCCTTCTCGTTTTTATTTCTTTATTCTTATGTGTACATAAGGTGTTTTGCCTACATGTATGTAAGTGCATCCGTGTCATACAATGCTCATGGAGGTCAGAAGAGAGCATCCAGTCCCCTGAAACTGCAGTTATAAACAGTTGTTAGCCAGAGTTATAAACGGTTGCTAGCCACCGTGTGGGTGCCGGAAACTGAACCCAGGTCCTCTGCAAGAGCAGCCAGTGCTCTTAACTGCTGAGCTATTGTCCAGCCCTTTCCTTCCTTCCTTCCTTCCTTCCTTCCTTCCTTCCTTCCTTCCTTCCTTCCTTCCTTCCTTCCTTTTTTCCTTCCTTCCCCTTCCTTCCTTCCTTCCTTCCTTCCTTCCTTCCTTCCTTCCTTCCTTCCTTCCTTCCTTCCTTCCTTCCTTTCTTTCTTTCTTTCTTTCTTTCTTTCTTTCTTTCTTTCTTTCTTTCTT